>OU898282.1:41406373-42006373 GCA_918026665.1 Diabrotica balteata | reverse complement strand
AGAAAAATTATTTAATTTTATCTGACTCATTTATATTGACAATTCAGACATACATTATGCATTTTAAATTAGACGACTTTAAAATGATATTGCCAATATTGTTTAGTTGCGCTCCTGGGACGACTTTACTTATAAGATAGTTCATTCGATTACATGAAATCAACTTTAACTTGAGATTATTTGTCAGAAAAAAAATCATAGCATGTAATTCGTCTTTAAAAAGACAAACACATGACATGATGACAGTAAAATTCTCCTGTTAGTGATTCCATAGTAAATTATGAGGGAAAAACCAGGAAAAAAACCTCATAATACTATCCCGACATGGTAAGTATTTGTTCGTGCATTTAGTTTACCTTCAATCAACACCAAAATTCGGATTTTATATGTTTCGTTATTTAAAAAACATAAATGATGTATCCTCTATATGTTACTGATTTACTAATACTGGTATTTTCTTATTAATAACTTCCTCTTTCAATATTGGTAACCAGATCCTACTACATTCTGCCGAGGAATTTGCGACACAATTGGCCTCATTTATAATAATTAGAGCCGCTTCTTTGATTTTTCTTTTTTTAACATCCGTTTCTTTTAGGACTACATTTGAATTATTCCATTGAACCATGCGTGTTTACATATTTGAGATCTATCATTCTCTATTTTTAATATAAGATTGATGTTCACTTATTCTAACATTTAATGGCCTTGATGTTTCACCTAAATAAAACTGATCGCATTCACAAAGTATTTTATAAATGCAATTCTTTGTCCTTTCTTGTTCATTTTTAGGTTTTTTATTTTGTTTTTTTTTCTATCTTTAATTGTGGCTTATTCTCAGTTAAATAGTAATTAATTTAAAATAACACAAGAAAATAGCTTCAGAACAATACAAGATTATACAGTACGTAAATCTTTCAGCTAGGCGTAGGTAATATACATTGAGGTAAGTGTGACAACTGGGAACTCGAGACGCCCTCTTTGCACTAAATGTATTACTGCAGAAATGTCTAAATTAAAGGAAAGACGTCTTTGCTGTATTTATTAACTATGAAAAGGCCTTTGATTGAGTACAGCATCACAAATTAATTACAATATTAAAAGATAAAGGAGTTGATAGTCAAGACATACGATTCACAGAAAAGTTATACTGGCGTCAAACAGCGGCAGCTTGCATAAACAGAAAATCAACAGAAATATGTAAAATACAAAGAGGTGTCAGACAGGGCAGTATACTATCCCCACTGTTATTTAATTTATATTCAGATAGAATATTTAAAGAAGCGCTGCATAATTTGGAATGGGGCGTGAAAGTTAATGGAATTCTGATTAAGACAATCAGATATGCAGACGATACCGTTATTTTAAGTAATGACATGAATGGACTACAATGCCTTTTAAATGCCATTAATACAGTGGGAAGAGAGTTTGGCCTAAACATTAACTGTCCAAAAACAATAAACATGGTGTTTAGCCGTTTAGCACATCAAGATGCACAATTATATGTTGATGGTCATATAATTCAAAGAGTGTCTAGTTTTATTTATCTTGATGTAGAATCGAGATAGCCCGCAAGACATTTTTAAAAATGAGGTCATTCTTCTGTAATGATAATTTGCAACTTTAACTTCGGTACCGCATGATTAAATGCTACATTTGGTCAGTCCTCTTATACGGTGTCGAAGCATGGACATTAAAAATTTCCACCATTAATCGTCTGGAGGCCTTTAAAATGTGGCTGCACAGGCGTATACTAAAAATTCCATGGACGGCTATGCTGACAAATGTGGCAGTCCTTGAGAGAGCAAATGCTGCTCGCAAGCTGCTTGATAACATCAAATGTAGAAAGATGGCCTATTTTGAACACGTATTAAGGGGAGACCGATATAATATTCTTCAACTTATTATGATGGGTAAAATCGAAGGACGCAGAGGAATTGGTAGAAGGCAGGCCTCTTGGTTGAAGAATATCAGGGAGTGGACAGGAATAAGAAAAGCTGAGCAACTCTTTAGAATAGCTCGAGACAGAGACAGTTTGCCATGTTTTCGCCAACGTCAAGGAGACTTGACAGGGCACGTTAACAAGAAGAAGTGTCAACTGCGCTTTCTCAAGCCCACTAATGACATCAAAGCCGCTTTTGTTTTAACTTTTAGTGTCAATTAAGACTCTATTTGGAAGACACTATGTGTCAACAGAACACATTGGAAGCATGGGAAAAAAAGATGCTTTGCAGAATATTTGGTGGAAGAGTAGTAGTTGGAGAATGGAGAAAACGAATTAATGCAGAAGTGTATCATTTGTATGCTAACGCTACAATAAGAAAAGTGGTGAAAAAACGTAGACTAGAATGGCTCGGTCATCTAGAACGAATGCAAGGTAATAGATTAGTCAAGAATATTGCTTGAAGAGTACTTGAGATCAAAAAAAGAGAGAAATACCAAGAATGAAGTGGAGAGATGTAGTGATAGAAGATGTCAGAGAGATGGGAATCAGAGATTGGAAGCAGTTAGCTAAGAATAAAAAACGATAGAAATTATCCATCCAGCAATGGGCCTAAAAGGCCAGTTAACGCTGTACATACATACATACTTTAAAATGTGTAATATGTGTCTAAATTGTCAATATAAATGAGTCAGATAAAATTTAACTATTAGAAAAACTTTTCACCAAGGAAAAAAAACTTTAGAAAAAAAAATTTCTACTATATTTTAAACTAGACATTTTTTACTTTTTTGATATCTACATTAGATAAGCGAATTGATTAACGAGAGTTGTTTTTCTTTTCTATGAAACACGGGATAGTTAATTAATTAATATCGAGCTTCGACATAAAACGTCGATTAAGTGCCAGTGAAAGTTTATTATGGTCGTAAAATTCTTTAATATACCATATTGTTACACCGCAAGGGCTGTTTTATACTTTTGATGCGAAAGGGAAGTTTCATAGGATGTTATCTCATCATTGTCCATATTATTAAACAACTAGGAACAAAGATTAATTTAAATGAAAATTATTTTAAATTGAATTTTCTCTCACGAGCGTAATTAAGATAAAATTTTAAATTAAAAACGTAATAAATTTAAATTATAATAAAAAACATTACGTGTAAAGTAACATTTTAACCTTATGGTCAACATCAGATCAATAATATATACATCGTATATTCAAAAGCATGAAATGATAAAGATGTAAGATGTATTACATTGACGTTAAAAGAACTAGCCGATTTTAATAAATATAGAGGGTATAGAAGCAAAATCCGCTAAGTCACATCTATCAAAATTTTCAGGAAACGTATAAACTATTACAGAGGACTCCTGTGATATTTTTAGTTTTCTGTTTGATTTACTTGTATTCTGGTATAATGTTTTATTCGAAGAATACAAAATAAAAAATATTTGAGCTGCAGTTTCGATATAAAATTGGTTTTATTTATGGACATAGTATATGGGATTTGCAACAAAAATTAGCAACTTTGGATTCTAAATTCAGAAAACTTCGGAAAAACCTGTTTTTTCATTTAAATTAGTATAAACATTAGATTCTGATTACTTAAAACATAGTTATTTGTTCATATTTATATAATTATTGTTATAAATTGAAAATAACGTAAACTCGTAAAAACGTTATTTCAGTTGTTTCTTCTGGAGAAAATTCTTCACATAACACATTTGTCAATAGTTGTGGATCACTCTCGTCATTATTTAGAGAAAAATGTATGGCATCTTTATAAAACTCAAATCGGAATTTTTTGCCCATCAGTTCCATAATGCGTTTCTAACAGTTTGGCAACATTCTGGGTCTTCGTTTTGTCACTTACTCTGCCAGCTTCAAATTTATCAGGATTAATCGAACAAATATGTTTTCCTTTCTTACAAATGCCCTTTGGAACACTGATGGAAGTATTATAGTTGACTTCGCCCTGAACTTCAATTGTATTATCATTTTGCTTCAAAGTCCTAAAGCGTTTGTTCTGTAGAAATTAAAAGTGCCAAGCTCCTCGTGGTTTAATAACTTCAGATACTAAGGTTTTCCAATCAAACGCGTCCCAGTCTTCAACCTATTTATATAATGTGACGTTTTGCTCTATTATAGCTATGTAGTTTTCTGGATTCGTTATTATTATTTTTTTTAATATTGCTTTCAGAAATACCAAAAACTCTATCTTGTGGCATAAAACTGTGTCCTACAACTAGGAATATTAGTTCAATACAGCGAAAATTATTAGGCGCCTTTTTATGGAGAAAACTTAAAAGCCTGCCGATCATTGTAGTATCTTTATTTTGCCCTATACAGTCATCTGCACAAATCAAAATTTCTCTGGAAAATGTATGTTTTGATAATCTATGAAACACAAATATATAGGCAAATTATATATAATATCGCTGACTGGATGCAATAATAGCACATCTAATAAATTAGACTTTGTAGAAAATAAAAGTTTTGTAATTTAAAAATAGTAAATTGAGATTTTCATGAATATTTTTATGTCAGTTCTAAATATTTTTCTCATGTTTTGTTATTTATAAAAAAAAACATATAAAATGAAAAAAAAATAATTTTTTTCTTCATTTTTAAGAAAAAAATCAAAATTAGTAAAAATGTGCCATTATTGACATTTATATTTTCTTTAAAACAAATATTAATATAAGTAACAAATTGAAAACGAAGAATATAAAATAAATAAAGAAAAAATACTTTTATTGGGATTTTTATTCGACAAAACATTACAACTCGTTTCTGTAAAAAAAACTCTATTTCTAGAAAAATGAAAAGAAACAAACTCTAACACATTGTTTGTCCTGGGCTAGGCATAAATTCTTATAGTCTCGGTATAAATCTGCAATCGTTTTCCTCCTTTAATATAATGTTTTTAAGAATTGCTCTTGTATAGTGACTTTCGATCTTCGGAATTGATTCAATATGGGCACGAATATCAATTTTGGCGTCAGAGCTAATTTTTTTGCTTTCTATGTCTTCCTATTTTTGCTTCGAAACTGCATTATATTCTTTCACTTATTACACTTCTGATACAATAGCTTGTTACTCCCAAAGTACATACAAAAAATATCTTACATACTCAAATTTTATGATCATTTTTTGGAAAATAGAATGCATTGTTATTTCTTCGTTTTTTATGTAAGCTGGTCTCAGTTTTCATAATTTCTTGCATTAGTGTCGAAATAAATGCTCTTTGCTTCTCGATATTGCTCAAACCCCAGTATTTGCTAAATATCTGTTCTCTTTTTTCCCTAGAAAATTTAGTCGCACACTTAAATCTGCAACGTTCTCCAAATGGTGGTTTAATTTTTCTGGCCGCTATTCGTTGACCATTATTAAGTGCCTGATATGGCTTGCCGCTATTTCTTAAGGTTTTGGCTTGGTTTCTCTTCCAATTTTCAGGTATCCTTTTTCCGTGCCTACTTTTCTTCTTCGCCTCAGGTTCTTCTTCCACATTTTTTTCTTTTAAAACTCCTAATGGTATATTTTCGTCGCTGCTTGAATATGTGTTTGTGTCGTCTTCATAATTTTGATCAGAAATAAAATCATCTGAAAAACCAGCACCTTCATCTTTTTCGAAAGGGGTGTTTACATTTACCAAAGAAAAAATTGGGTTTTCTATTGAATTTTCTTTTTGAGGTGTTTGCAGATCTTTTATTCCTTCAATTTCTTCCAACACAATATTTTCTATTTCCATTATTACATTATTTCAGCATTTTGTAATTGAACATCGTTACTTATTTCAAATGACTTGTTTTCTAATGTTTCAACAAGAATTTATATTTTTATTCTCGACATCACTTGGCTCTGAAACAAATGGTGCAATCTTTCAAAATTAATAAAATTTTGCTAAAAGTTATTTAAATTTCATTTTCAATAGTGGCACAATTTATAAATTTCTACTTAGTAAACAGTAGGTCTCTAAAAATATTAGTATTAATGGCACAATTATTGAAGATGCTTCACAAATAAACAATTATTAATATAAATATACACATGCAATAGCGGCACTTTTAAAAGTGCCATTATTGTCACAATAAAATTATGATAATTGTTAAAACTTACCCAACTAAATCAATATGCCACTATAGCATGCTCTTACCTCGTGCACTTGTAGAGGGTTGTCGACGTACTAAACTGTTGAGACGGTGTTGCTCCTCAGATGTGGCAAAAATTCGCTAAGTCATAAGTATTTGCGCTACATCGGGAAGAGAGTATTTATACAGTATGTTAGAGGTAAGTTCAAACTAAGTATTTTAAGTATTAAAATTCAAAACAGCAAAAATTTGAGATGTGCCACTATTGCATCCAGTGAGCGATATATGGCAAATCTAAATCGGTCCATAGATAAGCTGAAACTGTGTCAGAGTTAGGTTTTATATCAGAAGTACCATTTACAATTGAAAAATTGTAAAGATTATATTGGGAAGAGAAGTAAGCTCTCTGATCAGGTAATTTCGGAAAAGCTAAGTTTTTTTGATCAATCCATCGAAAAAACTTCTGTCTCGCTGCTGTTAGTTTTAAGAATTTTGTAATATGCTTTTGTTTGGGTTTATGTAATTCCTGTAAAACATTAAGTTCTTCTTTTTTGTTCCTCATCTTTTTTTTCCTTATCTCTTTCTTATATCTTAAGCAAAGAGAGCATGTGTCTGTAATAGGTGCTCCAAAACCTATATTATAGTGCGTTGCAAAATATGAACGAAAATAATGTTCCTTAACCATAAAAGAGCTATCCACTGATGTGACCTAAAGTTTAAAGAGCTTTCTATATTAAGATCACAAGGTAGATAAGTTCTTTTTTTTTTGTTTGACTGCTGCAGTAATGAGATTCCATACAATTAAAACTATCAATAAAATTATTCATAGCTAACTTTTTTTGATCATTTTTTTCTAGAACGCGGTCGTCCCCTCGTTTTTTTGTTGGAGTTAATCCCTTAAAAAAACCTCTTTACCACACCCTGAATTCTATCTTTTTTCACGCCCAAAATTTGTATAAAAGCTCTTCTGCTTACACTAATCCATTCGACACCTTGCTTTGATAATCTATAACTTATTGATACCTATTTTTGAGAAATTGTACTGCCCACTTCTCTCTTTGCTCATCTCCTTCTTCTCTGCGGTGTCTTAGCCTCTCAACATTTTAATACGAAAGCATTTTGTTTAAGTTTTGATGGAATTTCATAAAGTCTTTCATGAACAAATTGCAGATTCCTCATAGTTAATAAATTGCACTACAAGAAAGTTGTTTGTTAATAAAAGAAAATAAACGAACTGGAATGTAGAAAATATTTTTTTATAAGTATTTAACAATTTTAAAAATAAAAAGTAACATCAAATCTGAAGCCATTGTTCCTCTCACAGGCAGTCACATGTCTCCCCTTCCTCTTCTTACTTATCCTTTTAATTTGAACTTTTATCATTAAGCAATTCCCGGTACCAGTCAATTCTTGTAATTTCTTCCAATCTTTATCAAACTGTTGATTTAATAAGTGTTTAGGGGATTTTTTTTCCTTTCGGGAATACTCCGAGGCAATTTTTTTTACTTAATCAATATTGTACTAGAGAAAGTGATAAGAGAATCGGCAATAACAACCAGAGTACTATATTAGTGTATACCTACATTGGAACCGTATTTCTCCCAATCCGATATCTGGCGACGTCGGCCGACATCGGATTAAAAACAAACTTAAGGTATTAAATCAGAGTACCTATTCCAGGATTTTTTTGAGTCGATTGTAGAGTACTTTATCAAAGGCCTTTTCAAAGTCTATAAAGCAGGCATGTACCTCTTAGTTAACATCTAGACATCCCTGTGTTAGGACATATAACGTAAAGAGAGCTTCTCTTGTACCATCCTTTGAATGCCATCTGTGTATCGTTAATATCGATATCTAACTTTTGATAGATTCGGTTGTGGATGACTCTAAGAAATATTTTAAGTAGATAACTCATTAAGGAGATTGTTCGATGATCTGAACATTGTATTGCTTTAGTTTTCGTCGATATGGTGACAAACGTAGACAGCAACCATTCTTGAGGTATTATATATTATGAATGTTGGGAGTACGAAACTGAAAAGCCAAGGCGAAGAATAGGAGAGAATGGAGATTTATTATTAAGCAGGCTAAGACACATCATGGGTTGTGGAGCCAAGGATGATGATGATGACTGGTAAAATAATAGTTTTGGAACGATCGTATTTTGATGAATTTGCCATTGTTAAATTTTTTTATTACAATCTTCTTTGTATTGGCTAGCGCTGTCACTTTTTCAAACCAAATTGAAGCTCTTTATCAACAAAATATCAAATGTTTATATTTGCAAGATTCTTTACATTTTTTTAGGTCTTTTATAACGAAGTGGATAAAATAATATATTAGGACTTCTTGTAAGTTGACAGTGGTGTGGTGCTCCATTTTGAATCCTCTTCTGCTCCTAAAGAGACCATAATCTAACGAAGGTGTTACGTAAATCAAAAACAACAACATTCATTGGTTAATCTCACATCGACTCGTAAGACTGCTTCAAATATGAGTTTTCTATATACGTAGATCTCTACTATCAATGTTTTTGGTTCTTAAAATGCTAAAACGCGTTCCGAAAGTGTTTTTGGAATCGGTAAACCCATAAATCTCCTTTAAGACAAATTTCTTTAAGTTGGTCGCAGCATCCTTGGAGACGTACATTTAAGTCAGAAAGTGTGATACGGGTACCCAGCTTATTCCTAAGTCAACAATAATGCGAAGAACAAAAATCAATGTGTGGTCTATCACACTAATTAATCTGTATTCGTTGCATTTTTTCGCTATTTCTTTGGTATTGTTATAAAACTAGACTTAGCTGAGGTATTTGATATGTAGTAAATATATCATTAAAAAGTTTAACTACAATACTGATGTGGACCTTTTAAAATCATTTTTAAAAGTTAACATGAGATGATGTTAGTTGATTGCTTAGTTTTAATTGATTTTAAAACATTTCTGGTTGATCAGATATAATTTCTCTTATATTTTCTAATAGAGTATTAGTGTTTTTCCAATTATACAGACCAGCAACTTTACGAACTACTTTCTTGGGCTGCAAATTAAACAAAATATGTCAAGCTTATTGTTTAGTTCTTCCATTTCTGAACATTTTTCTGCCATTCACATTTATTTAGCAGCTCGAATTTTTTGTTTAGTTCTTTTTTGGTTCCTTCTGTATTTGTCTGTTTTGTCATCGTATTGCTTTTTTTGTTGCACAAGGTATACTATTTCTTCCATTATTGATCGAATCTATTAGTTTTTCTAATCATCATCAACCTGTATGCGTCCACTGGTAGTTATAGCTCTTTCCATCTGCCTCTGTCCTGTGCGGTTTGCATCCAGTTATTGCTAACACGCTTTAGGTCGTCAGTTTATCTAGTCAGTAGGCGTCCTCTGCTCCATAGTGCGTCTTGTCATGGTCTCCACTCGACAATACTTTTCACTATATTTTTCCATATCCTGGTCATGTGTTTACAGTTTCCATGTTTGTACATTTTGCTTTGTTTTTTTTTTAATGTAATTGTTAACATTATTATATGTTGCACCTTTGTTGATATCTGAAACAATAATTTTTTTTTTGCCAATGTTTTTTTTCTATTCGTTTGAGCCTGACTCTTGCAATGGCGACTCAAAGGTTATGATCAGATCCAATAACTGCTCCAGAATATTTTATAAGTCTACTAATGGAGTTCCTTAATCTTTTGTTGATAAGAATGAAAGAAAGAGGTTAGTATTTAAAAAACAATTTATCAGAGTTACTACTCCTTTGTGAGTTTGTCAACTACTTAGATTCTTTTAATACTGGCATCCGGAAAACAAAAGAAGAGGGTTCCGGAATTGTTAAACCATTTGCATCAACTCATCTTTGTTGACCCAGTACCTAGCTATTCTCAGACTATATTTCACAGTAGCGCACAATGCAGAAAAGCTTATTTCTCCTTTCGGCAGGCAAGTTGCTGTAGGATTAAATATTGGGAGATGTGAAATAGATGCTACAGGTTGCACAATATTCTGCTTTTAAGATCTAATTGTAGTCATGGACCAAGGAAATCATCAGCACCTGCTTAAATCCTTTCAGAGGAGCCGTCAGATCTAAGAAAACTTCACAAAAAATGGTAAAAACCTGCATGATCCTTTATATAACTGTCTAGATACCACAATCTTGCTTAAGATTTGAAAGATTGGTAAGACTGGCTGCAGAAAATCCAGTATAACAGATTTAAATACATTTATCCTAGCAGTTATTCACTTGCAAGAAATATTGCGAATCACGGACGCGAATGCTATATCTTGTTGTAACCAGTTAGGTTCTGATGTATTCTGCAAGCTATCTTGAAGCTTTCTGTATTTCGCCAAAACATCGTAATTGTCAATTTTCCTTTTTTTAACGTTTGGTGATACGACAGTATGAATTTAATTTAACAACAATAACTATAGCAATGTATTTCTGTGTATTACTGACAACAAAAACAAAATACAAAGACGTACCATATAGTCACAGGATTCCCTACGACATACACAAAAAAACACAAAATAACATAATTGTACAATTTGATTGTCAACTAGAAAAATTTTAGTTCTATAGTTTTTTTTTATTTAAGTAAAAAAACAAAGGTACGTAACGCGTTCTTCGTACTCCCTTTTCACCGATGTAACCTACCATAGCGTTTAACGTAAATATGTTGTTTTATTATAAAAAAATATTGTCAATTTAGTAATAAGCAGACATAAAATTTAATTAACCAATATAAGGTAAAAACGCGCTACAAGAAGTATTCACTTCCGTCGGCACTCTCCAAGTGCCACACACGTTTTATTGTATTTATATTACTTTTTATGGTAAAATGTAAATAATAAATATTTTATATATAAAAGTATGTCTATTTTTTAATTGTACTTTGTAAACGAAAGTTAAACATGTAAATAGAAAATATAAAACTTGGGGAGAATTTGCACTCCCTTTGATATTTAACATAAGTTTTTGACCTCGGGATTACGAAAGTTAATGTATGAAAACTATAAATTTTATATAAACCCTTAGAAATAAGAAAATATATAATAATATATTCTGCATATTGCTATCTATTGAAAATTATAATCGAATGCATAACCTTTGTATACAAGGTATTATCTAATAATCAGCAATTAATGCATACGTGACTGAAACTGGTGACGGGGACTTACAACCTCTTTGTTGTCCCTTTCAGTTATGATTACTAGATCTCAGCATATTGGTATGAAACTAAAACTAGGGTCGATATTTAAAATGTAACATTTTTATTTATATCTAATCTTTAATTTAATTATTGCAATGGACGTTGCATCAGAATGTCTCTTTGTGATTATACAGGCTAGAATTTTTAACAGTTAATCTACGAAAATTATTATTAGTTTTCTGTTTCTGAAATAATTGGTGCTTGTTTGTTTACATTTAATATGTATTTTTAATACATGTACTACTATGAATAGTATTGTAGTTATAGTTTTATAAAGCACAGTACTCTTCAATAAAACAATATTGTAAAATAATGTTAATGGTATAGTTAAACTTTGGGTAGTGGGGTCACTGTGTGAGAAACCAGGTAGACTGTTTTTTTGATGTTGGTATTAAATAGGTTATTGTAAAAAATCAAACGTATAAGTACCTCTATGTATCGTAGTTACTGACCATTAATCGTCGTATGGCTATTGCAATGTAATAGTGTGGTATAGTAAACGAGCTTTCGAGTGTCTCAGATCGGCGCTACTAATATCGATACAAAAATATTCGGAGGTAAGCTCTTAGATATTTGTACGTTTTTCTAATTCTAATTAAAAAATTGTTAGATTTTGAAATTGGAACATAACAAGCACGGCCAAGCTTGCCAAAACTTATAGCAGATGTAGGATTAGATAATAGTAAAAGGAAGAGGAACAGGACATTGAGGAAGTTATAAATTATGACAGTGAATTAAAACAGGAGATATCAGATGCAGATGAAAAAGTTGCGGTTGGATAGTCTGCCCATCTTTTTTATATAGGTATGTTAGTAAACTAGAATATCTATTCGTAAGTTATGCTAAATTTTTGTTGTTTTCCGCAAGAACCGTACAATTCATAAAAAAAGAAATCTCCAAAGCCAAGAACCACTAGAACAAGATAGGATAACAATTATTGGCTTACTAGGGTCTACAAAAATTACTAAAAATTGATAGGCCGCTGTCGAAATTTGGAATTATTTCTTAGATGCATACATACCCTTCATTTAAGAAAACTATTCGCGAAAGCAAAATTGCTAATCTCTCTGATAAAATGGAAATTCGTGCCAGCGCAGACGATCTTTTAAAAAGAGACGGTTACGCTATGGAAAGTTATTACTTAACTCCACAACGTTTACGATTTCTTCATCGTTGAATTAAGTTTGATAATAAAAAAACACGTGTAGAGCTATCCAAAATTGATAAGCTAGCTCTTATTCATCTGGTATTTAACCAATTTGTAAAAAAATATCAAAATAGTTATAATCGTTTAGCATTTGTTGTGATTAATAAGATCCTCTCTGCTTTAATAGGGAAACGTTCGTTCCGTCAGTATATTTGCTCAAAACCTAATAAATACAATTTCAAGGTATTTTCAGTTTGTAATTTAAAAGTATTTATCACTTCAAAAATGGAAGTATTCGTGGGATCCCAACCTAATGGCTCATATAATGTTTTTAACAACCATAGTGATGTGGTTTAAGATAGTGCAAACATATTTTTGGTTTATGCGTTAACTTGACAATAGATAACTTGTTTACGTTAGTTTCACTTGTGAAAAAGTTGCTTTCATAGTACAAAATAATTACAATTGGAACGCTAAGAAAAAATAAAACAGTCGAGTTTTCAATCACCATCAAACCTACAATCTATACACGCATGTTTGGCTTTACAGAGAATATTACAAACGTTTCTTATATCTCAAAGCGATGCAAAAATGTAATGTTTAGTATCAAGCATGCACTATCATGATGATATTGACATAAAAGTGGTAAGAAATCTAAACCAGTAATAGACACTACCTATAATAATACAAAAGGAGGTGTGGGCGTTGTAGATAAGTAGTGGGCTAGTTACAACTGTTATAAATACTTTAATATAGCAACTTTAGTACTTTGCAACTTTAATACAGGTAAAGTCAAAAAACTTCAATATCTAAGAAGAAATAAAAACAGGAGCTGAATGAACATATAAGTAGAATCGCAAAGGATAGAATAGTACGAATAGCACGAGAATGGACAAAGAAGTATTGGTAGACCAAGAAAAAGATGGTGCGACAATTAAGGAGGCTAATGTTGAAGAAGAAACAGGCTTTAAAGACTACATACTAGAAGAAAGAAGAAAAGAAGATGTTTATTTCCGAAGCACACATGACTAATAAGAGCCATTTCTATATTTCCAAATATTCAACCTATGTAACTCAACATCCATTAGGTAAAGCCTACGGAGGTACGGCAATTATTATAAGAAATAACATTAAGCAGTATGCAATAAATAACATCCATAACAAGTTAACATCCGAGCCACATCAGTGTCGGTCCAAGATTAAGATTCACAAGCCTAATTATTTTAGGAAGGAAGACTTGAAGAGGCTTATGTTCAGATGTGGACGTGAATGGCTAGACGAAGAAGAAGAAGAAGAATTATTTTAGCTGCTGTTTACTGTCTACCGAATAAAATAATTAAAGCTGATCATTTTACTGAATACTTTAAGATGCTCTGACCATGTTTCATTACTGTTGGAAATTATAATGCCAGACATGATAAATGGAGTTCCAAAATCACTTCACGTAGACGAGAAGTATCAAAAAGATTAATGAGAATCATTTAATTCCTTTCTCTACTGGAGAGCCTACGAGAATTTAGGAGTCTAATGTTGAGAGAAAGCCTACGTATTGGTCCACTGATAGACAAAAATTCCTGATCTTATTGATTTCGCTATAGTAAAAGGAATATTACATACCTACCTCCAAACTTCTCCTTCATTTAAGCTCTCATCAGATCATTCCTCTTTATTCATAGATCTACATAGCGAAATTCATAACTGTTCTAAATATTTAACACTCTCTAATTATAAAAGAACAAACTGGAATAGATATAAAGAAGAAATAACAACATCCATTAACCTAAACTTGTCATTCACTTATATTGGAAAACTCAAAAGAAAACTGATCCAATATAGAGAAAATGGAATCAACAAATATTTAAAGAAACTCTCACCTGTATATGATACAAACTATTCGCTGTGGAGACTAACAAAAAAACTTAAACACAACGAACAAATTAGTATGCCAATCAGGAAACAAAATTGCATTTGGCTTAAAACTGACATAGAAAAAGCATTTACTTTTGCAAATCATCTATGCGAGGTATTTCAACGGCGTCAGAGGGAAGTCTGGGGTGTAGGTTGCGTTATAGAGGTAGTACCTTATATCGGAACGACCACATCGAGCGTCATAGACGGGAGATGGTTCTTGATATCTGGTCCTCATAAGGCACCTAACTCTCACTTATGGCTCCACGTGCCACACCCCGGGCAACTGCATTGATCTGCAGGCTAAACTAAGTGAGGGTAATCAGATATGGTGAAAATTTACCGAAAGATTACCGGTATAAGTAATCTCCCAGTTGTTGGCCAACAGCTGAGGGTGGATGAGCTGACAGGTGGTAGGGCAACTCATTGTCCTGAGGCTGAGAAATCGACCTCAAAGGCGGAAGAGCTAATATATTAGTCAACGGCATTGGGATGTAGCAGGCAACGAGAAACCACTACAGTAAAGATCCAATGGATATCTCTAGTATAGTTATCATGGCATGATAAATAATCAACAAAATCTTACTGATCATGGAGATCGGGGGCCAAGATCCGACAAGAAAAGTGACAAGGCTTTTCGGGTCGTCAACCAGCGAAAACCTTGTCAAAATATAAATATTACCAACGAAATAATGAAAATTGGAACATGGAACGCTACCAGCATGTATGAGCCAGGAAAAACACACAACGTTATTCAAGAAATGCAAAGAATGAATATTAGCATTTTGGGTATAAGCGAAACCCGATGGTTGGGAAATGGATGCTGTCATATTAAAGATCACATAATCTACTACTCCGGTAACCAAGATCCCCAACATCGTAATGGAGTGGGTATAATGCTAAAAAAGTCTCTATCTCGTCATGTCCTGAACTTCCTACCTTTGTCAGATCGTGTTATGATGTTACAAATAAATACAAACATCACAAAAATGAATATAATACAAGTATATGCACCAACAGCGGACAAAGAAGAACATGAAATAGAAACATTTTATGAACAAATTGACTCGGCATTGAAACTGACCAAAAAAAAGGGACATCACAATAATAATGGGTGATTTAAATGCTAAAGTTGGGAAAGGAAGGACAGATGATTTGGTAGGAAATTTTGGATTAGGGAATAGGAACGAGTCCGGTGAAAGACTGGTACAATTTTGCCAGGAAAACAGAATGGTAATTACAAATACCTTTTTCGAACTACCTAACAGACGTTTATACACATGGAGATCTCCACAAGACACAGAACATCACATAGTGAGAAACCAAATAGACTATCTACTAATTAATGAAAGATACAGAAACAGCATAATGTCAATTAAGACATACCCTGGTGCAGATATATCATCTAATCACAATCCACTAGTTGCAAGAATGAAAATAAAACTAAAGAAAATTAATAGCACAACCCCCAAAAAAGCAGTTGATATCAACAAATTACGAAAACCAGAAGTAAGAGAACAGATGATACAAGAAATTAATGAAGCAGTAACAAAGATACAACCCATAAAAGACAACACACAAGTTAACATCAATGAGAATTGGACAGACATTAAAACAGCGTTAATGAAACCAAGCATAAGTCACCTCCATAAAAGTAAAGAATATAAAAAAGAATGGATGACAGATGAGATACTGAACTTAATGGATGAAAGAAGAAAACAGAAAAACAAAAAGAACCAGAAGTATAAAGAGATACAAAAAGAAATTCGTCGAAAAATACGCACAGCTAAAGAAAACTGGTACGGGGAAAAATGCGAAGAAATCGAACAACTACAAAATAAACACGACAGCTTTAATGCACATCGGAAGATCAAAGAATTGACAAGGAGACAAAGTAACAGACACAACATATTAGTAGACGAGAGTGGAAACATTATTATGGACACAGAAGAAAAATTAAGAGTCTGGAAACAGTACATAGAACAACTATTTAAAGATCAAAGAGACAATGTAGATAACGAATACATAAACAGTGACACAGGACCAGAAATAACAAGAGATGAAGTGGAATACACGATTAAAGAAATGAGGTCGGGGAAGGCTACAGGCCCAGATGAACTACCAATAGACATAATTAAACTCATCAAAGGCAACAACTTAATAAAGATCGTGGAACTATTTAACAGCATTTACAAATCTGTATCATACCTAATGAATGGCTAGTAAACAACAATAATAGCCATACCCAAAAAGTCTAATGCGAGACAATGCTCGGAATATCGCACCATCAGTCTCATGTGTCATATATTAAAGGTCTTCTTAAAAATCATTCATCGGAGAATATATAAAAAAATTGGAACTTGACATCGGACCCTCCCAATTTGGCTTTAGAGACGGACTAGGAACTAGAGAGGCACTGTTTGCTTAATGTTCTAACAAAACGATGCTTAGACGTAAATCAGGACATATTTGGGTGTTTCCTAGACTATAACAAAGCATTTGATACAGTAAAACATAGGCCACTGATGCAAATACTGGAAAATAAAAATATTGATACAAGGACATGCGAGTGATAAGGAATCTATACTACAAACAAGAAGCTACAGTACGAATTAACAGCTCGATATCAGATAGAATACAAATCAAAAGAGGTGTTCGGCAGGGCTGTGTGTTGTCTCCAACCTTGTTCAATATCTACGCGGAAGAAGTTATTAAAAAAGCTCTTATGAACGAAAAAGCCGGAATAAAGATCAACGGTCACCCCATTTGCAATATCCGATATGCTGATGATACCCGCGCTCATAGCAGAAAATATTGACGACCTACAGAGATTACTAAACAAAGTGGTAGAAGCAAGTGAAGAATTTGGTCTGTCACTGAATACAAAGAAGACCAAATTCATGATAATTACAAAGAAACGTATCAATAATATCAACTTACATGTAGGACAGAATCTCATTGAACGAGTACAAAATTACAATTACCTCGGAACAAATATTAACGAGTCAAACGAATACACCAGAGAAATAAGAATAAGAATAGAGAAAGCCCGCAGTGCATTTAACAATATGAAACAAATGTTGTGTAGCCGTAACCTAAGCCTAAAGCTGAAAATACGAATGCTTAAATGTTATGTTTTCTCGGTCCTGTTATATGGGGTGGAGGCGTGGACACTAAATAAGCAATGTATGGGTAAGCTGGAGGCATTTGAGATGTGGGCGTACCGAAGAATGTTAAAAATCTCCTGGAAGGATAAGATAACTAACCAAGTTGTATTAGACAGGATGAACAAACAAAAAGGAGGTCGTATTGAGTGTTAAAATGAGGAAACTACAGTACCTGGGACATATTACACGTGGGAATAAATATCAACTGTTGCAACTAATTATGCAAGGAAAGAATGAAGGTAGGCGCAGCATAGGTAGAAGAAGAATGTCATGGTTGAGAAACCTCAGGGAGTGGTTTGCTTGCACTTCCATACAATTGTTCCGAGCGGCAGCCTCCAGGGTCAAAATTGCCATGATGATAGCCAACCTTCGTAGCGGAGATGGCACGTGAAGAAGAAGAAGAGGGAAGTCTCAGTTAAAGAAGAGCAAGCTATTCATGAATCCATAAATGCACCATATCAAATGGCTCCACCTATTAAATCTGTTAAGAAATGTAAAATCAAAGAAATACTGGATAATCTGGAAATTAAAAAGTCACCTGGATATGACTTAATATCTAGTTTAGTACTAAAAAATCTACCCGAAGAAGACGTAAGTTTAATTACTTATATATTTAATTCAATATTAAAAACAGGTTATTTTTCACTAAAATGGAAAGTTTCTCAAATTGTTCTTATTCCAAAACCTAATAAGGATCACACGGAAGTATCTTCATATCGCCCCATTAGCTTGTTGCCTATTATATTCAAAGTATTTCAACGGCTTTTTCTGAGAAGACTGGAGCTTATTTTATATGACAGTAATGTTTTACCGAATTATCAGTTTGGGTTTACGAAACAACATGTTAGTATCGAGTAAATTCATATGGTGGTAAAGACTATCAGAAATTCGCTCGAACAAAAAAATTACTGTGCTGCTGCATGTCTTTCAAGCATTCGACAAAGTTTGTTTTCTTCTTCTTAGAGTGCCGTCTCCCTACGGAGGTTGGCAATCATAATGGCTATTTTTATTTTTGAACTTGCTGCTCTAAAAAAAAATCGATCTGCATTGATACCAATTACGTAGATTATTCAACCATGAGTTTTGCCTTCGGCCAACATATCTTATTTGTTGAATCTTTCACTGTATTATGAGTCTTAAAATTTTATATTTTGGTCCCCACACGTAGCCTTGGTGTTCCAGTTTTTTGGTTTGTATAGTGGTGATCAGTTCTGTTTCTTTTACCAACTCTCTCCAATACTTCTACTACTAATTAAAGTTAAGCATGTAGATTTTATCTCCAAAATTAAATTCGTATTTCATTATCCCATAAGTTCACTTTTAAGATACTACCTAACAAATAGATTCTTTCAAGTCAAAATAGGTGGGGAAATCACTAACCTGTTTCCAATCGCTACATATGCCGATAACACAGTTACCATGACTTTAAATTCTACAGCAACTGAAGCATCGCAGGTATTATAAAATCACCTACTTAAACTATCGAGCTGGCTTAAACTGTGGCAAGTCTAAGTTAACGGTATATAATCAACACAAATAACGTTTACTTTAAATAGGTATCGCACCACCAGTTTCTACTAAACACACTCCACTATTAATTAATACCGTTGTTAAATAGTTAGGAATTCACTTGGATAGCAAACTTAATTGGGTATCCACATCAAGAAGAAACGCCTTCAACTCAGCTTAATCTACAGGAAAATGTATTGGTACATGAGTCGAAAATCAAATCTTAGCCTGGAGAACAAAGTTCTGATATAGAAATGTATTTTAAAACCGGTATAGCAATATGCAGTACAAATCTAGGGTACAGCAGGTAATACCAACATACAAAAACTTCAACGATTCCAATCGAAAGTACTGCGCCAGCATGCTTCTATCTACACCATACCAATCTCGCAAGTTCTTCAACCATGAGGTTCTTCTTCGTCCTGGACTGCGTATACAGACTACACCACGATTTACAGTTACCAACAGTTAGCGAAGCACTATCTGCTGTAAACTCTGTATACAAAACCAGACTATCCTGCCATCTAAATCCGCTGGACACGGATCTGCTCTGCTCAACAATTCACACGAAAGAAGATTAAAACGACAAAACCCTTTGGACCTCTAGTAAATATGGACAAACAGAGCATAGTGTCATAGTGCGATGAAACAACAAGTTTTTATTCTGATGTTTTCAAAATATTTTCTTGATTTTTTTTATTCGTGTAATACTTATATATCTGTGTCAGTGATGTTTATTTGTATTAAACTTTGTTTGTTAAGTTGTAGTTTAAATTAATTATTATATCATATATTATATTTATATCATGTCTTACTTGTGTGTTCGCCACTGGCGGCTTTATTAAAAAAGAGTTTATTATTAGAAAAGAGAGAGGTATTAATCTAAATGATATTTTGGATTATTTTGGAAAACTCCCACTTACAAACTTACGGTGATTCGCACAATATTCATCCCCTAATTAATTGCTTTTATTTAACATGTACTTTGATTTTGAATGAAAAATATGTTTATTTTCAATATTAAATAGCTCCCGTATACTCGTATTGTTAAAATAAATAAAAATTCGCATTGAATAGATAATCTAGATAAATGCTAAATAAAATCTGCTAACATTATTGGTCGTTTAATTATTTAATTATACGCAAATATTTTGTTTCAAAATATGAGTTTATTTTTATGCAAGTTCATGAAAATTACATAATGTAATATAACTTCCGCTAATATAAATCCAAAATAAATACACAATTGCTTTTGTTTGTTGTTTTTTTCTGTTATTAAACATAAAATTGCAACTATTTATAAAGTTTGCCAATTTGTATACTTTATAGTACATATACGTTAAAGAACACATATAAACAGAGTTGTAATAAACTATGAAACCAAGTAAATATCAATTAAACGAAAAAGACAATATTTATGAAAGTTTGTGTGCAGTCTTACGGCATATTTTTTGTCGCTACTCTATTCCTTAATTTGGTGGTTTATAACGCCATAGGAATCGTTAGCGAAAATCTAGTTCCCAGACGATGTCTCTTAATTTCTAAAAAGGAGTTTTTGAAAAAAGGTCAAGGATATTTTGAAACAGTTATTGAACAGAGTAATGAACAATATAACCCGGTGTATGGATCGTGCGGTAGTATTACAAAAGGAACAAGAGGAACAGGAAAGAAAAAAAGGAAAAAAGAATACACACCAAGTGCTGTCACATCTGATAAGTGGGTGGAGTATCATGAAGAATGCGAGAAACTTAAAAATGAAAAAGAAACACAAAAGCAAGAAAGGAAACAGGGTCGAGAGCATAATAAACAGATGAAATCACAAAAAAGAGTAGAAAAAATGGAACAAAAGACAACAAAACTTAAAACGACGAAACCTAAAAAACACGATTTATATTCAGGCTCTTCTTCAGAAGAACATGAAGACTGGAAATAAACTGGTAGTAGTGGAGACGATGTTGACTTTGTGGAACAAGAACCAGAAAATATTTAAATGTACGATACCCTCCCAATTTGATCTCAAATTGGGAGACTTTGTACTTGTCAGATTTAAGCAACTGGATAAAAGATGAGACAACATATAAATATTTTGCAAAAATTATAGATGTCCTTTTATCAGAAGAGTGTGAGATACAATGTTTCAAAAGTGCTAATGAAGAGAAAACTGTGTTTTAGTCCTATAAAAAATGACGTTTGCAGTATAGATAAAGGCGATATTTTTGGAAAACCACTCGAGCCTATTGTACAGGAACAAGGAAAAAAATTTAAGACTATTTTTTCAGGACAATAATTAGACATATATAAACAAATATAAAATCAAAAGTACTATTTATAAAAGTTTAATTAATATTTTCAATATTGTGTTACCATAAATTTATTTTGTTTTACCTATTTTTGTAGTTCAGTAAATATTTAAGCATAAATATCAACTTGTATCTCTATTTTAAACTAGTTCTTGGGTGGCCTAAAGTGGGGAAAGTGTATGGCCAAAAGTAGAAACACTGTATGACTAAAAGTAGCGATTTTTGTTATTCAAAATATAAAATACTATAATAATTTCATTATGAGTTGAATATTTATGATCAGTTTATCTCCTACTAGAGCAGATTCAAAAGTAAAAATAACATTGAGCGGAAAGATTTTATTCAAATCCTACATGTTTTACAATAGAAATATGATAAAGAAAGTTCTTAAGGTGGCCATATTTCGAAAAACGTAAAGAATTTTTAGATACATTATGATGGAAAAATGTTATCATAACTGCATAAATGCAGTGAATATCACATACAGTGTGGGCTAGAATAAAAGGCGACAAAATAATTACTACCCTTTTTATTGAGGTAAACTTAAATTATGTCTGATCTGTCGATCGGATAGCCAAGCGGGCTGAGCGGCTGGCTTCTCATTCGCTTCAATGCGAGAGATGTCAATTCAATCCCCAGCTCGGTGTACAGAAAAACAAAAAGGCTAAAGCAGCAGTTTAAAATTCGAAATGAATCTGCGGCTTAGTCTAGAATATGCTGGTATCTGATCGGCCTATGGTAGAGCAGTACGACAAGAGATAAGGGCTTGCGTCTCGGTGATACTCCTCCATAGATCCTTACCGGAAGGGCATGTGCCGCCTAAATACCGGGTATATATATATATATATATATATAATATATATATATATATATATATGTATATGTATATATATAATATATATATATATATATATATATATATATGTATATATATATATACAGTAAAAGTAAAACCTCCTTTAAACCGAAACCTTTTTAACCGAAACGGCTGACAGTCCAATAATTTCGTCAATAAAAAGAAAATTTTTATCGCAAAACATAAATTTCATTAATTTCACTCACCGATTGATGCCTATGTGTATTGGGAAATCAAAAAAAAAACAAGAGAGATATTTAAGAAAAAAGTACTTATTTTACCAGTTTTTTATAGAAGCCAAAAACGCTCATGGATGTCGACCACTTTATTTTCAGAATGGTTCGAAAATAAATTCGCCCCAAGCATAAAATCCTTTTTAAAATAAAAAACTTTGCCATCAAAGCA
Source organism: Diabrotica balteata (assembly GCA_918026665.1). Taxonomy (NCBI): domain Eukaryota; kingdom Metazoa; phylum Arthropoda; class Insecta; order Coleoptera; family Chrysomelidae; genus Diabrotica; species Diabrotica balteata. Next base: position 41,983,837 of record OU898282.1, on the reverse strand, counting down.
TTGTTGCTTGTTGAATCAAAATCTATACAATAGTGATAATTGTCAGATTTTTGCCACCGAATGCCACGAGCTCAATTCAGCCGTTAGAACAGGGAGTAATAGAGACATTCGAGAGACATTATAGAGGAGCATTCTTAAGACAACTGTTATTACAGGAGATAAATAAATCCAAAAGAGTTCCTAAAATCCTCAAATGTTTAACAATAAAACATGTTGTTTATCGGTGTACTGAGTTCTGGGCCAAGTTCAAATCTTCAACTTTGGAAAAATGCTCCAACCAACTTTTTGACAGGATTTTGATTGACGATCCTAAAGAAGAAAATGGTAAAGAAACGGCAGAAGAAATTCAACCTTTAATAAAAAATTTGTCAGAATCTGACGAAGTTAACTAAGAAGAGATACGTGAGTGGTTAGCAGCCAATGACTCAGAAAGTGAATTCATTGACCAGGACATAATTGATATGGTTCTTCATACAAACAACCTGAGTGTATCAGACGACGAAGATGACGACCCAACAGACAACAGACAGCATGAGACCACCGACGAGATTTTCAATGCCTTAAGGATAAGAATTTGATATAGTAAAAACAATGTTATTTTTAACCGAAATTCTTGTTATCCGAAACGGCCTCCCCCCCCCAAATATTTCGGTTAACGGAGGTTTTTGCTATATATATATATATATATATATATATATATATATATAATATATAATATATATATATATATAATATATATATATATATATATATATATATATAATGAACTAGAAGTATTTGCTGACAACAAGGAAGTAAATTTTCAATATTGGGTTTGCAGCAATAAAAATGATACGTGTACTCTTTTAAATTTTTATTCCGAGCTTTCGGACATGGTTATGTCCTTCATCAGGGAGCTACAAATATGATGAATAGTTTGTTACAAGTTTGTATAATTAATTAAAGATTCGCTACTTACAAACTTAATGAGGTTGGATCATCAATGATTTTCTACCATGTCGATAAAACTTATCACAGTCTGTCATATTATTATATAAAACTTATTCCTATATTTAAAATTTTTAAAAATTGCTATACAATCACAAACACTTACTTATTATACACACATTTCTGACATTTTTATTCTTAATTTTATTATATCGTCATTAGTTTTTTCACAAGACAATTCAGTGGTTTTTATTATTAGATACTAGTACCAAATTATAGGCCTATCATTAGATGTATTGTGGCTATATAAATTATTTTATATTTATTAATATGTTTCAACACAAAATTTATTAAATTAACCTAAAGAAATAAGGTCATAATTCTAAAAATATTACAATTGAATATGATATTTTGTTTTGTATGACCCCAGTATCTGTGTGTATACAAAAATTACTAAATTTAAAAACAATTAAAAAAAGAAGAAGAGAAAACTTTTATTTAATTTATTAAAAGTCAATTGATAAATTACTGTTTGTGTTATTGTTGCATTTATCTAGTGTAATAAATAGGAGAACAATTCATTTAGATGACCAATATCCGTTCTATGGTTCATTGCGTTGTTGTTTTGGCAAATGTATGCCATTTCAAGAAAAAGTCTTTTGGTGATGTTACTTTCCTGTTCTACTACTTTGATGTTATTGTAATCTATCCGATGCCCATTTTTAAATGTATGTTCACCCAATGCACTTCTTTCTGATGTAATATATTGTCAGACTTGTGCGATATAATGCGGTCTTTAAGACATAGACATATTTTTCAACTTAGAACCTACAACAAAACTTTTCATAAGACAAAAGAAAAAAATCTTAAAAAATTTAATAAATTATTAAATAAAGAACTAGATGCTAAACTTAAAACTAATCCTAGATGGATTAAAAATCTTTCTGATGTTATTATACCAGACGATATTATGAAATTTTTGTCTCTTGGTCCTAAGTTTAGTATTCAACCACAAATTGGTAAAGATATCTCTATAAAAAGAATTTTAGCAGACATTGATAACATTCTTATAAATGTATCGGACAAAGACACTAAAACTATCCTTACAGCAAGATCAGTAAATATTTTAACGAATTCAGTTAACAATTCCAAACTTAATAATTCAATATTTAATCTTTTGTTAATAAAAACTAAAAAATTCTTAAAAGAAAATCCCAATTTGATAGTCACAAGATCAGACAAAGGTAACGTCACTGTTATTTTAGAAAAACAAAAATATTTGGATCTTTCTGTGGCTATAATAGAAAATGATACATCATATACCACATTAAAGAATGATCCAACTTCATCTATTCAACAAAAATGCAATAAAGTAGTAAAATCGTTGTTTGACAATCAAAAAATAGATGAAGCAACTAAAAAGAGATTATCTAACTATAAAGGTATATCTGGAAAGTTTTATTGTCTACCAAAGGTACACAAAACCCCATTATCTGTTAGACCAATTTTAGCCTCTATTGGCACACCTACAGAAAATATTGCTAACTACTTAACAGATATTTTAACAAATGCATACAATTGTGAAATGAATACTATATTAAAGACTCATTTCAAGTTAATAAATTATTTCTTCTTCTTCTTAAGGTGCCGTGCATTTCTGCGTAGGCGTCCACCGTACATCGTCTTGTCAGGTGAGCTGTTAAATATTCTGGTTTAAATAATTCTGTTTTTAGCAGCATTGCGAAGCATTTCATAGCTGTGGATTCCTGTCCATTGTCGAATATTGCGCAGCCATGACATTTTTTTTACGTCCGAGACCTCTCCTACCCTCTATTTCCCTTCGAGTATCAGTTGCTGAAAAGTGTATCGTTCTCCTCGTATAATGTGCCCCAAGTATGCAGTCTTCTTACTTTTCACATAATTAAAAAGTTCCCTATCCTGTAAGCCCGCTCTTCTGAGTACTTCCTCATTTCTGACCCTGTCCGTCCATGATATTCTGAGCATTCGACGCAGGCACCACATTTCAAACACTTCAAGTTTGTTAATGGAACTGGCCTTTAACGTCCATGCTTCCATTCCGTACAGGAGAACAGGCCACACGTAACACTTAAGCATCTTGTATCGGAGGTTGAAGTCCAATTTGCGATCAGTCAGAAACTTACGAAGCCTCAAAAAAGCATTTCTGGCTTGTTCAACTCTGCTCTTTATTTCATTCTCGGGTCCCAACCCTCATTCAGCAAACATCCCAAGTATTTGAATTGCCTGACTTGTTCGATTTCTTCTCCAGAGACATATATCTTTGCGTTGGGGTAATCATTTCTACTTATAATCATTGATTTTGTCTTCTTGATATTTATTTTCAAACCCCGAGCTTCACTTGCAAGAGTTAGATTATTTAAAAGGCATTGAAGATCTTCGATGTTATCTGCCACTATGGCTGTATCATCGGCATACCTGATGTTATTAATAAATATGCCGTTAACTTTAATACCCTTATTAGAGTCTTCTACTGCTTCTGCGAAGGCTTTTTCTACGTATAAATTGAACAGCATTGGGGACAGTATACAACCTTGCCTTACTCCTTTTTTAATGGAGAAATCTTCTGTTTCGTTGAAATTTTGAAGACGTACTGTTGCTGTCTGATTCCAATACAGATTGGCGATGATTCTTATATCCTTTGCATCCAATCCCAATTCTTGTAGGTATTTTATCATCAATTCATGTTTTACATTATCGAATGCTTTCTCGTAATCGATGAAACAGATAAAAACATCCTTTCTTTGATCTAAACAATTCTGTATCAATGTTTGCATACTAAAGATCGCTTCTCTCGTGCCAAGTCCATTTTTGAAACCAAACTGACTCCATCCACTGACCTCTTCACATTTCTTAAACAATCTAGTGTGAAGTATTCTCAGGAAAAGTTTTAAAAAGTGACTCATTAGGCTTATTAGTCGGTGGTCCTTGCAGAAGTTCGCACGTGGTGTTTTTGGTAGGGCAATAAATGTAGATCGAAGCCAATCTTTGGAATCTGGCCCGTATCGTAGATGTCGTTAAAGAGCTTGACAATAATGTCTAGGTTTTCTTCATTAAGTAACTTGATTGTTTCTGCGTACATATCATCTGGTCCTGTGGTTTTGTTACTTTTTAATAGTTTGATAGCGTGTACAATTTCAGCTTTCAAAATACTTGGGCCATACAAATGGTCTCCCAGTTGTGGTGGTTTTTGTGTTCTGTCATCATTGAACAAATTGGCTGTGTACATTTTCCAAGTATTAAGTATATCGCTAGGGTCCGTTATTAATTCATTTTGGTCATTATGTATACCAGTGACTTGTTTTTTTCTTGAAGACACCAGCAATTTCCTTAATTTTCTTGTGAAGATTGAAGCTGTCGCCGAGTTTATATAGGCTTTCAGCCTCGGCGCAAAGTGTAGTCATCCAGATCTCCTTCGCCGCTATAATTTCTTTACGAATTTGACTGTGTATATTTCGGTACCCTACTTCGTCCTGCCTGATCTTACACTGCCTGCGTTGTTCCATCATCTCTAATATTTCTTCTGTCATCCACTCATTCTTGGTAGTTGTTTTACTCTCGAGTAGAAAAGTGTTGTTCAACTCATCAAATGATTCTTTTATGGTGGTCCATGACTTTTCAACATCATTCTCAGTTGCCATATTAGAGAACCTATTGTTTATTTCTTCTGTGTACGCTTTATTTGTTTCATTGTTTTTGAGTTTTCTAATGTTTACTGATGCCTTCTGGTGTTTTCTTTTAGCTGTAGCGAGCCTCAGTTTGATATTTGCTACTAAGGGATTGTGGTCGGATCCTATGTCTGCTCCAGGTAATGCAGATACCTTAGTAATAGCATTCCTGTACCTTCTATTAATTGTCACATAATCTATTTGGTTCCTTATAATGCCCTGATGTCCGTCTAAAGGCGACTTCCATGTGTAAAGCCTCCTGGGTGGTAACTTATACCAGGTATTCGTTATGACTAGATCTTTGTCTTGACAGTACTGTATCAATCTGTCCCCTCTGTCGTTTCTCTGACCAAGACCATATTTTCCAACTACGTGATCTACAGCTCCTTCCCCAACTTTTGCGTTGAAGTCTCCTAATACGATGTTAATTTCGTGATTCTTAGTCACCTTTAAGGCTTCGTCTAGCTGTTGATAAAATCGCTCTAGTTCTTCTTCTGGCTTGTCTGCTGTAGGGGCGTAGACTTGTATAATATTCATGTTAACTTTTCCATGCAACTGAATAAGTATGACTCTTTCGGAGATCGGGACAAAGTTCTTCACGGAGGCGCGCAAATTTTCGCTTATCAGAACTCCCACCCCATGTCTGTGGTGAGGGTCTGTGCTATCACTGCATGAGTAGTAAAGGGTTTTACCAGTAGTATTGATCATGCCTGTGCCTTCCCATCGCAATTCGCTTATGCCGAGAATATCGATGTTAATTCTGTTCATTTCCTGAATTAGATTTTGTAGTTTGCCTGCTGCAAATAGGCTTCTGACATTCCACGTAGCAATTTTGATTGTCTTATCAAGTTGAAACCGGGAGATTCTTCGCACCCCTTGACCATTTAAGGCCTGCCCGGGACTAGGGGCCGTTTGTTTTGTTTCTTCCAACATGACAAGAAAAAAATCTACGGACGGATGTCCTGAGGAATATAATGCGGTAGTTTCCTACTTGCTTTCCGCATCGCAGTACCGTAGCCCTCTAACTGTTTCAGTCTCACCTACGGTATTCTAGTAAGAAGCCGGTTTAGGATCATTTCCTTTACGCCTAATTCTAGTACTGGTGATCGCTGCTGCCCTTCACCAGGTTGATTCTATACTATCCCTAGAAACAGGGTTGCCACTTCCGTTGAATTCACTGAACCGAATACTATATTCTCCACCTTCATCATCGTTGTGGTCTTCACCCGTATCCCTGGGCAAGGGGGCCGTGTTATACCCCACGGAACTGGGTCCCTATCTGAACTTAGCCATCTACTAGCTCCGGTCTACTGAAGCAAGAGATGCCCACCCCCGCGACATGGACGCGCCAGACAGGAATTACTCATATGAGCGACAGAGAAGGTGGCTCTGTGCCCTATGAGCCGAGTTAATGGGAATGTGTGATACATTCCCAAAGGCCCATATGTGTGATACCATAAATTATTTAATAACACACAATTACCGGAAGGTTACGTTATTGCGAGCCTAGATGTAGTATCCTTATTTAGCAATGTTTATCTTAATATATGTATACTTGCCATTAGTAATAAATGGAGATTATTGCTCAACATTGTAACATTGATAAAGAAACTTTTTTCAAACTGTTAACCTTTCTGTTCGAAAATAATTATTTTTCATTTAACAAAAAATTTTACAAACAAACTTTTGGTACACCTATGGGGAACCCTATATCACCAATAATTTCCTGTTATGTAATGGACCACATACTAGACACCATTATCCTTGTCCTACCTTATAAATTTCATTTTATAAAAAAATATGTGGATGATATAATATTAGCATTACCAAGCACGGGGATAAATGATATACTTTGGTATTTCAATAGTTACAACCCCTACATTCAATTCACATTAGAACGTGAAGATGCTACAGGTTCAGTACCTTTTTTAGATACCAAGTTAATACGAAAAGGTACCCGTTTGCTAGTTGATTGGTATAGAAAACCTCTCAGTTCAGGAAGATATCTCAATTATTGGTCATACCATAAATATTCAATGAAACTTAATTTAGTTAAAGAAATGAAAAATCGTGTCCTTAAAATCAGTGATACCGCTTTCCATACCAAAATCTAAAAATCCTGTATAACCTATTCATTGAAAACTCATACCCAAGTATACTACTGAAGAAAATTTTGTTTAACACTCCACAAACTTTAACTAGTCATTTAAGAAACAAGGACAATATGTCTTTATCACATGATAGAATTGGACCTGTAGATCCTTTACAAAAACAAACGACAATAAAATATGTATCCCTTCCATACATTAAGGACATTGGGCATAAACTTAGTAGAATTTTTTCATCACTTAATAATATCAAAATTGCATATAAAACGGTACTAACAGTTAACAAAGTTTTTTCTAAACTGAAAGACCAATCCCCACTCTTGTCATTAACAGATGTTGTTTATTGTATACCGTGCGGATCATGTGAACAAGTATACTACGGTCAAACATCAAGATGTCTTAAAGACCGCATTATATCGCACAAGTCTGACAATATATTACATCCAGAAAGAAGTGCATTGGGTGAACATACATTTAAAAATGGGCATCGGATAGATTACAATAACATCAAAGTAGTAGAACAGGAAAGTAACATCACCAAAAGACTTTTTCTTGAAATGGCATACATTTGCCAAAACAACAACGCAATGAACCATAGAACGGATATTGGTCATCTAAATGAATTGTTCTCCTATTTATTACTACTAGATAAATGCAACAATAACACAAACAGTAATTTATCAATTGACTTTTAATAAATTAAATAAAAGTTTTCTCTTCTTCTTTTTTTAATTGTTTTTAAATTTAGTAATTTTTGTATACACACAGATACTGGGGTCATACAAAACAAAATATCATATTCAATTGTAATATTTTTAGAATTATGACCTTATTTCTTTAAGTTAATTTAATAAATTTTGTGTTGAAACATATTAATAAATATAAAATAATTTATATAGCCACAATACATCTAATGATAGGCCTATAATTTGGTACTAGTATCTAATAATAAAAACCACTGAATTGTCTTGTGAAAAAACTAATGACGATATAATAAAATTAAGAATAAAAATGTCAGAAATGTGTGTATAATAAGTAAGTGTTTGTGATTGTATAGCAATTTTTAAAAATTTTAAATATAGGAATAAGTTTTATATAATAATATGACAGACTGTGATAAGTTTTATCGACATGGTAGAAAATCATTGATGGTCCAACCTCATTAAGTTTGTAAGTAGCGAATCTTTAATTAATTATACAAACTTGTAACAAACTATTCATCATATTTGTAGCTCCCTGATGAAGGACATAACCATGTCCGAAAGCTCGGAATAAAAATTTAAAAGAGTACACGTATCATTTTTATTGCTGCAAACCCAATATTGAAAATTTACTTATATATATATATATATATATATATATATATATATATATATATATATATATATATATATATAAACTTAAATTATTCCGCGTATTTAGATTTATTGGACAATAGTGTTATACTTTAGTTCCCACAGTTATTTTCAAATCCAAGTAAGTATTTTTAATTACATTTTAATGAAGAAATTTTATTATTCGTACATTTTTATGTTTAAAAAATATCATTACAATATTATTTCTGTGGAAGGTCTCTAAACTCGAACTAAAACTAGATCTAGTGACCAGATGGTCACTCTATAAATATGAAAATACTAATATAATTAAAAACTACTTACTATTTGCGGTCTTTCCTCATAAAGAAGTGTAATTGAATATTTACCTGAAACAAACAAAAATGCTAATCTGATATATCACTAACTTTAAAATATGCATAACAGGTCATTGAAACATTAAATAATTTTTAGGTATAAATCTAGGTATAATACTATATTAAATATAATCTAGGTATAAATGTTATAAGTAAATAAACTTTTTACGAATCTTTTAAATATTTTTTTTGCATTATTTTTTGTTTAGGGTTACATTTCTTGTATTGTATTAATGTAATTTTATTTTATTTTCTGATATAAATATGTGTTTTAAATAAATTCTTTTTCAAGAAAAGAGTCTTCAAGGAGGGGGATGTCATCGCGTGCCTTAGTCTAGAACACGTCGATGCGCATTGTCCCGCCTTTGTACTTCATACTTGGCCGACAGACTTGGCATCGCACTAATAATACAATAGTGTCGCAAGTCAAAATGTTTTGAAATTGACATACTTGCTATATTTACACGTAAAATTCAATTCTATTACACTATTTTTGATCAACACTTTTTAAATTAATATTGTTAATAACGACACTATTATTGGTTTAGTTCATTATTTTTAACATGCCACATTATTATTGAATCATCACTTTAAATCATTTTTGTTGCTATTTGTAAAACATTTATTAATAATTATCTATTTGTTATCACCGGATAGTAATGACTCATGTAAAATGTGTAGCAGTGTTATTAAGAAAGCTTACCAACTGCTTTATTTTATAAGTTTAGAGTTACTACACTCTTTGTGACATTCTTGCATCAAGTACCTATATACTTAATGCAATAAGATTACTTGATTCATATTTAGGTTCAATAATTGAGTCGTGATCGATTACTTGTTGCTATTAATGCTATGGATTGCGAGCAGGAAATCTCTTCACCGTCATTATTGTCACTGGAGGGTACAAATAATGAACCTGGTGCCCAAATAAAAAGCGGTGACGTTGCGAACGTACAACCACCACCTATACTTTCACCATTTACGAGTCATTAAGTTCTTTAAGAAATTAACGTAAACAGTGAAACAGCAAATAAGATTGGGAGTTGTACTCTAAAAAAATATATAGAAAAAATTATATAAGCTAATCCTGGTAAAGAATTGGACTTTATATTTTATTCTGATAGTTGTTGTGGGCAGCAAAAAAAAATAAATACATCTTTACAGTATATCCGTACGCAGTACATAAAATAAATGTCAAAAGCATAACCCATAAATTTTTGCTTCGCGGTTAGTATCAAAACGAGGGTGACAATGTGCGTAGTGTTATAGCGTACAACGATATATGACATTAATTCTGACGGTTAAAAAGACAGGCAAACCGTATCATCAATCAGCCAATCGCGTCCACTGCTGGACATAGGCCTCCCTCAATTCTTTCCAGTGTTCTCTACACTGGGCCGCTTGTAGCCAGTTTCCCGCTACACGTTTAATGTCATCGGTCCATCTAGTCGGTGGTCGTCCTCGGCTTCTTTTATAATTTCTGGGCCTCCATTCCATAATACGTCTTGTCCACCGTCCATCTTGTGTTCTGGCTAAGTGCCCTGCCCAGTTCCACTTAAGCGTCGTGGTTCTTTCGATGACGTCTTGAACTCCTGATCTTCGTCTAATTTGTTGGTTTGTTATGTGGTCTCGAAGGCTCACGTTCAGCATTGCAAGTTCCATGGCTCGTTGTGTAACTCTAAGTTTATTCGCAGATTTTTGCGTGAGTGTTAAAGTCTCTGCTCCATAAGTTTGTACAGGTAAAACACATTGGTTATAAACCTTTCGCTTGAGACACATGGGAATTGAACTTTTTAGAATATGGCTTAATTTGCCAAATGCTGCCCATGTTAGACCTATTCGCCTCTGTATTTCATGTGTTTGATTGTCTCTGCTTATTTGATTTCGTGTTCCAGATATTTGTAAGTGTCTGTTTGTTGTATGGTATTATTGTCAATAGTTATATTTCCACTCATTACGAGATTTGTTATAATTTTAGTTTTCTCAAAGTTTATCTTTAATCCTGCTCTTTCAGACAGACTTTTAAGCGAATGCATCATAGTAACTGTATCATGTAAGTTATCTGCGATTAATACAACATCATCTGCAAACCTTAGGTGATTTAATCTTTCTCCATCTATATTGATACCCATATCTTGCCATTGAGTACCCTTAAATATTGACTCTAGAGCTGCCGTGAACAATTTTGGTGAAATATTGTCTCCAAACCGTATAGCGTGACTGAAATGACTGACGAAAAATTTTACAATCTAAAATTACTTCAAGAAGAGTGGGTAAACAATTTTAATGCTAATGAGGAGAAAGGCAAAATAAAATGGCATGACATTAAGGTGTTTCGTGTTGAAAACGAACATCCATTTACATTATTTTATAAGAACTTTTATAAAGATAAAGATAACCAAAAGTTTTCTTACAGTTCCCGTCATGTAAAACTGGTACACTTTTTTTCCCGGTGTATACCTGTGTTCAGACTTGGTTCGTGAACCAATTCGTTGTTACCATCACAGATAACGGAATTGCACTAAATCTAAATAAAAACAGAACGTTCAAAAGTGTTTAAAGTTTTTATATAGGTATTATTATTATCATTAACAAAATAAAACTGTATTTAATAAATTTAATAACCAGAGAGAGGGTTGCGTTAATGCCCAAAATGTTCAAAGGATCTTAAACGTAGGGTATTGGCACAGGGAACATTTAGCTGATCTGATATAATATTTTGTTATACTACCAACGTTGCCATAGAAATTGGAATGATATATGTGACAAGATCAACTTACACAACTTAAAAAACGTGATTTTCGGTTTTAAGAGTTGTACCAGTTTTTATGACGCGAAGGGTACATAGCTTACGACAAACTGAAAGCCAGACTTCGTTATTTGCTAACGGTTTGACATGAGTACACAAGCAAGACACGTTTAACTCAAAAGAAGAAAAGGTACTACTTAACAAAAATAGATCCAGTAGTTACCGTGAAACTTACTATAAGGATGTGACCAATTAAAAATTCAAATTGTAATCAGTAATAATTGATTTTGAGACTGATTTAAACTAAGTTTAACTAATTTGATTTTTTTTAAGTATGTCCTTTTAATTTACTACGAAATACTTAAATATGACTAGATTTTGTCTTCTTAATTTGGAAGATCTATTTTGTTAAACATATAGACTTAGTACAAAATGTTGAAGAATACTGTATTTTGTTATCTGTATCTGCAATTATTTGATTATAATATATACGTAATTAAAGACAGTATTGACTTATTTATTAATATTAAAAACAACAATTCTCGGTAATTTTGAACGTGTAATACAATCTCTTTAGATCCAATGTTAACAAATACCAAGAATCAGTTCCCAAAATTGTTTAAAAATAAAGTAAACCGCAGAAAAAATAGTAAATCAAATTGTACTAACACAAAATATTTTATAATGCCACAACTAAAAATAATATTTCATTTCAAACATTTTGCTAGAGCAATACAGTGTTTAATCGAAATTTTTAAAAAACTTCACTGTCAGTATTTTTATTTAAATAATAGTACAAAGAAACTTCCTTTAATATCAATTAGAAACATATTATGCATTCATTTTTTTTTACCTGCAATAGGAAATGATTTATGAGTTTTTCGTTGATTCCGGGAAATCAGATTTTTTGAGTTACGACACTATAATATTATTAGTGTGATACGAATACAAAATAAAGTGTATCAAAAGGGTGCATTTTTGAAGCCATGCGTAGTCAAGTCTAGCTTTACTCTGATCCCCATGTAGGGTCTCCTACATCTGGGTGCCTCCTTCACGGGGCTCTGCTCCCTCCTTGTCCTGAGACTTTTTGCTAGGACCCTTTTCGACATTTACCGAGTATTATTTAACCAACCTATAAAATTAAGGTGAAAATATAAAGGCAACTTCGAATTGACTAACCGAATTCCTCTGTAGAGCACCTAGGCAGTTGATACAGAGCTATTTCTTGTGAAGACGCTAACCTCCCTATAGTGACGATATATCTTTTAGAATCTTTAAAAATATGTAAGTACTTATGTATAAATATGTAAGATTTTTTTAGATTTTTTCCTTTGCCTATTCGTAGAATAATTATAAAATTAATATAGTATACTAGAGATGCAAATAATATTTATATGCACTTTCCGTATAGATACATACTTTTATTCATTCCCTATAAAAACACAACCCTTAATTGTTAATTTTCAACGAATAGTATGAAACAAATATGTTTCATTTTAAAATTTTAATAATACATACACAAGACACTGAATTAAATAGAATAAAATTGTTAAAAATATCTAGAAATATAACAAAGTTTTTAATAAAAGATAGCTGGCTCCGCGAATAGCATTTTTTTAGTATTTAAAATACTACAAAAGGAGTAAATACAATGTTGAAAGTCCTACAAAATAATATTGGACGGTACAAATTAAATTCCTGCTTAAAACAAATAAAGTTTTTATTTATGCCAGTTGCTAAGAGCTAAACGCACTTCAATATTAGCCACAGTAAGTAATGATAATAATTTTCTTTTACGATTTTACAAAACAGTCCAAAAAAAATCTATATAAAAGCTTTTAATCTTTTTAGAAAATATTTTTGTGAAAATATTTTAAATAAAATATACATAATCCGAAGCTTGAATTAAATTTTCGTTATCTGACATTACAAAAATGTGTTGTTTCGTTTCACAGGAAGGTGTTCGAGTGGAAACTGCTTTATACATATTACTAGCTGATTCAGCAAACTCCGTACTGCCTGAGATTTAATAAATGTTCTGTTTAATTAGCCGTTGGGTTTTATTAGCTTTTTTATATTAAGATTAAATTATTATAGTTTGATAAAATTTCAAAAACACAATTAACGTAGCAACAAAGTAACTGTTAGATAAATGGGTCTCATTAATGTCGATTACTTTCGTCGAAGGACCTTGCGATATACTGAATTTTGCGTTTTGTTGCCAGGCTTGGGAATAAATTAATTGAATGCCTACAGGTCAACAGATTACGTACAATTGATGATAAGAGAAACAATTATTTTTTGTATCTAGTCTAGAAATATATAAGGATATACCTTGTCATTTGTTTATCGTCAGGGCAAATTTAAAACCAATCTGATGATAAATTTGTTTAAATTTGAATAGCACATTGGTTGGTGTCTTTGGAATTTTTAAAATAACAAATTAGTTGGTTCAAATTTACAATTATGATGACGACCTAGTTTTTAGTTGTAAATTCTGCAGTGATAAGCCAAATAAACACCTTTGTATGTTAGATAGTCAATAGATTTAAAAAATGCAGTGGATTACCGATTTTATTTAAAGTTTAAAGATTAAGTTATCTATATTCTTGTTGTTTACTTTTAACATTGTCCTTTCGCTCAACCAATTGTGATTATTGTGTTTGGGGCTGATGTTCGGACACACTTTATTATTGAATATGTACCATTTCACGAAAGTCAAGCATTTAAAGTTAGTTATAATCTCATTATATTTCTAAAAAATATGAATTTATAATAAGTTTATAATATAGCACAATATATTGCCAAACTACAGAGGTAATAACGTAGCTAGTAGGTAATGTATAAAGGTGGTAAAATTTTTAAATGTGACTTTACTAAATAAGTATTATGTTACAAACCAAAAAATATGCTTAGTAATCTGATTTGAAGCTTAACATACATTTATCCATAAAATTTATAAAACTATGCAAAGGCATGTGCAAGTATGTCAATAATATATTATCCGAACCCCAAAATGTTACTGGTGTAAGTACATATTGATCAATAGGGACTAGGGTCTTATACTCTAATACTACTAATAAGTATTAAGTTGTTATATATATTTATTAAAAGAAAGATTGGGCGACCAGTTTTGTATTTTTTATCGTTCTTTCGAACGATACAACGAATAGTAATTAAGAATTGTATAAGAAACGTATAATACTCAAATACTGTATAAAAGAATCGTGTATCCATTTATTTTTTGAATTTATTGTATCTTCTGAAGAACAAATATTACAGTTATTTACAAATATTACATATCTACTGGTTAAATATAAAGAATAAATATATGAGACAGAGATATTTCTAAGAAAAACCACTAGTAGCTACATAAACGAAATTGGTTTTCCTTTCCCGCTATTATCTTGAGGCTAGAAAAACGAAATCATTTTCTTGGAACTTAGTTCTCAACTAGCCCACTTTCTGTAGAAAATTTTCATGGAAACAACACTTCTCAGACTTAGTCTTGTAATTTCATTTAGAACGGAATTAAAAATGCCGCGCTGTAGAAAACATACTACTAAAACTAAAATTACTAGTGCTACTTGGAACTGTACACAGGGTTGGTATAAACAATTTGCATAGTATATTTACGAGTCGCAAGTAACCGTGCTATGAAAACATTCATTTCATGAATATAAATTGCTTTAAAAGTTAAAGGGATAGAAATGGTTTCAGGGAGGCTTAATTTTTCGTAATAATTGTTAAATTGAAGTCACTGTGCTTTTGTCTCTAATCTCTAAAAGATATATCCTAATAATTCAAGGGACTCTGTAGCCTTTTAATCTTAAATATGTTTTCATTGTTTACAGGGAAGTTAACAGTAATATTTTATTTACGATAGGATAGGATGTAGGGGAGACCTGGGATGGACATTCGAACTTGCTTTGGTGTAAGTCCATAATAAATATCAGATGCAGTTTTTAGATAGTTACATAAAGCCGCTTCTTCTTTCTTGTTAAATATCTAAAACAATATATCGTAATTATTACCTAAGAAAATTTGGACTCTTATTCGAAAGGTCTGTTCGAAACAGACACTGCAATCTTGTTTAAAAAGTGCATATTTCCCTTGAAATAAAATTCTAAAAATTAAGATTCCAATCAAAAAGCCGCAATTATCCATTTTAACTAAATAAAACATTTATAATATTTAATATTAATCAAAATAGGCATATTTCCTCTTTATAAAACATTTTTTAGAAAAAGTCCAGTACAAAAGGACGTATTTATTTCGCTAGTTGGCATCATTAAAAAGATGTTAGGTCAGTAGACGGTTATGGCGTTTACCGACTGTGGCTGCACATTGAAACGCCAGTGTCTTGTTACACAGTGAAAAGAAGAAGATTGTCAAAGTAAATCGAATGACAGTGACAGATACTTTTCACTATCGGTGACTTGTGTTTTGGGTTGATTCCTTGATTCGATTTTGGGATTAGGATTTTAAGAATCTATGTTATTGTTAACAAAATACACAAAAAAAAGTAAATAATATGGACGAGCAAAGTTTGGTGGAGTCCTTGAATGCAGGCTCAAGGAAAAAAAGCGTAAAGATCGTTCGGAATACCGTAAAAAGTAAGTTACGTTTAGTTTTTTTTTCTAGTATTTTAAATACACAAATTAAGTTTGTTTTTCTTTTTTTTTCAGGATCTACGATGAGAAAGATCCATTGTGCGTTAATTATACATGCCCGTGTAATCACAAGACTTTAAAAACTTTTAAATGTAAAACATTGACAGTACAAGACATCGTAAAAAACAGAAAGTTGTTTTTTAAACGGCGTACAAAGGTAGAACAAGATGTTTATCAGTCTAGACTATAAGCACCATACGAGCCACAAAATCGTGGAAAATCTAGTCCAAGAGCAACGTCGAAAAATCGGAAGGTTAGTTGCACTTACCACCTGCACATAAATAAAAAAATGGCAACAGTGTGCAAACAAGTGTTTCAAAAACAATTCCAATTGGTGAAAAAAGGCTTCGAAACTTAAATCTCTCTAAGTCAAAGAGAAACACCTAAAGAGAACCTTTGTGGGGATAGGAAATCAGCCAAATCGAGAGAAAAAAAGAAAGCTTGAGAGAATTTCTGAGAAAGTTACCTGCCCAAGAAAGCCACTACAACAGATTAAAAAGCAAAAGGATCTATCTGTCATCTGAATTAAATGCTGTTAAACTACTTAGATTCTATAACCTTTCTGTATGTAGCAATCTAAAAGTTTCCCGCACAATGTTCTACATTATATTTTTAAATGAATTTAACATTGGATTCAAGGCCCCAGCTACTGACGCCTGCAGTGTGTGCATTTTGTGGTCTAATAAAATTAAAAATGAAACTGATAGCGTAAAGGCACAAACTTTGATTGTTGAAAAAAGAGTTCACAAACTAAGATCCAATAATTTCTACGAATCATTGAAGAAACCAGTAGCTAACAGCATAAGACCATGTTTTGATGTGCAGAAGGTATTACCATTACCTAGAACCCCTATACAGGATGCATACTACAGTAGGCAAATCAATTTTTACAACGTGTGTATTACCGAAGTGGTCAAAAATGAACCTAATTGCTTTTTATGGGATAAGACGCAGGCTTCTCGTGGATGTGTAGAAATTGGCTCTGGATTGCTGGCATACTTAGCAAAGTTAAAAATAGGGCAAAATGTCACATCACTAATTTTGTACTGTGACGGATGTAGCGGTCAGAATAAAAATAGCCACATCCTACATTTACTAATATACTGGCTCGCTAATAGCATTAACACAATTGAAGAAATCTCTATAACTTTTCCAGTCCGTGGGCATAGCTTCGTACCTGCGGATCGTATCTTCGGAAGAATCGAAAAAGACATTAGGAAAAAACCCATTATTACACACAGGACAGACTACATAGAAATTATAAAGAAACATGAAAATGTTTATGATATGAGTACTGATTGGTCACTCCAAGATATTAAAAAATTGGAGCTAAATTACAAAAAGCTTACACAAATTCAATCTGCCAAGAGAATCAAAATTAGAAAAATTCAAGGTCCAGGTGATCGATTTAAAGATGTAAATGTTTGTGCATTTGAAAACTATCGCTTTGAATCAGGAGGAGAAAAATTTGAATCACTATTGAAGCGTGGTAAACGACATCCAACGGAACTGCAAGATCAACCACTAGGTAAGGGTCTTAATGGGAATAAAAACAAAAGATGTCACATCATTATTCGTTAACCAGTTTGGTGAAGATTGGAGTTGAAGATTACAATGGTATAGAAATATTCTTCTGAGTGAGCACAATACCGTCAATGAGGAAAATAATGATGAAGACAGTGAATGTGTTTGCATGGAACCAGACATTGGAGACATTAGAGTATAAGGATGATTTTTTAAATAATTAATTTTAAAAGTATTTCTAAGGTCTAGTCAAAAGACCTTATTTTCAGAAGTGGCAAATCAAAACGCCATATTTCTAACATTGACTAAACAAAATTTTTGAGTTTACTGATCAAAAAGTCGTATCTGTAAAATAAAGCTAAACAAATCTCAGAATTGAGGTTTTTCTTTTATTTTGAAAATGTACATCATATTGTAGTTTTAACCTTCATATTAATGTATATATAAATATATTATAAAAAGAAAATTATGTGAACAGGCAGTTTTTTTAAGTTATTGTAAAGTTTATTTATGGTGAAAATACGACCTTTTGAACAGACGCTCCGCATTTGTACTAATGGACAGATTTCGAGCAGTCGTTCCTAATGTTTAAATAATTTTCAGTTGGTTTCTTGTAGTGTAGTGTATATACATAGATTTGATAACAGCGTAGTAAACGGTTTTATTATTAGTAAGAATAGGAAACAGAATCTGATACATTTTAGCAGATTTTCCTTTTTTTCTTTAATAGGTGCACTTTAATTGTTGTCTTTTAACCTAGATACAACCACCATATAGTTATCATTTAATTAAGAACTCCTAAAGATCTTCTTTTTCTTAGTGCGCTTTATCTTTTCAAAATTGAAGCGTCAAAATGGCAATTATGGCTGTGTAAATGGCTGCGTGAAAAATTTCTGCGGATAAGCGCTTAAAACGTCTCCCCAGGTTTTTCTGTCACGAGTTCTACAGTCTTTTTACTGATCTATTGCCCTGTTATTTACCATTAAATATGATTCGATGTAATGCATATCTTTCAACTATCAACATTATATTGATACACACTTTAATTCTTTATTTACACTAAATATTTTTGTTTACTTATTTACCAAAGTACCTGATCATTGGTAACTCTTTGTACCCATGGAATTTTCAGCATAGGTTTGTGTGTATATATGCCAAAGGCATCTACTCTTTTTTCCGTTTTGGAGTTCATTGTCCAACTTTCTGAACCATACAGCAAGACTGGGAAAACACAACATCTGATCATTCAGATTCTGAGCTCTAGACTAGGGTCTGATCTTGTAAAAAATGTTTTCATATCTACAAGCGTTTTCTTCGCTTGTTTAATTCTTGATAGAATAACTTTTCTTAAGTTACTGTGGCTGTTAAAATTTGCTTCGAAATATTTCACAGAAGTTTCCTGTTTATTTTATTTTGTAATGCTTGTGCGTTGTTTGTCGTTAGGATGGTATCCTCAGCGGATGTTATTTATGCTAGTTTGGTTAATTCTAATTCCAATTTGGATCTCGTGTTGAATGAATATATATTCACTTCCCTGAATATAGATTCCAAATAGGTACACATTAAATAATAGGGGCGATAAGACACAACCCTATCACACCTATCCTCAGAATCGTATATATTCAGATGTTGTGTGCTTCAGTTATTAGCGTTTGGTATTAATATAGTTTTGAGATTATTCACAAGTTTTGTTCGTTAATTCCAATTGTTTTAAGAATTTCTATCATCTTTTGATAGTTGATGTCTAGAATCATTGTGTTAGCATATTAAAGGCAAGAAAAGTAGGTGTCACTGATCTGAAACTCCCACCTAGTTGTAAATTCGTGTATGAATAATTATATGAATGATAAGAAAAATTATTTTATGGATATCAAGACGCCAAGCTTACTATTTGACTGTCATTGCACTGTGAGGAGTTAATGACTTTGACATTGATATTTTCTGAAACGGTAGCTTTTCCGTTTTTCTGAGCTTTTACTGCATGAATCATTGCTTTTTGGTTATTTTTGGACCTTTTTCATTTATCCGTTCCACTATTAATAGAGGAGCATAAAGCGTATTTTTTTCAAAAAGTGTCTAGATATATTTTTCCACGCGTTCAATTTGTCTCCTAAAGCTATAATCATTTCGTGATTATTAGTGTCTACGTGTTATTTCTTTCAACGTTTGATGAATAAAACGATTAATAAATTTAGCTTTTCCTTACATAAAACTGTGAGAAAGAAAAGAGGGAAAGAATTTATTTATGTTATCGGACGAAATAATTCAAACCTCTTTTAATATTTATTAAATAACAAAATCTTTTTAATCCACTTTACTGTTTATGAACTTCCATGGCGACCTTGAACTAAACACTCCCATTGTTTGAAATTAATGTGCGACCTTAAAGAAATATTGCCCACCAAATTATATTTTTAATGCAATCGCTTTTAAAGTTAATAAAGAGAATGTCCCTTTCACGCCTCTTAAATTTTACCTTCAAAGAAAAATCCATTTTTCACGAAAGCTTGTATTCTTGTTTTGTTTATGTCGCGTGAGTAACCAGTTGGCCCTGAGCGAATTGCGTGCTATCCCCTAATGTAAAGAGCCAAGGATATTTATTATTTAAATATTCTGAAATAATGTTTATAGAAGTACCTACTGGGGGAACCATCATAATCAATCATAGAATTACATGTTTTGTGTACTTCCTTTGTCTACTTTAATAGATATTGTATACAGTACGAGCAGAAATAAAAATTTATTATAAGTGGAAACAGTGCCACGAAGGCGATAAATATTAGTTATCTCGAATAAATTTACTATTTTCGTTGAATGTAAGCCAAAACATGGCTTTAAAATTAAGTTTATTTGACATTTTGATTTCACCTTCGGAAATCGTTCTCAAAATACAAAATATTAATAAATTATTAATTTTTTTTGTTGTTTGTTAAAAAAAATTTCTAATAATTTAATTTTATTCGACTCATTTATATTGATAACTTAGACACATATTGTAAATTGTAGATGACTTTAAATGATATTGCCAATATTTCTCAGTTGTGTTCCTGGGACGATTTATTGTAAGACATTTCATTCGATTACATGAAATTCAACTTTAACATAATACATACATTCGACATTGTAAGTATTTGGTCTTAAATTTAGTTTACTTTTAACTGATTTACACTAGAAGGGCGGCTGAAGCGACCTACCTGCAAGGACGGCGGTAGTCAATTTGGCCACTTAGGACTTTCGAGGTGTTCCAAACAATAAAAAATGTATTGAGAAAGATGTTTATCAAAAAAATATATTATTGATTTGTAGTAAATATTTTGTTTAGCCCTTTAACGGTCCTTGTTATAATTATTTACCACCTTGCTGGTAATATACACACATTTTCTATGTACTATGCGCCTCTACTGTAAATAGAAGGTCAACCACTGATACCTGCATCGCCATTTACCGCCAACGATCAGTCATGTAAGTAACGAAAACTAGCTAAGTATTTTGATTTTTAGAACAATCCTTGACACATATTAGCTACTAAATACTGGGTGTACCTTTCTGATCAAACAAAATACTATACATTTCATTAAATATGGTTAGAATTAAAAAAAAAAAAAAAAAAAAAAAAAAGAGGTTAATCTTTGTAAATGGGTATATTTATTTAAAAAACCCTTAAAAGGGCCACATCAATAGAACAAACGTTTTCGGACTAAACAGTCCATCATCAGGTTATTAAAATCGAAAATGCCTAAAAATAAGTATAAACCATTTAGTTAAAACAAACGAGATTTTGAAATTTTGACTAAGGTTGAAAAGCAAAAGATGGTTATACTTACTAGGTCATAATGCCTGAGCCACCAAAATATTAGGGTAAAAACCCTTTAAATTACATTTAGTTATGAAATGTTGTACATTGTGTTATAAAATAACTGTGATGTTCTATATTAAATTAAATTTGACCAAAGGTAACACATGGCTCAAATGGGTTCCAGAGCCGGGCGAGAGACAACCTCTGCGCTCGGAGAACAACGTGGAACTGATTGACAAGATACTTTTGAAGGATGAAGATAACAGAATGTCAATGCAACAAAAACTATAAAAGTTGTACATAGTATTACTACAGCCAAAAGATTCAACAAGTTTTGATGATTTTAAAAATAACAACAATATAGGTGTTGGGATTTAAAAACTTTTTATTTATTAATTTAGGGTATAAAAGATGTCAAATCAATGATGGTTTTATAGTCATGATTAATATAATGACCTGTGCCTTAGGCAACTTATGTTGCTTTTCGTCGTATGGAATGTGGTCTAAAGTGTAATTAATTTTTGGGTTAGCTTGTATTTGTGGAATTTATCCTTTTATGTTTAACACATCTAGGACAAGGTAAAAATTAAATAACAAATATTTGAAGCTAATATAAGACCTCATGTTTAAATGACTTTATTTAGGAATGCTCCTATGGTGAAGAATTAATAAAAATTAAGTTTAGTAAGATGGAAATCTACAGGCTGAAGAAATTGAAGTAGTAACATCTGTGATTGAATTTAAAATCGAAGAGACTGGGTTCCTCAGAGACTGATGAGAATGAAATTAAAAGAAATGAAAGGAGGGGGGGGTTGAAGGAGAAAAGGAGTTGATCAACAATTAGAGATAATAGGGGTCCTTTATACTTAAAGTATCTAGCACCCTGAACAGAATCTATTTAGGTGGTATTAAATTCAGTTTGTAGAAACCTGAAATTTGTTGTATAAGTGTGCTACTAAGTTGTTGACCGAAAGAAGGTGGACAAAGGTAGATTAGGATTCTATGTAATATGGTAGATTATGAATTTTAATAAATTGTTAGATAATGTTTAAGTGATTACTAAATTAAAACTATTGGATACATGTTTAATATATGAATTGACCAAGAAATAATGAAAGAGAACAAAATTAACAGGAAAACGATGTAGAAGTGAAGAGTGAAGTGAGTGAAGAGATAAGATAGTGAAATGTTGGTATGGTGGATGTGGATGGTTCTGAAGTTAAAATTGGGGTCAGAAATTTGTGAGAGGAAGGTGTGACGATATTGTATAAAAAGGGGTGTTTGAAGAACCACAAGATTATGTAGGAATAAGGTGTTGACGTTTGTATAGGAAAATAAGGCAAAGAAAATAGGACAGTATTGTGAAGTGTGGACTATGAAAAAAGTTGACGATGTAAAGGTTGAAAGTCACGGTTGAAAGATACATGGCGATTAACACAATTGGGGCTTTTTTGTTTTTCTTTGACTATTTCCAAGTCTTCATATAGGTCTAATTTTAGAAAATTTTTTTGGGGAATATTATGTAACAAAGAGACGTCTTCTGGGATGTTGAGGGTGTGTTTATGTTGTGCAAGATGTTGAGAGAAGGTGGAAGTGTTCTCTTTTTTAGTGTGTTCTAAGGAACGAGAAGTTAGTGATCTACAGGTTCTACCTATATATGTAGCATCACAATCAGAGCACTGTAATTTATAAACGCCACTACGATCCATGTAGTTGATGGGATCTTTTGTATTAGTTAAGCATTGTCCTAGATTGTTCGGGACTTTGAAAGAAATGTGGGTATTCTCAACAGATCTTTTTAGGATGTATCTAAGATCTCCAGAAAGACGTTCTTGAAGGTAAGGCAAAGAAAAATACTGAGTTTTGATGGTCAAGTCTCTGGGAAACGCAGTCTCTCTCAATAGTTTGAGTTGTCTCTTATTTATAAGTTTGTTAATGATGAGATGTTAATGAAGAGAGATTTACTCTCTAAATTAAACCAAATCCACCCAAACATTAAGTTCACTATGGAACTAGAATCAACTCAATCTATTAATTTTCTTGACCTTACCATCACCAGATTAAACGACCACTTCGATTTCAGTATCTATAGGAAACCAACACAAACTGACCATATCATACCTTTGTTTTCTAACCACCCAATGTCACACAAATATGCAGCATTCCATAGTTACATTCACCGATTATTAACAATTCCACTATCACAATCCAATTATCATACAGAAGTTAACACCCTTAAACAAATAGCATTCAATAATGGATATGACCCCAACATCATTAACAAACTTATAAATAAGAGACAACTCAAACTATTGAGAGAGACTGCGTTTCCCAGAGACTTGACCATCAAAACTCAGTATTTTTCTTTGCCTTACCTTCAAGAACGTCTTTCTGGAGATCTTAGATACATCCTAAAAAGATCTGTTGAGAATACCCACATTTCTTTCAAAGTCCCGAACAATCTAGGACAATGCTTAACTAATACAAAAGATCCCATCAACTACATGGATCGTAGTGGCGTTTATAAATTACAGTGCTCTGATTGTGATGCTACATATATAGGTAGAACCTGTAGATCACTAACTTCTCGTTCCTTAGAACACACTAAAAAAGAGAACACTTCCACCTTCTCTCAACATCTTGCACAACATAAACATACCCTCAACATCCCAGAAGACGTCTCTTTGTTACATAATATTCCCCAAAAAAATTTTCTAAAATTAGACCTATATGAAGACTTGGAAATAGTCAAAGAAAAACAAAAAAGCCCCAATTGTGTTAATCGCCATGTATCTTTCAACCGTGACTTTCAACCTTTACATCGTCAACTTTTTTCATAGTCCACACTTCACAATACTGTCCTATTTTCTTTGCCTTATTTTCCTATACAAACGTCAACACCTTATTCCTACATAATCTTGTGGTTCTTCAAACACCCCTTTTTATACAATATCGTCACACCTTCCTCTCACAAATTTCTGACCCCAATTTTAACTTCAGAACCATCCACATCCACCATACCAACATTTCACTATCTTATCTCTTCACTCACTTCACTCTTCACTTCTACATCGTTTTCCTGTTAATTTTGTTCTCTTTCATTATTTCTTGGTCAATTCATATATTAAACATGTATCCAATAGTTTTAATTTAGTAATCACTTAAACATTATCTAACAATTTATTAAAATTCATAATCTACCATATTACATAGAATCCTAATCTACCTTTGTCCACCTTCTTTCGGTCAACAACTTAGTAGCACACTTATACAACAAATTTCAGGTTTCTACAAACTGAATTTAATACC
Source organism: Diabrotica balteata (assembly GCA_918026665.1). NCBI lineage: Eukaryota > Metazoa > Arthropoda > Insecta > Coleoptera > Chrysomelidae > Diabrotica > Diabrotica balteata. The sequence continues at coordinate 41,959,357 of OU898282.1, read as the reverse complement.
ACCTAAATAGATTTTGTTCAGGGTGCTAGATACTTTAAGTATAAAGGACCCCTATTATCTCTAATTGTTGATCAACTCCTTTTCTCCTTCAACCCCCCCCCTCCTTTCATTTCTTTTAATTTCATTCTCATCAGTCTCTGAGGAACCCAGTCTCTTCGATTTTAAATTCAATCACAGATGTTACTACTTCAATTTCTTCAGCCTGTAGATTTCCATCTTACTAAACTTAATTTTATTAATTCTTCACCATAGGAGCATTCCTAAATAAAGTCATTTAAACATGAGGTCTTATATTAGCTTCAAATATTTGTTATTTAATTTTTACCTTGTCCTAGATGTGTTAAACATAAAAGGATAAATTCCACAAATACAAGCTAACCCAAAAATTAAATACACTTTAGACCACATTCCATACGACGAAAAGCAACATAAGTTGCCTAAGGCACAGGTCATTATATTAATCATGACTATAAAACCATCATTGATTTGACATCTTTTATACCCTAAATTAATAAATAAAAAGTTTTTAAATCCCAACACCTATATTGTTGTTATTTTTAAAATCATCAAAACTTGTTGAATCTTTTGGCTGTAGTAATACTATGTACAACTTTTATAGTTTTTGTTGCATTGACATTCTGTTATCTTCATCCTTCAAAAGTATCTTGTCAATCAGTTCCACGTTGTTCTCCGAGCGCAGAGGTTGTCTCTCGCCCGGCTCTGGAACCCATTTGAGCCATGTGTTACCTTTGGTCAAATTTAATTTAATATAGAACATCACAGTTATTTTATAACACAATGTACAACATTTCATAACTAAATGTAATTTAAAGGGTTTTTACCCTAATATTTTGGTGGCTCAGGCATTATGACCTAGTAAGTATAACCATCTTTTGCTTTTCAACCTTAGTCAAAATTTCAAAATCTCGTTTGTTTTAACTAAATGGTTTATACTTATTTTTAGGCATTTTCGATTTTAATAACCTGATGATGGACTGTTTAGTCCGAAAACGTTTGTTCTATTGATGTGGCCCTTTTAAGGGTTTTTTAAATAAATATACCCATTTACAAAGATTAACCTCTTTTTGTTATACGTGGTATACAGCCAGCTACAGGAATTTTTCCTTGTGGATTTGGTTAGAATTATTTTTCAACGTTTTATACGTCACTACAAGTCTATAAAATAATGGATAATCTTGATATTAATAGAAAGTGTTTTTCAGACATTACCTATACTCTCTGATTATATACATATCTAATGGTATTTATTTTCAGCAAAAAAGATATTTTGAATTTTTTACGTAAGGATTAGAGATAAAATGTGATATTTTATGTTTTTTTTTTGTTTCAAGGATGGAAACCTATAATTTGACCAAAATGAGAAGCGATGAAGCTTATCGGTTAATAGATGATATAACAGATGGACAAGCTGAGTATTGCGATATTGGCGGAGACTCTGAGGCTAAAGATGAGTTGTTTGGTTATTCGTCTTCAAGATCAACCCCATTAAACTATTTATTATAAATTAGGTTTCTCAGGAAAAAAGTAAACCATTCAGGTAACTTTGATTATTTGGTGCCCTTTTTGGGTATAAATGAAAGTTAGTTACAGTATTATACCTATCCAACTCTACATTGACACGTAGATTTGTCAATCGTTCATTCATAATTAGCATCTTAGAAGTTAAAATAAGTTTTATCAGTCAACAGCTATTAAGGTATTATATTAGGAGTTGAATTGAGAATTACGCATCATGACCAGCATTCTTTATTAATAAGATAATCCATGAAAGCTGCATTTTCATATAATCTACTGTCAACTCTAAAAATTTTTTATAGGCATGTTTTCTAATTGGATAATTATCTATTTATACGGAACCACAGAATACTCGCATAGAAAAAGAGTATCAGAGAAGATGCACATAATTCAAAAGTAGCATGAATAACGCAGCAACACAATCACTTGGAAAGAGAAAAGTAAAGAACACTAATATATCAAAAAAGAACTCCATGGTTTAGAAAGAAAGTGAACACAAAATGTAAAAAAAGAAGAAATCCTGGTACAACACAAAAATAGTGTTAAGTTTGTATAGTTCTAATTTATTTGTCTTTATTCTAATTTATTGTCTATATTCTAATTTATTAAAACTCACGATAACTAATTACGAATTTATTAAAGTCTTTATTAATTCTAATTTATATTACAAATGTATTTATTTCACGTTTCGTTACATTTAAATATCCCGTTTACCGATCTTCTTATGACTGGTTCCTCAATGAAAGTATTCCCTTATTTATATAATTCCAAGCCGGTAAACAGAAAGGTGTAGAACATACCATGCTGTTCTCGATGTAGACACAGCGGCGACTGGTCTCAAAACATGTTTTTTTTATCGGCTTGTCGCCCCCAGAACATTCGATTCAGGTAGATTTTTGACCTAGAAATTACGAGAATCAATAAAAGAATTAGTCATAAAATATTTACAGTTCTATATGCCATAACATTTAAAATCGTAACATTGCCCCCCTCTTAAAAGATGGTTCCTCCTGGAACCTTGTCGGGACTGGAACTGGAACGACATGCTGATATCGGCAACTGGACCCTCTTTTACAACTTCCAGTTGTATAGAAATGACAAGGGACGGTTTTCTCTCCGCACCAGTAACTATGCGGATTGCAACAGACTAACACCTGGACTTCGGTGTCTTTAAAGATTTCCTCCACCATGTTTCGTATAACCCTCCAATCTAATTGGCGGCACTCCAACTTTGGCATGGCTAACTTTTGCACGTCGGACTCTAGTACGTGCTCTCTCAACTGAAGTAAGGCTTCCCATACATCTCGGTAGGTAGGTTGATCACGGGCAGTGTCTTTTGTTACCAGGTAGAAAAGGTAACGTGATGCATCTTGAAGTTTTAAGGCTTTTCCAGGAGCTGGCACTTGGCATTGAAGTTCTGCAACTCGACCGAACTTCCTTCGAAAGACGGATGCCAACCCTGGTGCGTCTTTGATACTGGCCGGGATGGTAAGGGCCAGTGAGTAGTCATCGGGAAGCGCGAGTAGATCTTGCTTTTCTTCAGTGGTAACACCATGTCTTGCTTTACCGGTACCTCCATAGGCACCCATGAATTCCTTAAACGTGACGTCAGACACATCTTGGACTTGGTTTACTTCCACTTCTTCATCTACGTCGTGGTCACCTTCGAAAGACGCCAGCCGGTTATGGTGTACTATCATCGGCTTTCCCCTCGGAATCTTGCTTATTCGGTAAATAACATCATTGATCTTCTCCATAATGAGGTATGGACCTTCCCAAAACTGCTGCAATTTGGGAGAACAACCTTTTCGCTTTTTGGGGTTATAAAGCCAGACTTTATCGTTCTTCTTAAAACACCCCTTTTCGGCTTGCGTATCGTACCGTTTCTTCATTCGGTCACTAGCGATCTGGAGATGGGAACGGACCAACTCGTGAACATTGTCCATTCTTCTTCGTAATTCGATCACATAATCTTCACCTGCTACATCTTCTCCAGGTCGACACCCAAACTCTAGATCACAAGGTAGTCGCATCTCGCGTCCGAATAGGACTTTGGCTGGTGTCTGGCCTGTTGATTCATTAACAGCAGATCTGTAGGCCATTGTGAAAAACGGGAGATATTGGTCCCAGTCTCGCTGATGATCGGACACCATCTTTGTCAAATACTTGCCAACTGTTCTATTCATTCGTTCTACCATACCATCCGATTGCGGATGATAAGCCGTAGTCCTTGTTTTCTTCATACCTAGTCTATCACATATTCCTTGGAATAAATCGCTTTCGAAGTTCCTGCCTTGGTCACTATGGATCTCCAAAGGCACTCCAAATCGGCTGATATATTCTTGGATCAACTTATCTGCAACGGTGGCCGCCTTCTGGTCTGGAAGTGCGTAAATCTCGACCCACTTAGTGAAGTAATCCATTACTACCAACATGTACTTGCCTCCATTATTACTTTCTGGAAACGGCCCAGCAATGTCCAAAGCTATTCTTTCAAACGGGCTTCCAACATTATATTGTCTCATAGGAGCTCTCCTTTTTCGATAAGGCCCGTTACTCGTAGCACAAATAGTACATTTCTTACACCAGTCTTTTTACATCGTCGGAACTGTTCATCCAATAAAACCGTTCCCGAATTCGCTGAAGGGTCTTCTTCACACCAAAATGCCCTCCTGATGGACTGTCGTGTAACTGACGAAGTACTTCGGCTATTCTGCTCTTTGGAATCACCAACTGTCTTCTCTTCTCTGAACCGTCATCATTTTCCAGGACTCGTTTGAGCAAGCTATCTTCCATGATAAATGAGTCCCACTGGGCCCAATACGTCTTAACTACTGAGCCTAGGTTCGATATTTCTTGCCAAGGTGGTCGACGGTTTTCCTCTTTCCATTTTCGGATTTTCTGTATAACTGGATCTCTCTCTTGTTCTTCCCTGATCTTGGTAGGCGTCCAGTCGTCGTGGACCACCGTCGTTCTTAGCACTGCTGCTTCCTTGGATTCCGTTTTGTTGCAGTGAGAACACTCTGCTGGGCATGGCCTTCTGGAAAGAGAATCGGCGTTTCGGTGGCTAACTCCGGCCCGGTGCTCAATCTTAAAATCATATTCTTGGAGTCGTTCGATCCACCTGGCTATCTGACCCTCTGGATTCTTAAACTGCATCAACCACTTAAGGGCGGCATGGTCGGTTCGGATTAAAAATTTCCTTCCATAGAGGTATTGATAGAAGTGCTCTACTGATTTCACTACTGCCAGAAGTTCTCTTCTCGTGACGCAATAATTTCGCTCAGGTTTTGAGAGGACTTTACTAAAATATCCAAGGACTCTTTCCTGTCCTCCTTGAATCTGAGACAGCACTCCTCCAATTCCCACATTACTTGCATCTGTATCTAAGATGAACTCTCCTTCTGGCAGTGGATACCCTAAAATTGGTGCTGTGATTAAATGCTTTTTTAAGGTTTCAAAGGCATTCTGGCAGTCTACATCCCAGCGGTATTCTCTTGCTTCCTCTGTAAGTCGCGTTAATGGTTTAGCGATATCTGCAAACTTCTTAATAAACCTCCGGTAGTAAGTACACAGTCCCAGAAAACTTCTCACTTGATGTTTGTCAGTTGGTTTTGGCCATTCCTTAATAGAATCGATTTTTCCCTTATCCACGGCCACTCCTTCTTTACTGACTATATGACCCAGATAATTGACTTTACCTTGAAATAGCTGGCACTTCTTGGGGTTTAACATCAATTGGGCAGCTTTAAGTCGATTAAAAACGTTTTCTAAATTCTTCAGATGGTCTTCAAATGTCTCCCCCAAGACGATTATGTCGTCTAGATAAACTAGGCATGTTTTCCAAGATAGCCCTCTCAACACATTTTCCATAAGCCTCTCAAATGTCGCAGGAGCGTTACAAAGTCCAAATGGCATAACGTTGAATTGCCATAATCCAGATCCTGTGGTAAAGGCTGTCTTTTCTTTATCTACCGGGTCCATTTCTACCTGCCAGTATCCAGACTTCAAATCCAAAGTAGAAAATAATTTACTTCCAGCCAATGTGTCTAATGTGTCATCGATCCGAGGCAGAGGATAACTATCTTTCTTGGTAACGTTGTTCAGCAAACGGTAATCCACACAGAACCTCGTTGTTCCGTCTTTCTTCTTAACCAGGACCACCGGAGAGACCCATGGGCTCGTAGAAGGTTCTATCACCCCGTCTTTCTTCATTTCCTGAACAATCGTTTCAGCTTCCTCTCTTTTCGCCTGTGGTAACCGTCGAGCTGTTTGACGAATTGGCTTAGCATTACCAGTATCAATTTTATGCTTAACAACGGTAGTTCTTCCCGTCTTTCCTCCTTTCGGTACGAAAATATCACGATACTGCCGAAGAAATTCCCTTAATTTCCTTTTCTCAATCTGATTCAGAGACTGTCCAGCAACCGCAACCATTTGATCAAATTTATCGTTGGAATTATCAGACGTTGTCGTCTGACGGATTATGGATGTGACAGGTACACAAGTTCCTACTTTTGTCTCTTTCTTGATGGTCACTGGGTAGTCATTGACATTAATAAGTCTCACAGGAATTTCTTTAGCCGAAGTCACTAATTCTTTTCCAATTATGATTCCACGGCCAACTTCGTCGTCATGATTCCAAGGCTCCATCATAACAGGTGTTCCTTCGTCCACAATTCCCTGTAGCCGCGCTACTATTATCGTTTCACTTCTCGCAGGCACGACTGTATCCTCTTTAACGGCTGCTTGCATAGTGTTGTCATCATGTGGATGGAGAAATACCTCCTCGTTACCAACTTTGATTACCTTATTCTTAAAATCCAATTGGAATCCATGCGTATTCATTACGTCCATTCCTAATATAACATCCTCTTCGATGTCAGCAACTATAACAGTATGGACGAACTTTTCTGCTCCAATTCCTAATTGTATCTGGATTTCTCCGTGAATGTTGGCATTTTCACCTGTAGCGGTCCGCAGTCGCAACCTCGTTGGTAACAGTTTCTTACGGCTGTTTATAACTGTCGGGCGAATAATGGTTCTTGTCGCTCCAGTATCCACCAACAACGTATGCTTTTTACCATTTATTTCTCCATCTACATAGACACTATCTTCACGACATTTCAAAGAAGCTATTAGTATCAGAGGGTCTTTGGTAGAGTTCTCGGTCGAAGCTGCTCCCCTAAGGCCGACGCGTTCTGGTTTTGTCTTCGGTCTTATGGTCTTCGTTTTCTTGTGTGTCATGCTTTTCATCATATTAACGAGCTGGTCAAGTTTATCTTCATCTCCTTCCTCTTTTACAGTCCTAACTTTGCTATACCCGCCAGAGGCCTGCGTAGCTGACTCGTATTCGAGGGCGGCAGATAAGACATCCATCAGCGTCTTGTGACGAGCTAATCGTAGTGTTCTTTGCATCTCATGATCACGAAGACCATCAATAAACGTTTGAACGGCCAACTTTTCCATCATGTCTTCGGGAGCTGTTGGATAAGCATATCGCACTAATCTGGCGATATTTACTTCATATTCTTGAAGAGCCTCATCTTTCTTTTGTCTTCGATTTTTGAGCTGCGACTGATATACATGCTCCAAGTGTTCGTGGCCATATCGCATATTTAACCTCTTCTTCAGTTGTTCGAAATCATCCGTCTCCTCTACGGCTATGGTCTGGAGCACATCTAAGGCATCTCCTCGAAGAGCGATAGTCAGGTTTACAGCCTTTTCTTTTTCAGACCATCCATTCGCTCTTGCAGCTGATTCGAACTGTTTCATGTAGTTGTTCCATGACGATTTTCCGTCGAAAGTTGGAACCTTGACATGAACATAACCTCCGCTTCCTTCAAATTTCAGCCGTGTTTCTAACTTACATTTCGTCTCGTCTTCTTGTGTCTCTATGGTAATTGGATTGTTTACTCTCTCTGTTGTGTCTGTTCCCTCAATCTTCCTTTCCAACTCTTTCCATATCTTCTCTTCGAAGGCCATCATATCGGCAGCAACTTGGTTTTTTAATGAAGACACTCTATCGTCGAGGGCAGACATCTCAGAGGTGACTTTAGAGATGTTAGCAGAAACCTTGCTTTCCAGAGAATCAATCTCGTTAGAAACTTTGCTTTCTAAGGAAGAGATCTCGTTAGAAACTTTATTCTCCAATGATGCGATATCACAGGAAACCTTGTTAATCGATGAGATGACAGCATCTTCAAATATATAAGTTTCCGGATCTAAACCCTCTTCTTCCAAAGCCTTCTTTAGTCGTTGGACTAACTCAGCCTTTTTTCCGGTAGAAGCTAATTCTCTATCCTCAAGATGCCTTCTTAGATTCGTAACTGTGAGCTCGTAAATCGTAGCCATTGTTCACCAATTTCACTTCTTTTCAAAAATTCAAATTAAATTTATCTACAATCCCACTTTTTCTGACACCACTGTGAAGTTTGTATAGTTCTAATTTATTTGTCTTTATTCTAATTTATTGTCTATATTCTAATTTATTAAAACTCACGATAACTAATTACGAATTTATTAAAGTCTTTATTAATTCTAATTTATATTACAAATGTATTTATTTCACGTTTCGTTACATTTAAATATCCCGTTTACCGATCTTCTTATGACTGGTTCCTCAATGAAAGTATTCCCTTATTTATATAATTCCAAGCCGGTAAACAGAAAGGTGTAGAACATACCATGCTGTTCTCGATGTAGACACAGCGGCGACTGGTCTCAAAACATGTTTTTTTTATCGGCTTGTCGCCCCCAGAACATTCGATTCAGGTAGATTTTTGACCTAGAAATTACGAGAATCAATAAAAGAATTAGTCATAAAATATTTACAGTTCTATATGCCATAACATTTAAAATCGTAACAATAGCTTTGCAAATACAAAGGCAACATTAGCAGAGCTTCTCAAAACTGCTGGAACACGACATCTACGTAGCAGAAAAAGAGATATGGAGAATGATCAGAGGACAAATGAAAGATATTACTGAACTAATTTAACCGCAACACATTCAAAAGGAAACATACAAGACTACTTTCGATCTTTATTGGCCGAAGGTGACCGTAAAAAACTACCAACGCCAGAGGCGACGACAAACGAAGAAATAGATGTTGAGAGAAGAAAGAGGTAAACAGAGCATTAAAAAATTAAAAAACAAAAAATTACCATGAGAAACAGATATATATATATATATATATATATATATATATATATATATATATATATATATATATATATATTGTTATGCTATGTAAAATCGACAATAATATTGGTTTGCTTAATATATTTCAAAGTACAAAATATAATAATTCAAATAATTCGACTAATAAGCTATAAAAGATATTTAGAAGACATGAAAGTTCATTATTTTGGATTACCTGTAGTAAACAAAATTTTAAAGATATGCATAAATTATTTCTTTTGTAAAATATATTTGAGTGACATGAGTGCAATTAGTGAAACCATGAACAATGCGAGCAGGTTTTCCAAATTGACTTGTACAGTGGATAAGACAATAGAATGAATATTTAGAAAATATATTTCTCCGTTAGTTCTTAAGAATTTGTAGAAACCGATTAGCATGTAAATAGTTTTTAGGACATTTATAATTTGTACGTAAAAATTGTTGTTTGTTATCTGAATGAAGAGATGGGGATACGTATGACGAGCGTTGATTGGAGGAGATTGCAAAAAGTGGGATGGTTTGTAAGAATGATAGTTAGCTAGATTTTTAAGGAGAAAAAAGATAATCAGTTGTTTTCCAAGGGTGCAAGGCGAACAGTCTTTGTTCTCTGGTGGTTCCCCAGAGGTAGGAAGCAGTAGAAGTGAATGTTTGTGAGTTTTTCGTGAAGTTAGTGTATCTGACAGAAGCTCATCCACTAAAATATTGTAAGTTATATTTTTCTACTTAGATTCCAAGAGTCACTGTTCAGGCTAGAACGAGAGATTCAGTTTCTCGAGAGGAGAAGAGGCTAGCATAATTTTAATGATATGTGCATTTGAAGAGGCTAGCATAATTTGAATGATATGTGCATTTGAAGGAGATCATTAAAGGTTCGCAACAATTTGTTGTAAGATTTCTGATTATCTAGGGGACTGCTAAGAATAGATAGTGTAGGCTACAAGGAACAAGGATTTGGACAACTCATCATCGGAGAGATAGTTTGACTATTTATCAGTTTTGCTTTATTAACAACACAGTTGTTTTAACAATTGGTTTAGAAAAGGTAGGGATATTTTGATCAGGAGATTTAGAACAACAATTTTGATTTGAGATTTTAAATATATATTGTATGTACCATACACTTAGAAGGTTTACCTACTTAGAAAAAAATTTGTATAATCATCATATGAGATATTTTTTATTGAAGATATTTGAATGTGAATTTTATTTTAATATATTTTTTATTTTAAAATATAATGTTGTATCATATATGTTTTTTATTATTCCGGTATTCTTTGGACCTTACCTATCATATGTAAAGCATAGATATTGAAGCACGAGTATAACCCTGAGATAAGAGAATTAAATAGTGTGACTAAATCATAATTTCAACTTTATTGAATGAATTGCAAATGAATTAGCTAATTAATTGCTTGGCGCACTTCAGACTTTTAATATCACATTAATATATATATATATATATATATATATATATATATATATATATATATATATATATATATATATATATATATAATATTTAATTTATTAAACAATTAATAAAACTAATCCAAAGTAATAAGTAACAAATTTAATGAAATTATAACACTATCAGAAGGACAACAAGGTTACCATGCACCGACGCTATATTTATAATAAGGCAGGTGCAAGACAAATCATTAGAATCCAAAAACCGGCAAATCTATGTTTCGTGGATACTAAAAAAGCATTTGACTGGCTTTAATTAAAGCATGTTATCCATTAATTGTACGCAAGAAAAATTTCTCTAGAAATAATTAAAACGATCTAAAATGTCTACCAAAACAACACAATGAAAGTTAAATACAGAGAAAGAAATAACTTGTCCTATTGAAGCCGAAATGGCAAATACATGAAGATTTCCTTAAAACAGACAAATTGCATGGCTATAACAGCAAATTCACTAAGATGTAAATTAAAGCTGGAAGTTCAGTTTATAGAACAAGCAATGGATTTTGAATATATAGGCATCACAATTATCCAGCTATAGAAAGCCCTAAACAAAAATAATTGCCCGAATCAGACCAATAATGGCACATGCGGCAGAAACATGACCTGACACAGAGAGGAAAAAAACGGATGTTAGAAAAATCAGAGATGAAAACGCTTAGGATAGTTGATGGTAAAACACTATGAGACAGAGCTAAAAGTATAGATACTATGCAAAGTGGAGCACATCAAGCACTAAGTACGAAATAGTAGGGTAGAATGTAACAGTTAAATAAGAATCACTTTTTCTGATCACATTTTCTTGCTTTATGAATTTCGAGCAAGTCTTAAGGTTTCCCAGTTTCATACACATGAATAAAGAAGTGTGTCAGATTAATTGCAACAGGAAGTTTTGCACTTGAATAATACAAGCAGTACGCAAAGGTCATGGCTACATAACGGGGAACAAATAAATCCAAATATTATATTATGCAGACGACGCCGCATTAATCGCTGAGACAGAAAACGAGCTTCAAAGATTAACACATATCTCCAATACAACAGCTAAGAAATACAATAGGATAATATCAGTAAAAAAAACCAAATGTATGACAATTAAATACTCACTGTGATGTAAAATCGAAATTTATGAGAAAATAATAAGGCAGGAAGCAAGGTTTAGATATCTGGAAATAGATATAACTAGTACGGAGATGTTGAAGAAGAAGTACGACAACAAAGCTTAAGAGCAAGTAAAGCGGGCGGGTTCTCTGAATGACACAATCTAAAAGAACAAACACCTAAGACAAGACATAAAAACAAGAATCTATAAAGCAGCAATTAGACCTGTAATAACAGGCGAGAGAAGCGAAAACATAAGAAGAGCATGCAACATAGTGGATATAAATGGATGAGTGACAAAACGAAAGCAGGAGTGGAATAAACACATCAGTAGAATGACAGAGGATAGAATAGCACGAGATAAGTCACCAAATGGACGAAGAATCATTGGCAGACCAAGAAAAAGATGGTGCGACAATTTAAATGATAAAAGGAAATAAATTTACATAATAAAAGAAAGAAGAAGAAGAAGGACGTTTTTGACGAGTTCAGCTATCGCTGCATCTTCACCGGGTGCCTTTTTGTGCTTTTGTTTTAGATATGGCTAGTGTTAGCTCTGAATATTAACCTTAAATATTCTTACTCTTTTTGAAGCGTAGCTTCTATACTGGTGTTATTATATTTTCTTTACAGTTATATGCTGAGACAGGCGTCAACGAAATAGCAGTTCGTGGTTCGCAGTCGCAGTAAACAGTTGGACAGGCCCATTTACGCGACAATTAGAATTTGTTAGAAAACATGCAAAAGTTTTAAATTTTAATAAAATCTGTAAAAAAATCAATAAAAAGGTAATAAAAAAGTATTAAAATTACTTAATTTAATTTAAACAGAAAATTTAAAATTAAGCTTTGCGCTAGTCAACAGTATAGTTTTGTTTTTCTTGGACTTATAACTTCTATTTCTAACGGTTTGAATATATTTATTTAAAGTATACTAATATTGCCTAACATTGTTTTCAAAGTTGTAGGTGTCTCTAGAGTCTAGAGGACAGTTTCTGGTTTACTAATCTTTAACTTCTATCCATTAAGGTTTTTTTTAAATTTTTTTAAGCCCTTCTCTCTCTTCGGATTGCCGAATATAGGCTTCTCCTTATTCTCGCCATTCATCCCTTTGGTTTTAAGATGTTTTCACATTGGTCCTGTAGTTCTTTTATTATTGTCGCTTTAGCGCATTTGCGGTCTTCCTCGTGGTCTTTTGGCTTCATATGGCCTCCAATTCCCGGTTTCTGTATTCCATCGGCCATCCTTAGGACGTTCCTTGTGTCCAGCATATTTTCATTTCAGTTTAGCTGGCTGTTTTACAGTATCTTTTACTTTTGTTGTATTACGAATGTCTTCATTGGTTTTATGGTCCTTAAGTGACATACCCAGCATCTGTCGTTCCATAGCTCTCTGAGTTTTTCTGATCTTCTTCATGTTTATTTTAGTAAATGTCCAAGTTTGAGCTCCATATGTAAGAACAGATAGAATACAGGAATTAAACACTTTAGTTACTAGTCACTACCCATCCCATTTTTACACGTCTGCTTATTTCGGTATTTTGATTTTCTTTGCTAGCCTTGACATTTTGACCCAGATATATATATATATATATATTATATATATATATATATATATATATATATATATATATATATATATATATTATATATATATTATATATATATATATATATATTCCTTTACATGTTCTATCTCTGTCCCTTGGATGTTTATCATAGGTTTATCATCTTTATTTGACATTAGTTTAGTTTTGCTGAAATTCATTTTAAGTCCTTTTCTTAGGAATTCTGTATATAGCTCCTAAATCATAGTATTCAGTGTATTCCACGTGTCGGCTATTAGTACTACATCATCTGCGTATCTAAGCTGGTTTAAGTATCTTCCGTTATATAAGGGATTTTCTTATAATAATAATTTCGAAGATATTGTGTCCCCTTGTCTTACGCCTCGGTTCATTTTTACTGGTCTTGTTTCGATACCATTACCCAACGTCACTATCATTTTAGCTTGTTCGTAAATATTATGTATAAATATTCTGTATCTGGAGTCTATCCGGTTGTTAACTAATGCTTTTTCTATTGCCCATATTTTTACGCTATCAAAAGTTTTTTCATAATCTATAAAAGCCAGATATAATGGGAGACTGTATTAGTTAGTCCTTTCCATTAGGATATTTTAAAGTGTATAGGTGATCACAGGTACTGTACCCTTTTCTAAATCCAGCTTGTTTTACTGATTAATATACGTCAAATTTAACTGCTTAAACTGTTTGTATTAATCTTTGTAAAGGTTTTGTAAAGTTGTGAAAAAATGAAAGATGGTCGATAATTTTTCAGGTCTGTGGTGTCTCCTTTTTTGTCTATTTAATAATCTAAATTGTATTTTAAGATATCTAATGGGTTCTTCTCCGCCTTCTTTCAGCATTTCTGCTAGAATTCCATCGTTTCCAGGAGCTTTATTTCTTTTTTTTTTTCTTCTTCTGCTCTTTCTATTTGTTCGTGGCTTATTTCGGGCGGAACTGGTTGACATCAATTAAGGTAAATGGCGAAAAGTGATGTCAACTGTTTTATTTTGTTTATTTATTTTTTCTTACCTGAAAAACCGGGTTCTGTGACAGGTTGTAGTTGACCAACCAACATAAGTTTTAAATCTTTTCTTCTTAATGTAATTTTATTTGCTATTGTTTTTATTTTTTGAATAATTTTTTTTTATATTAATAAATGTTTTGCTACATTTTCAAACTTGCTAATATACAATGATAAATAGTTTGTTTAATTTCATTTGGCTAAAACACGAGAAAAAAATTATCATAATATAATATTAGAACCCAATTTGCAACATTTACCTGAACAACCCTATCTTACATCGTTGATTTGATTAAGCGATTAAAATATCAAAAACCTGCAAGTCAGCCTTAATAACTTTCAAACAATGATATTATACTGTTCTGTTTATTTCTGGATATTCGAAGCTACGTGTTGAATACTCTACGCGTAATTTCAGGAATGGAATTAAGAATGTTTTATACAAGAAACTTGAGCACACAGGGTAACGTTATCCTCGTTAGTCGAACACTCGTTAGACAAAAGCCGCAAATAACGTGTGCACAATTAGAGAAAACCTCTTCACTCTACCATCATTGTTAACGTAAGAACTATATAATGAATATAACGTTATGTGAACTGGTATGTCGCTGTGTAGATGTAAACCTATAGTTTTCTTCTTAAAAAAGTATAAAATTTGCAAGATATTATTGTACAAGTACAAGTCTATTGGAAATAATAACATCACTAACGAAAAATTTCCACTGGTTTGCTATATATCATAATAATTTTTCTTTTTTAAGTTGATAAATATATAATACTAGCGGACCCGTCAGACCTAGTTCTGTCAAATAGATTTGGAACGTGGCAGTTTATTTCTTTAATTCTTCTGAACAGAACCGTCACCATGATGATAAGGCGGTGTGTGAGGTTCAGCTCGGGTGACCTAAGTATCTTCGCCTCGACGAACTTTGGCCACCATTTTGGACCCACTAAAAACGTTGACTGAGATTTCTGCTAGAGGGTTTCAAACTAAGAGGGGAACTTAAGGTTCAAACTTCATCGAAAAATAATCTAAAGGGATAGTGAAAACCTAAAGGTGACATATATTTATAAAGTGGGTGCTTCAATGACAAAACATAGAGAAAATTAATTATTTATTATTATTAGTATTACTCATCAATTAGCCCATATTTGTTCACTGCTGAACGTAGGCCTCCCGTAAAATTTTCCACTTATTTCTGTCGAGCTGATTGCATCCAGTTTGTAGTGATGCGCTTGATATTATCCGTCCATCTAGTCGGTGGTCGTCCTCTGTTTCGATATGCATCTTGCCTTGGTCGCCATTCTAGAATCTTTTTGGTCCATCTGTCATCCGTTAATCTGGCAACATGTCCGGCCCAAGCCCATTTAGTCCTGGCTATTTTTATTTCTGATGGTAATACCCAATATTGATCTTTCCATAGCGCGTTATGTAACTCTTATTTTATCTATTGTTCTTTTTGTCAGAGTCAGTGTTTCTGCACCATATGTAAGAACTGGTAAAACGCACTGGTTAAAAACCTTTCTTTTTAAACAAGCTGGGATACTAGACTTCAATCTATGAAATGAAAATGTTATTCAATCTACCAAAGGCAGCCCATGTGAGACCTATCCTTCTTTGTATTTCAATTGTCTGATTATCTCGGCCTAGGGGAATCTCATGCAATATATATTTGTAAGCTATTACTTCATCGACGCTATGGCTCTTAATCAGAATTTTACCGCTGACTACAAGGTTGGTCATAAATTTTGTTTTTGAGGTGTTAATTTTAAGACCAATTAATTTTGACACTTTATAGAGCGCGTGCAGCATTTTTGTAGCTTTATCAACTCTATCAGATATTAAAACGATGTCATCGTCAAATCTTAGGTGGTTTAGATCTTCGCCCTTTATATTAATTCCCATATTATCCTCTCGTTCCGTCTGCTTGAACACATATTCAATAACAGCTGTAAACAATTTAGGGAAGTGATATTCCCGAATAAAAGTATTACCATTATATACCAGTGATATTCCTGAATAAAATCATAACAAAATACCTACCTTTGCTGATGATACTGTCTTATTGGCCGTAGGTAAATATCATAAAAAAGCAACAAAAAACTACAATTCTCTTAAATAGGCTTAACAAGTCAGAATTAAAAAAGCACGTGCCAACTTCGTGAAAATGAAAAAAAAAATATGCAGCAAAGATGTGACATTGGCCCTCAGAATAAGGCTAATTAAATGCTATGTACACAGTGTACTCTACTGTGGAGCTGAATCATGGACATTAAACCGGAATGCAATAAATCGACTTAACGCGTTTAAAATGTGGACATTTGGAAGATTGATAAGGATTACATGGGTAGATACAGTCACGAATACAGAAGTGTTAAGGAGAATAGGCAGAGAGAGGTAAATGGAAAATACAATAAAAGAAAGGAAATTGCAATATCCCGGACATGTGATGAAAAGCAAAAGATACAACATCTTGAGACTCAAAATTCAAGGAAAAATAGAGAGTAGGAGAAGCATAGGAAGAAGACGCGTTTGCTGGTTGAAGAACCTAAGAGAGTGGTTTGGTTGCAGCTCAGTCCAATTGTTAAGAACAGCAGCCTCGAAGGTCAGAATAGCCATGATGATTGAACCTTCGTCGCGGCACTTAAAGAAGAAGAAGAATATGCTGGAAACGCAAAGCTAACCACGACAAAAAAGAAAATTGGCATGTTATCGTAATGTAATTGATTATGGGGGATATTGCTATAGATAATAATAATTAGATTTTTTGACATTATTAGCTCCAAAATTATGCATTATATTCGCTATTTCAATCTTAAAGATCTAAATTTTCTGCAAGAGGGGATTTTAACCCAAATCTCTTTACACACCAAGTATGACTTCTGTTCACTTCACTAGGGAGGAATATCCACAGAGGTATCTTTACAACATGCTCCAACGTTAACAACAATATTGCAAGGAAAATATATAACACAAAACATAGAAACTATTTGTTTGTTTGAAATTTACTTATAATAATCTTTTAAACCAAACTGTTTCCCATTTATTTACTAATTACTAGAAAACTTATTTTTTCGTTTTTTTTAACATATCTATCATGCTCATCTAAATTAAAAATATTGCACTGCTTTATTATATACTAAATACAACTTAATGATTTAAGGGCAATACTAAATAACTGATCTGCTTGGTGTAAGATATTTTAAATAATAAATTCCAAATTTTGCTTTATTACAATACATGACCGTAATTTGTGGTGAATATATTTTGTAGGGAAAGAATTTCTTGTTGGTATACAAAACGTGTTTTATGCTCTCGTGGATTTATTTTCACGAGGTGGGCAAAAGGAGTTCTTAAGAAAAATGTTGAACCCTCGAAACAATAATAAACTTTTGTTTGTCTGTGGGTAGATTAGAATCCAACCAAACTCAAGGCATGATAATGCTTGGTTTGTTTATCCCAGTGAAAAGGACCGGAGTAGAAATATTTTACTCTCCAAAATGTTATGTTTTCATAAACATTGAATATTCTGTTTGTCGAGTAAACAAAAGAGGCAACACAGATTGTACTAGAACAAGAGATTTAACGTTAAAAAAAATTCAATAGATTAAGTTTTTAATTATGTAATAACCAAAAAACCTTAAGTAAAGATTCTATGTTGAAATGACCATGATTATTTGTTGTAAATATTTGTGAAAATATCGCAACTCTTTTATTTTAATAAATTTAAGTAATTGCAAGATCTTTTCACATACCTCTCACCGATATATCTATTTCCCCCTTAAAAAATCTGTTTAGGACCGCGTTTGCCAATTAGCAAAACTAAAATCGAAATTCTCCGCTCATGCTATTAAATCAAAACATGGAAGCGGGACTAAGAATATTACAAAATCTTAGTCCATCTTTAATTTTTTTGCTCTCGAAAAAATCCTTGAAAAGAATGGTGATACTAATAGAAAAGTGGAATTTTTTTTAAACTAATGGCAAATTTACGAATACCAAAGGGTAAAGACTTAGAGAACTCATGGACACGCATTATTCAGTCGCAACAAATCTAAATGATGTAGACAGGTCAATCATCATAGTTAAAAGGCCGACAAGACCAAGCTCTACAAAGAGCTTGGTCTTGTATATAGAAGGGCACCAAATAAAGTTTACCTGTATTAGTCTCCAGGGACACGTGGCATATATACAATACTTTTTCACATGGGATTAGAGCTTTTTAAAGCCAGTTTAGTATCGGGCGACATATGGCAAAAGGTTAAAATCATATACTTGCCTAAGGTAGGTAAAGTATCAGACCTAACACCAAAATCAAACCAATCAAATCAGACCAATAATGCTATTTATTAAATATATAACCTTTTTTTATTAAAAACGCTAAAGCGACTTCTGAATTGGTACGTATGAGATTAAGTGCTAAAATATAATCCTCATTAATATGCATCTCCTAAGTTTAGCTCCTATCGGAGATTGGAAATGATTCTGGCAACTATAATTTTGTTAGTTACATACCTGAAAGGTGTAGGTAAAGTGCATTTAAACCATTTACGGAGATTTCGTAGTCACGAGGTTATTTTAATATACTTGCATATTATCAACCGGTAAATCTACGGATTCAGCGTTAGAGTAGTAATAGAGGACAAAGAAATAGCCAAAAACAATTCTTCAGATGTTGAAGGGGCATTTAATAACGTTACCACTAACTATTTGTTTAAATAATAAGTGGACGAGGTACACCTTCGGTAATTTGCAGATTTGCAAGCGAATGCTTGAAAAATTGGATAGAAATATCCACTTTGGGTGAAGCAACCATTAAGTCAAGATTGGGTTAAGGCTATCTACAAGAAAGAATTCTGTCATATCTACTTTGGGCAACCTTGGTAAATGATCTTTTCAAGAATCTGTCTAGGAAATGTTGACGCTATCGCATTCGTCGTGTAAACCACGGGAAAATTTACCCAGATTGTTTTTGGAGAATGCAAACAGCCTTAAATATAGTAAATAACTAGTATAAACAAAAGAGACCAACAAAAGTTAATGTTTAAAAAAAAAAATCATATACCTAGGGTTATATTTTAATCATAATTAGGGTTACATGGAATATTAATATACTGAAAACCACACAGAAAGCTACTACGTCTTTGGTCAGATGTAGAAAGATGTGAGATAAAGTTTGAGGGCTTAACCTCAAAATAACCCTATGCTAAGTAATACGCAAATACAAGAGTATCTATGTAATACAGAGGTCATACAAGCAACTACTACAGCAGCGTGGGAAGTCTTGCTGAATATCCCACTACTTTATATCTTCGTGCAGGGCGAAGCTAGATGTGCGAAGCGTAGATTAATACATAGCAACACATGAGTCATGCGCATAGAGCAGAGAATAGAAAGCTTATCGAGGAACTAAAAGCAGATACCGTAATTGGGCAACACATCGATGCAACAGCTACGAGATACAGCTTTAACAATAAATTCAAAATTAATATACCAGGAAGAAAAGACTGGAATTAACTTCTATTATTAGAATATGGAAATACAGAAAATCTATTCAACTGCTGTCTTCTCAGATAGTAAGGCGCTTAACGAACTCAATTCTGTGAAGGTCAACTATAAGCTAGTGTGAGATTATGTAGGTACACTGAGTAAACTAGACGACCGTAGTAAGGGTACAGTAGCCTGGGTCCGGGGCACGAGGGTCATTAAGCAATGAAAGCTTTAAATTAATGACCAAACAAGGTTCATTAATGCCATTTAGTGCACCGGAACCTTTTGCAGCGTTACAAAGTACTAACAGTAATGGCTACAAGAAAGTCGGTAGTTAACAAATCTCTGGTATAGTGGAGGAATTCACCAGCACATAGACAGGAGAAGCAGGTCGTTATTGAAAATTCGCCAAAATTTACAGCAGACCTTTCAGCAGCAGAATAAGCAAAGACAGGGAAACAGTCAAAGCCATAGTAGGACTGTTAACAGGGCATTGTAAGCTGAATATACAGTTAAAACTGATGGAATTAGCAAATCATGACCTATGCAGATTATGTAATCTGTATAAATAGGATAAGAGGACCACAATAGATATATAAAAGTCGCAGTGAAATAGGCCAGAAACCACATTTATTGATTATATCTACCTAAAATTATTACAATGGAAAAACTGATAGTCGATGGTAGAGTTGAAGGAAAGAGACCTAGTGTAAGATCTCCAAGCCGTTGGGTAGATCAAACAAAAATATTGAATAACCAAGGGTTACAAAAAGCCACACAGCTAACCTAGGACAGAGACGGATGGAGGGAAATCGTGAAAAACTTTAAAGGTCTGATGGTGTCACCACATCCCAAAATGGATTAGGACTGAGAAGGAGGAGGAAAATTATTACAGATTGGAGACTCTGAACTTACAAAAGAAAACGAAGGAGACAACAGATGAGGTGCGTGAATGACCTAAAGTACCATGTTGGTTCGAGTACGGTGCGCATGCCTTGAGATCGTGCACATGCATCAAGATAAAAAAGGATTAAGAAGAAAAATCTACGTCCCACATTTGATGTTACGAGAGTAATAAATAGATACAGAGATACACCAGAAAGATATTATCCATAACAGATATCAATTGAAAGGCTAAATATAAAATTAGTAGAAAGTAACTATTAAAGTGCCGTAAGATTTATTTAAAAATAATACAACATTGGAAATGCATTCACATAAATTAAGAAATCATAACTGAAATAAATATTAGACTTTGGGTGCTAATTCCAGCAATTAAATTATTAAAAATTACATGTTTTTGATATATACTCATGGACAAAGATATCAAATCTTTTGGAGTTTTCCATTTTTTTTTGTAGCCTCCATTATTTAAAAAAATTTAAATTTAAATTTAAATTTAAAAATTTAAAGACATCTTGTTCTAAATACGATAGAGCAGCTTCGGCTTGCTGCGTAGAATGAACGGAATGCAATTTTCTAAGGATATGTCCAAAATGTACTTGCAAGCATGCCGAGAAATATAAAAGTATTAATAAGAGCTAGAGGAAAGAATACTAGTTAATGACCATGCACTTCTTTTAGTTAAAAAGACTTGTTTAAGTAATTTAAATTTACAGTAACAACCTTATTTACCTTACATTAGGCATTATTTTTTTCGCAATTTTCTTCGCATAATAACTTAAAATTATTCAAAAAGAGAAATCATACAATTTCTACCTGGCGAAATTGAACTCAAATCTTAACCACTGTGCTTTCAAAATTTGCAAAGCAAATAGCTTAATAAATAACTAGACAAGTGAATCTAAGATTGCATTCCAAATGCCGTTCATCATGGTCAAAATTCGTAATGAATTCAATTTCTGGTACTCCAAACGGAGTAAAAAATAAAACATAATGACAGTACTAGATCTTGGTTCGATACAGAGCAGCGACATGCCGCTAAGCGGAGTAGTAGTAGTGGCTATACTGTTCTGAGGAGACCTAAAGAGGTTGAAATACGTATAAGCGGCTTGTCGCTGCTCTGTATCGAACCAAAATCTAGTACCGTCATTATGTTTTAAAATTATTCATTAAGCATTGTTAAGTAAATTCTTCATCACAATAAACGACTTAATTGACCAGAAATGATTTTCAAAAAAAATCCAGAATATTCGATATTTTTGGTTATGAGTGTCTAATAGTTTTCTTTGTAGCGCTATACAATATAAGTAGTTTTATATCAGAAAAGAAGTTTATTTTCTGTAAAATATTTATGTTTAAGCTTTTAAATAAATCTTATAAATATTAATATATATTAATATTTATAAGATTTATTATCATATATTGTTATTAAACCTTTTAAAATTATTTGTTTTTTAATTTATGTCTTATCTAGATAAAATTAACATTAAAAATTTTCTTAAAATTGTATTGATTTTGATTTACATACATTCTTATTGTGTTTTTAAATTGATATTTAAATATTTATATATTTTAAGAATATCAATATCTGAATTAAAACCTCCTTCTTCTGGTAACGCTAGCTGGTAGCTATGCTAGCTATGCAGCGTATATTTTAATACTATATATCGTTATCTACTAACTCCACTCAGTACCGTCTTGATGCAAGCATTTCCCGTGACGTGAAATTCTTTTTAATTCGAAAGTTTAAATTTAACGTTTTTAGGCATCTATTAAATGGATCATATTTATTGCCAAAACTCAAAATCGAAATTCGATGTTATAGGTTTTCAAGATAAGGGTCTAGCAATAATTTAATTTCCATAGCGACTGGTCAATGGGTAATAAATTTGATTGATCTCATCATAAATCGTAAAAAATGGCAAAAATTGCGCACCGTTGATATATATATATATATATATATATATATATATATATATATATATATATATATATATGTATGTATATATATATATATATATATATATATGTATATATATATATATATATATATTCAACATATGTTGAATATATATATATATATATATATATATTATATATATTATATATATATAGTATATATATATATATATATATATATTATATATATATATATATATATTCAACAGTTTTATAGAAACTAACTTCATTTGCAGCAAAATACAAAGGTTGCATGCGAAAGCTACGTTTTTCACTTTTAAAGCGCATTTTGATTTTTTCGATAGGACACTCTAATCAAAACCATTTCAAATTTTTATCGTCGAATTGATACAAATAAATTTAGTTAAAATTAATTTTTTTCATAAATGCTGGTTTCTTCAAGCCTTATTTGTAACGGTGTTCAATAGTTCATTCTATAAAAAAAGTGGTAATAAATTTTTTTGTTCAAAATTATCTTTTTTTTCTACGGCGTACAGATTCTTGGTAGATCGGTTTTTGTTTTATCCCTCTACAAGGGAGATTTAGGGGAAAACCGTGTAGGAGTGGCAAACTTTTTACGGCTTCGCATCTTCGCTAAAATTCCAAAATTGACGTTCCTAGAAAAATTCATCTTGTCCATCTCGTTTTGAAAGATCCAATCTCTGACGACTGAACTATAGCTATATTTGGATTTCTGTGTTATTTATTTTATGTAATTTTTTTTATTATAATTTTATTATTTAATATTTTATTATTATGAAATTTACATTTAATCATTTTGATCCCACCAAAGTCGGTCTGAATGACGTCGGTGAGATTTAACCATTTTGATCGATGCTTATTGTAGAATACGGACATTAGGAAAGGGTGATAAACGTAAATCACTGGTTAAAGCACCAAATTAATATCAATAGACCGATGCAGTAGCTTAAACCTTATAGTGTCAGTTAAGTTAGTCAATCACATTAACAAAGTAACATACATAATAACCATATTTTCGTTTTCTGTCCATTAAATATATTTTTTGGTTACAAAATTGGTTTTAAACCAAACTAGTTTTGTTTATTACTTATTTGCATGATTTTTTTGAATCTTTGTAAATATTTTTCTGATGTCGTTTTTTATATTTGTGTTAGTTGTTTACAAAATTTAATATTTTAACTTAAATTCAGTGTCAGTAAGAGGTCGCGTGTAAGATTTTTCAAAAACTAGTCCACAACTCTGCGGTTAGCAGATGAGAAGTATGACACTATTATTTTTTAACTCTTTAGAGTAATTTGGACGAATCCTATGAGACGCGTACCTTTATAAAATGCGCAAAATTTATAATAACGTAACAATCTATCAAGCAATCATAATTTTTTGAAACGAGCTTCTAAAATACATACCCACGTTGTCTGAAACTGTACGCTACTTTTTCGTATCCAAGCGTGATTATTTTAGATGTTTGGTCTAGAATCGCGTCCAGTTTATGGCATTGACATGGGTTTTCCACAGGTCGTACATCTTGTGCGGCTACTGGCATAGTTTTACTGAAACAGGTGGTCCATATTGTGATATCCGTTTGTGCAAAAGGTAATACTTTATTTAACTGCATCTTGCATTGTTGGTCTTTACAGCGGTCACGCCCAATTGCATTTGGTTCAGAATTGCCCGTGGCCTACACTAGTAGTTCAACTCAGTGCGTTGGGTTTTGGAGGATATTAGGATGGAGGTTCTATGGGATAACAAAGAAAACCTTTCGCACTAAACATCAAACGTCCATCGTCAAATGACTGTCCGAAAAGTTCAGCGCACGTCATGTCTTGTCTTCACAGATCTGGTTGGTCGATCTCCGCACACCGCGGGATATATCGCGACCTAGTCTCTACTGGCATTGGTTTCGGATACCCTGTTGCTGTTCAGCATGCTTTATTTAGGGTTACATGTGCAACTTTTTTGGCAAGTGCCTATTAACCACAATCAGGGCTTACATGCTCGCCGGTAGAGTGGCGGAGAGCCTTGGCTGTAGGAGACGTTTAGTCCGGCGCCATATTTTGAGTTGCCGTGTTTGCAAAGTAGGTTGTTATGGTATACTAGCTTTAGAGCGGTCTTTTGGTAGTGTGCTATATAAGTTAGTATTCTTTCTAGCGTTACCTCGAAGTATATAAAATGCTCGGCAAGTTACAGTTGGTAACTTTATCAGCTTCAGCTTTCGTTTTGTCAGTTCAATCTACGCGTCTAGCATAATGTAACCAATCCTAACGAATGATTAGAATGAATGACGTTACTGTCATTTTGGTGTAAACTGAATCATTCGTTTTCATTGGTTACGTTATGCTAGACGCGTGTTACTTGCTACTTGCCACTGCCACGCCACTTTGGTGGGCGCTCTCACTTAGGTGGAAAGAGCAGAATTGGGTTTTGACGACATTGGGCTTTAGCAATTTCCTGTGGTGGTAAATTATTGCAAGGTCTTGAATTATTCAGTGAGTTGTTTTCTAGGTTTTGATAATTATGTCTTTGACCATTTTTCGTATTATTGGCACATATTATAATCTGAATGCAGCACTAATTAGCTTTGTTGGTTTAACGAAAGCTCTTGACGTAAGATTTTTCAGCAGATCGTTCGTAGTTAAATCATAGACCGGAGTCTCTTCATACTATTATTTTACTTCATTCCTACAAATAATTCTTTTAAAGTAGTTAGTCAAATTTCTTTCCCTATTTAAACACGTTTTTTCCAATCTTTTCTTTCCCTATTAGCATGGATTCGGTTCCAATGTATTTTAAATATATGTAGCAAATAGCTCTGCTATTTGTGCAATACTTCTGTCCCAGTTTTCACTTTCTAGTTTAATAGGCAGAGTAAATCATGGGCTTTTTTTGTCATTTAATAGTTTTCTATAAGGAATAATAAGTACTGCCGTTATCTTAACTCCTCTAAGTACTAATTAACTGAAATATTTTTTGATTATAGGATAATCCCTGTGAGGAATTCACTTGCTTGATTTAGTTTACTCTTTTCTTAAGTAGCCCTTGTTTGTTTCCAATTTTTCTTTTTAGTTTTCTATTCTCAATTAATAAATTTATTACTTACTTCGGATAATTGTCTCCTTTTAACCTGGGTTTCACTGTGGGAGTTTTTTCCTATGCTGCTTGCTGAATAGTGGTTAATAACAAGTCTGCTTCTTTATTTAATTACTTTGCGATTCGTAATTGACCTTTACTCAGCTTGAAACTTGTCCAATCCATTAATTTATTTGTTAATGTAGAGTTACTTTCTTTTTTAATAATCTTGTCACTTATGATTAGTACTATGTGCGAATAATTAGGTATAGTATTTATAAAGTCAGTTGAAACACCCAAAACCTGCTTACCGACAAACAATATCATATTACCAGACATGGGCACATCATTTATTTTTATAATCAAATATATATTAATGTAGAACAGAAAAAGGACAATTTTAATTTACTTAAAGCTGTCGTCACGTACATAAGTGTATAAAAAATTTTTTAACATGTCATATTAAGCAAAAAAATAATTTATAATTAAATGGCAATAGGCTATATTGACAGTATAATGATTTAATTATACTTCGTAAAATAATAAACATTTTTGCTGTACAGCACTGGCATGCATCGGCAGCGTTTCTTATCTGTACCCTTCGCCACCGGCTAGAAGGGGACCTCCAAGTAGCGTGTTAAATATTGGTGATTTTGAATACAATATCAATGTCCAATATTTATTTGATGGGATGTATCTTTCATTCCCTCTTTCTTCCATCTATTTCCTACGAAGTACGGGGATTGTTCAAATACGTTTGAAAGATTGACGCGTGTTATTTATACTTTAACTTGATTACCGGTAAATGTAATATTGAACTGCCCTTATAAATCGAGTCGGAGAGAAATGTTTCAACTGACTTTATAAATACTATACAGTATATTTTTATATAAAGACAATAAATATATCAGATTCAACATGTTTGTAATAGTATTCAAGAAAGGGGCGGAACTGAAATAAGTCCTAAGAAAAATGAGGTGACCAAATAGTGGTACTTGCATTGCTAAAAACTATATGGACAACCACTCAGGAAATGATGACGATCAGCATTATGTATGGAGTTGAAACAATCGTGTTTCCTCAATTTCGTCAATATGTTACCAATGTTAAACCTGTTTTTGAAGGATTAATATTACTGAATACTACTCCGGTCAACTTCAGATCTTGACATTTTCTATTCCGATATTGAAAAGATAAAAAAATACATTAAATCAGACGACATCAACATATTTATGGAAAATTAAAATGCCAAAGTTGGAGCAGAATAAGTTGAATCGATCATCAGTCCATATGATTTAGGAACCAGGAAAGAACGAGGTACATGCTTTGTTGAATTTTGTGAAGAGAACGACCTGGTGATTTTTAACACATGGTATACATTACCCAAAAGACGTCTACATAAGTGAGAGTTTTCTCATGATTGCAAAGGAAATATTGTAAGAAACGAAATCTGTGAACGAAATCAAGCTGTGACATACATTTAGACCACAATCCTGTAGTCGCAACTATTCGATTAAAACTTAAAAGAGTAGACAAGGCTAAACCCAGTCATAAAATAGCATGGAGTAGTGCTGACCAAGGAGAGCAAAAGAAGTATGAAGACATGGTAGACACGCAGTTAGAGTTTAAGAAAATAGCTGCTACTATGGAGAAGATAATAAAAGAAAACATTGAAGACATATGGTTTGAAATTACAAATACTGTCTTGGAGTAGACTGGATGACAAACGAAATGTTACAAATTGTGGAGAGGAGACGAATGGTAAAAACCAAAACCCAACAAGATAAAAACAACTCAAGGAGAAAAAATATAAATGTAACTAAGGAAGAGTGGATAAAAGAAAAATGTAAAGAGAAGGAAGATTTGTAAATGAAGCATAAAGATAGGGAACTACAAAGAAAGGTTATAAAAGTAGCTGGCATATGGAAACCCAAACACTTATCGATTGTAACAAAAAAGAAAAACCAAATGGAATTAGACCCTGAAAAACAGAAAGAAATATGGGAGAAATATCCTAAAATTTTTTTTGGTGATCAGAGGAAAGAAGAGCTCCCACAAATAGAAACAGATGGAAAAATTAACATTCTCACCGAAGAAGTTTTGCAGGCAATAAAAGACGCGAAGAACAACAAGGCACCCGGCGACGACCTAATAATAGCCGAACATTTCAAACACCTCAGTGATAATGCTGTCAGGAAATTAACATACCTCTGCAACATTATATATGAACATGGCATAATACCACATGACTGGCTAACATCCACATCTACAGCTCTTCCTAAAAAACAAAAAGCAAGGAAATGTGAAAATCAAAGAACTGTATCCCTAATGAGTTATACACAATAAGTGTGGAGAATACCTAAGTCGTTCTTGATATGATTTTAGAAAGGGTACATGCACTGAAGAAGCAGTGATGGGATTGACACTCATGGCAGAAAGGTATCTTGAGGTTCAAAAACGGCTGTATGTGTGCTTTGTCGATTATAGAAAGGCCTTTGACCGCATTAAACACGGAAACTTGATTGAGGTATTACGAGAAATAGGAATGGACGGACACGGCATAGCTATCATAAGTAATACATACTGGAATCACACATGATGACTGTGTTCAAACAGAGAACGGAAACATCAGCATACAACGGAGTACATCAACATAGAACGAGGAATGCGTCAAGGGTACATTTTGTTCCCCCTATTATTTAATGTGTATGCCGAACATATAATAAGAGCTTCTCTTGAATATCGCCCTGAAGGTGCAAAAATCAATGGAATCATTGTTAACAATATAAGAGATGCCGATGACACCGTAGTATTAGCAGAAACAGAAGATCAACTAAAAATATTGATGAACGTATTATCAGAAAAAAGTCACAGGCTGGGCTTGAAAATAACTTTTCCAAAACCAAAGTTCTGGTATTCCACAAAAACCCCATTGAACAAGTTACACCTAACATACAAATAAATGGTATTACCCTTAAGTTCCCAAAGCTTTATATACCTGGGTAGAGAGCTAAATAGTCAACTAGACCACTCAAAAAAATTAGAAGACGCATTGAAATAGTAATATCTGGTTTTATGAATATGTGTAAAATGCTCTGTAACCCCAAGCCACCAGTCTCAATAAGATTGAGAGCACTAAAGTGTTATGTGTGGTCTCTATTACTATATGGCTATAAGACCTGGACATTAAAACAGTATGACGTCAACAAATTAAATTCATTTAAAATGTGGATGTACCGCTGAATATTAAGAATAAGCTGGACCAGCAGAACTACGAATGAATAAGTACTAAGAGTAATAAACACACGCCCTTATCTGGTCAATACTATCAAAATTAGAAAGACGTCATACCTAGGACACATAATGCACCATAAGGGATTTAAGCAGCTCCAGGTAATACTAGAAGGCAATATTGAAGGTAAAAGGGGCATAGAAAAGATCGAAAAGAAAAAATCTTGGCTACGAAACATCAGAGATTGAACCCACACAAGAGAAAATGAATTAATTCATCAAGCCCAGAACAGAGAGAAATTTGCCATATTGATGGCTAACCTTAACAGAGAAGGCACTTAGGAGGAGGAGAACTCCGGTCAAATTAAATGGTTTACAAGTTTATGCCCTCACCAGTAATAAACCAGAAGAACCGGTGCAGCACTTCTATGGTTATTGAAAAAATATATATCTATTATTACGTGTGACTTAGAATCAGCGTAAAATGATGTTATATATTTTCTATACTACTGTACGTAGTTGAGTAGTGGACTCTTACACAGACGCTACCGGCAAAGAAATCAGCACGGCTTTCTAGAGGTGGCTTCACCGTAGAGTCCTGAATATATCCTTTTTCAACCACGATACTAAACAGAAGGTTTTTGTTAAGGATACAAAAAGAAAAGAAACTGTTAATCACAATAAAAACAACCAAAATTCAATACCTTGGTCATATCATGAAGAACAGTAAAACATAGAGATTGCTGCAATTAATTTTACAAAGAAAATGAAGTCATATTCATGATAGTCAGTAACATCCGAAATGAATAGGTACTACAAAAAAAAAGAACTCTTTTAAAATCTATTAAACAGCTACTCATAAAATATCGTACAGGATATATTCTTATACTACACTGCTACAATTTAGGAGAGCTTTGATTATACCGATGCAACTATCCGAATTCGTACTGAAATATTTTACATAAGACTTCCCTGGCTCCGTAGTAATATGAGATGATAAATGTTCTTTCTGAATAAAAAAAAATCATTTATTAAATAAAATAAATATTAAAATTACACGAAAATTCATACTTCAAATGTCACTAGATTTATTTAATAACAACCCAATCATGAAGAATAAAAATAGCAAACTTATAGCGCAATAAATAACCATTTTCAAGCTTTCCAAGATAATTCATAGCAGTGAATCCTGCATCGGTCCTGTAAACAAAAGAAAAAATACAGCCATCTCTGTGTAATAATCAAGATTAGGAGCCGAGTGCCGGTGTGGGAGTAAGAGAATCCCTTCCTTGGAGGGATAAATTCGTAGTTGTAAGCCTAGCAGATCGTAAATTCACAGCTTTCCTTCTGTTCCGGTCCAAATCCACTTCTATAATTTGCGCACCGGTCAGGTGGAAGGAATACAATGGCGTCGGAGTGTATCCTGAATAATAGTGTATTATCATTCTATACACAATATTATTGCTGCTCCGACCAAAATACATAATAGCCATAATACAATGTTCCTGTTGGTTAGAAACTACTTCACAAGCTAACATTAAATATGGAGACTATAGTTATTTATAATAATATACTCTTACCAAAACAGTGAGACTGGGCTGTATATTTTACCGATAAACTTAAAAATTAAATAAATGGAAAAGTGTATTATTACAATGTTAAATGAAAATGAAGACATTTTCTCAGACATACTTTATACTCAGTATACTCTTGAGCATACAACTTTAATAACTACAAATAGACAAACTGGCAAATTGAAAGAAAAGAATTTTGATTTTATAAGATAAAAGGAATATTTTCTTCTGATTATGTTTGGTAGATCAATATTGTCATGAAGTTCTAACTACTTCTATCTTCTTTTGCTAATACATTTTACATTTTACATTATTATACCATGATACAAGATAGCAACCGTAATAAGGCTAATGTTAATAGATGGTTGCTTTACGATTCAATGATAATGCTTAAAGGCATCTTAGTAGTCTTTGTATTTATGTGAACTTGTAACTATTTAAAATCTTTTTCTGTAATTCCATTAATGCTGAAAGCAATAACTTTTATGCAACCTTGTATAAGGTTTTATAAACTACCCACTAAAAATATCTGACCAAAAATTTGAATGTTTATCTTCGAAGTACCGTTAGTATAATGCTGCCTCTTAAAATCTAATAAGAGGCTATAAGCAATTATCGTCTTTAAACTGCATCTTATAATTTTTTTATCAGTCAGAACTGAACATATGATCATCCGGCGTTTGGCTGAATTCAGGCCTGTAGGGAACATCGTTCTAGAAAAATTGCATCATTTCATTTCTGACAGCGAAATGATCCGCTAGTGTTATGTTTAATGAGTGTGCATCAGGTGAGTCAAATAAATTTTCTAATATACTTTATTTCGTCAGTTGTTGTAAAAAGAGGATTAAACAATAATTGATTTTCACTTCGACACAGAAGGAGCAAATATACATCTTTGAATATTACTGCCCTGTTTGCGTTGAAATTCCAATCTAATAGAAATATATATACCTAATACATGGATATAATCATTTCATTGAATAGCAGGATGATTAAGAAAAAAAACATTTCTAAGACCCAAAATTGGGTTATATTTTCTACCAGGTACACATAACTAAAAGTAAAATTGTGTTATATACCTATTTGTCCATTTATTATCCAGTGAACGACCTCTTAAGAAATAAGTTAATTAATTAAAAATTTGTATTATATTTTCTAAATTTCTTTTGAATATGTGAAGTTTAATAAATTTAATAAATAATATTTAGTTCAATTTAATAAAATTTAGTTCATTACTTTCATATATGTAAGTATGTTCATTTACTCTTTTTGGATGTTCTAGGTACCTCATCTTGTCTGGAGTAGATGAGATGTGCGATCCACCAACTGAAAGATAATGAAGTGGCTGAGCTAGCCGATATACGAACAGAACAAATAATGCACTTTGGACCAAAATCCCTAAAATGACTGGTAAAAACGATGAACTATTTCTCTACATTCTAAATCTCCAATATCTGAAGTAAGGTTAGAGTAGTGACCCTCGTAAAACCAAAAAAGGATCCGGCGCATACAAAGAGTTTTAGACCTGTCTCTCTTTTGTGTCACCTTTTCAAGGCGTTAGATATAATGATACTGAACCGGATCGCTAAATCTATGAACACCAAAATCATTGCTGAACAAGCAGGGTTTAGACTCTTAACAACATAAAGAAGATGGGTTTGTACAAAAAGAATTAACAGGAGTAACGTTCATAAACCTGTCGGCCGCCTTTGACATAGTTAATCATCAACGGCTGCTTATAAAACTCTACAAAATTACAAAGAATTTTCGACTAACACGGTTAATCAAATGTCTTCTCCAAAATCGACGCTATAACATAACGCTATAGTGTAAGAACAGTCCATGGAGGGATCAAAAAATTGAATCTCACAGTTAAATGTCATCGCGCCCATGCTATACAACATTTACACCAACGACTAACCCAAAAACCTTTAATAAGGTCGAAGTAAAAGTGGCAGATGCCCTAGAAAACTTATCAGTATACTATGACGAAAACCGTCTGAAACCCAATCATACAAAAACCCAGGTGTGTGCTTTCCACCCTTAGAAAGAAGTACGCCTAAAGGACACTGGAGGTGGAATGGCGTGGTGAGATGCTGGAGCACAATGAGACGCCAAAATAACTTTGCGTACGCCTGAATATAATTCTATCATATCGATATCACTGTCAAGATGCCAAGAAAAAAGTAAGCGCCAGAAATAATATTATCTGCAAACTAACAAATACAGAATAGAGAGCACAACCACATACTCTCCGTACTCCTGCTTCTCCAAAAACCGTTCTGAAAAAATCACGATTCCTTCCAAAGGGATAAAGAAATGGGATACTAGGACGACGATACCTGCGACTGTTGCGCGGTTTATAATAGTCACCATCTACTATCATGCGCAGAGATGCGAGAGATCTGCATAGAAGAAGACCTGTTTTTAGCGAATGACAAGGCCATCTACATGGTCAACCATTGGAAATACAAAAGATAAAGCTGTTGGTAGTTCGGACACAAAGTATCTTGTATTTATTTATTTTCTTTCTGTTTAATTCTATTTTGGTTTGTGTAATAGTGGAAATGTCTAAAGAACAACTTCCACATCTATTCCGACTCTGAGCAACGCGTCCTCATTAATTTTATATAAATACTCTTCATCGTCTGATGAGCTACACCTAATTTATTACCCAACGTCTCAGCTTTCAATTTTTATAACTATTTTCATGTTGTACATATTTTATTATTAATATTCCAATTTTTGTGTTGTACATATTTTTGACACTATACTCTAACCTTTTTTGTTTGTCACGAGAGGAACAACTAGGATGGTGAGGTTTGGATTTTTTAGGTAACCTATTAAACTCTTAAGGAACATAACAACTATCCCTTCTCTGGATTTTTTTCGAACAAACCCTTCCCCAGGCAATTCTTTCGAATGCTAATTTCCTTTCATTTTCTTACTTTAGTGGTTTCGTTTGTTATATAGTTTGATTTTTTCGGGTTTTTTATTGAGGCAAAGACGATGAATTCTTTAACAGTTCAAGTATTTTGAAGAAGAACTTAATTATGAACTCTGCATTGAAGAAAACAAGTCCAGGAAAGGTATTATTAAGAATAAGATTATTCTTAGAGAACTTTTAAGTAAAGCAGGTGAAATAGATCTTCCTGCAAGTGTTTTAGAGTTTGAGACAAAAAAGTGAATACTGGTATTTTGAAAATTTTTTTTAATTGATGAGTTTGATGGTGGTGTACATGGTTCCGTCCATTAAATGGAAAAGCTCGTTTATATTATTTATCTTTAAGGATTGGACGATTACCAGTTAATAATAATAAGAGAAATAAAATCGAGTATAGGTATGAGCCTTCTTTAACTTTATTGTTGCTTAAATGTCGAACTAATGATTTAGTAGTGACTACCCAACTAGCTTTTTTGCCTAATTCGTATGTTTAACCAATTGTATAATTGCCTTTAGCAGTTGTGCAAGTTTTACATCCAATTAACTTAGCAGATTGGAATATTAAATTTAATGGTGAACCTAGTGTTTTCTTGTTTTTTGAGAAAATTCAGATCATAGCTGATTCCCGAAATATCCTATCAGGATATTTCAGGTCAGGTATAGTGTGTAATTGGCAAAAATCAACAACTCTTGTGAAAGCTACATTCTTACGCAATGACTACGTTAAGAAATTATCGCGGAATTAGATAAAATCGCGTAAACAAAAAGGAATGAATCATTTTCCCCTTTCCAAGTATAAATCTTTGCTTTGTCAACACGTCTCTTAGTTACTTGTTTAGTGAAAACTAGTGTCTCAAATATTTTAGTAGAATATGTTAGCTAAATATTATACTCCCTTGATCACTGTAGTTAATATCAATACAATAGATGAGTTATCTTCGCTAATAAGAACACTTATTAGCGAATTGCCAAAAAATCAGTGTATAAAGATCTTGGTGTGAATTTTCAACAAAACTTGCACTTCAATGAACACTATCACATCATTGCTATTGAGGCTTTTAGACTAATAAGATTTGCAATTAGAAACACATAACATTTTAAGATGACAGATAGCCTAGATAAGTTATACTACTTTTTGGTCAGACCACGTCTACAGTATGCCTCTGTAGTTTAGACACCTCAGGTAGAAATAAATATGGATTTAGCTAGAAAGGTCTAAAAAGATTTTTAAGATATACCCGGTTCGCTATTCGCAGTCCGAACTGTCTAGTGATTTTAGTAATTATTTTTTTGCGAAGTTAGTGACTTTTTGACAGACTCGAAGTGGTTGGAAATTACTATACAACCAAGCATACGTGCTCTTAGTAAATATTAATGTAAACAAAAGTAAATAAAATAGTACTTTGCCGACAATCAATATTTATTTATTTACACCGTATAATGTATTGATAGCAAATAATAAAATTATTTATTGTACAAAATAAAAAAAGTGGAATAAATTCTACAAAATTAAAAAGTCAAAGTGAGGTTAAATAAGACATAGCAA
This sequence comes from Diabrotica balteata, assembly GCA_918026665.1. Taxonomy (NCBI): domain Eukaryota; kingdom Metazoa; phylum Arthropoda; class Insecta; order Coleoptera; family Chrysomelidae; genus Diabrotica; species Diabrotica balteata. The sequence continues at coordinate 41,924,786 of OU898282.1, read as the reverse complement.
GTTCCTTATGTTGTGACTAGGATGGAATCAATGATTAAAGATTAACAGTTCATTGGATAGCATTAACATAAACTGTTGTTTTATTATCTTACAAAATAAGTGTACTTCCATAGGCTAAAAGCAAATATTAGTACTTTTACTAGGCAAATTCGTGGTCCAATAGTAATTTTTGCTCATTAGCATTTGAGGATGTTAAAATCTTCCACATATATGGTGAATGAATTCAGTGTCCTGGCCGCAGTCTGCAGTCATATAAACACAAACAAACAACAAAAACCTCCATGTAAGTATAAACAAGTTTATATTAAATTAGAAATAACTAATCTAAAAATATTAACTTTTAAAAAACATTTTATCATATTTATTAAGAAAAACTTACCAACGCATTAGCTGATGGAACAAATGGAAAACTTTGACTATCCATAATAATAAAATTTAAAATATAACTAACTAATTAACTGAATAGAACTAACAAAAGAATTAAACAAAGATAATCAAACAATAAAACTACATTAAATTAAATAAACAACGCGAATAATACAAATATTTACTACAATATTTTAAATTCTAACAATTCAAATATTATATTTATACAGGGAAAATTTGATGGGTTTAGTATACACCTTCACTAATTAGAATAATTCTTCTTTTTTTCAAAGAAAGAAGTCTGCAATAGTAGTATACTTGAGCTATTAATACTGAGAAGTAGGAATTGTTGTGTTGTAGGTTTCCGACAATGAGTCTGTCAAAATATGCCCTAGCTAAGCGAATAGACAATACCTATGTTATATACCTATATGTGGACAAACAAGGAAACATTTTAGTGAAAACGGAACAAAAATTAGGAAGATGGAAAGAATATTAAGATATAGTGGAGAATACGGACTCTCTTTTAACATTAAAAAAACCAATTACATTAGAAAAATTAGCAAGAACAACAATACAAATGAAATATTAACGGTAGGTGGCCTGCAGATTGAGAGAGTAAAAAGATTTAATTACTTGGAAACGATAATCACAGAAAATAACGATTATACTGAAGATATAAGAGTCAGAATTGAAAAAGCACATGCCAACTTTAAAAAGTGAAATATTCTATGCAGCAAAGTTCTGACATTGGCCCTCAGAATAAGGCTAATTAAAAGCTATATATACAGTGTACTCTACTGTAGTACTGTCTACAGTGTATGGAGCTGGGTCATGGATAGTAAACCGAAATACAATAAATCGACTTAATGTGTTTTAAATGTGGACATTTAAAAGATTGTTAAGGATTCCATGGGTAGATATAGTCACGACTACAGAAGTGTTAAAGAGAATAGGCAGAGGAAGGGACATGAAAAATACAATAAAAGAAAGAAAATTGCAATATCTTGGGCATGTGATCAGAGGCGGAAGATACAACATCTTGAGACTTATAATTCAACGAAAAATAGAGGGTAGGAAAAGTGTAGCAAGAAGACGCGTTTCCTGGTTGAAGAACCCGAGAGAGTGGTTTGGTAGCAGCTCAATGTAATTGTTTAGAGAAGCTGCCTCGAAGGTCAGAATAGCCATGGTAATTGCCAACCTTCGTCGCTGAGATAGCACTTAAAGAAGATATGTTAGAAAATATAACTCTTATCCTTATTTGGTGTCTTACAGAACTATACTTAAAACTTTTCAATTTTTAACACTGGCACAGAGACGGAGAATGCAAGAAGTGCTGGTTGTATATTAAGTTGTCATTAAAAACTAAAAATATGAAGATTTGGTTTTCATTAACTACATAAAGTTTCTTGTACCTAAGATTTACTTAAGGTTAAGTTACAGAGGGCTGTTTTGTATGTGTGAGACAGATTGCTCGCCCATAAACAGCATGATGAGGCAGTGCAATAAAATGAAAAGTAGCAAAATAGCTATCTTCAACACCAACACCTAAGGCAATAAATTTAGCTTCCTACCTACTTTCTTTTTCTTCATGTGCCAAGCTCGATTATCGATCGTTGGCTATCAAATTGGCTTTAGTAATTTTGTTGACGGCAACTCGGAAAAGAGATGCAGAGGATCTGTTAAAACCAATCTCTTAGGTTTCTAAGCCATGACGTTCTTCGACGACCTGGCCCTATTCTTCCGTCTACTTTGCCTTGTATTGTTAAAAAGAGTACATTATATCTCTCTGGGTGGCGCATAATATGGCCAAAATATTCAAGTTTGCGAATTTTAACTGTTTTGACGACTTCCGTAACTTTTTCCATTCGATACAAAACAACTTCGTTACGATCTCTATCCACCCAACTTATTTGTTTAGATTTCAAAGGCTTCCAGTTTCTTGAGAAGTGTATCCGTCAAAGTCCTACCGTCGACACCATACAAACGAGTAGAGAACATATAACATCTCACTAATCTAATTTTCAGACTTAAAGTAATATTGTTTCCACATAACAGTTTCTTCATCTTAAAGAATGCAGCTCTGGCCTTCTCTATCCGTATTCTAACTTCTTTGCTCATGTCCCAGTTCTCATTTAGATTACAACCAAGGTAAGTGATACTGTTAGTTCTCTCCAGTTGTTCACCATAAGCTGTTACCACTTCCGGTTTATTAACGTTTTACTGACGACCATCACCTTTGTCTTTGCGGTGTTTAGCTTAAGGCCATATTCATCACACGTTGTGGTAATCCTATTAATTAGATGTTAAAGTTCTTCGTAATTGCTTGAAATTAACACTGTGTCATCCGCATATCTCAAATTATTAATATTGACGCCATTCATTTTTATACCACATCGAACATTATCCACTGCTTTATTGAAAACGAACTCAGAATAGATGTTAAATAGTAGCGGGGACAAAATGCAGCTCTGCTTTATTCCTATTCGTATTTAAAGTTCTTCAGAAGTGTCCCGGCCAATGCTGATGTTTGCATGATGATGCCAGTAAAGATTTTTAATAATGCGTAGGTCTTTATCATCAATACCTTCCTGTTGAAAAATGACTATCATTTCAGTATGTTTTACTCGATCAAAGGCCATCTCTAAGTCAATAAAACACATATAAACTGGATGTCCGACATCTCTGCATTTCTGTACCATAACCTGAATATTAAATAGTGCTTCTCTTGTTCCAAGGTTATTGCTGAATCCAAACTGTGTGTCACCAAGTTGTTGTTTTATTTTTTGGTACATCCTAGAGTGCAAAATTCGTAGAAATATCTTTAAAACATGATTCATCAAGCTGATGGTTCGGTAGTCACTACATCTTTTTGCATTTGCTTTTTTAGGTATCGTCACAACAGTCGACAGCCGCCAATCCGTTGGTATATAGCCACCTACTTTAACCACTATATATTAATGGGAGGAATTAGACAAGGCGACAGTTTAAGCCCCTTCTTGTTTAATCTTCTCATGGGCAAAATTATTAACAAAGTAACATCTCTTAATCTCGGATATAGAATGGGCAACAAAAGAATTGGTATGGTGTGCTACGCAGACGATGCAGCAATTATTGCCGAATCAGAAGATGATCTCCAAAGGCAGCTCTTTCAGTTCTTTCAAACAAGCCGACTATTAAATATGAACATCTCTACCAACAAAACTAAATGTATGACAATAGCAAAAGATCCGCTCAGATGTAAGTTAGTGGTTGAGGACAACCCCATAGAACAGGTGATGCAATTCAGATATCTGGGCATAGATATATCAAGCACCCATGACCCAGTAAAGGACCTGAGGAGTCAGATCAACAAAGCATCTGCACTGTCAGGATGTCTGCGGGAGATAGTCTGGTCTAATCCGTATATGCGCACAGATAGTAAAATTAGAATCTATAAGACTTGCATACGACCGATCATGACATATGGCATAGAAGTGCGCGAAGATACCAACAAAACGAAACAGATGCTAAGGGTTGCCGAAATGAAAACCCTAAGAACAATAATGGGGAAAACAAGAAGGGACAGAGTGAGAAATACAAACATTAGAGAGCAGTGCAAAATTCAAGATATTGTAAGATGGGGAAGACAGCGCAAGAGGATGTGGTACAACCATGTAAGACGAATGGATGAGAATAGACTCCCAAAAATTGCCCTAGAAAACAATCCGCCTGGTTCAAGACCCCCCGGAAGACCACCTAAAAGATGGAGGGATAGTTGGCAATCTACCTCCCAAGAAATTAACCAGAGGCAGCTTCAGAATTAAACAGATCGAAAGATCTACAAAAAGTAGAAGAAGAAGAAGAATATCTGGCAGAGATACGCCGAGATGTGGTGTATATATCTTTATCTACATGTATGTAACTGTATGTAACTGTAATAAATTAATTACTGATTCCAAAGATCTACTTCAACATTGGAGAAACTACACACAGCAACTATACGCAGAAACAACTCGAAGAAACTCTGAAAGTGAGTATAAAAGTGAACCCCCCCCCCCCCAAAATATTGAAGACAGAAGTTCTAAGGGCAATCAAACAGAGCAAACGGAGAAAAGCACCAGTCCCAGACGACATATACATAGAGGTTCTAACAATGTTGAGTGAAGACAATTTAGACACCTTGGTAGATATTTTTAATGACACTTATGGGTCCGGTCAAATACCACAGGACTGGATTCAATCAACCTTTATACCAATCCCAAAAAAGCCAAACGCTAATAGCTGCGACCAATTCCGAATGATCAGCTTATTGGGTCAGGTCCTAAAACTCTTTTTAAAGATAAGTCACACAAGAATATATAACAGATGTGAAAGAGATATTAGCCCCACACAGTTCAGTTTCAGACAAGAATTTGGCACAAGATAAGCACTTTATAGCTTAACTGTCCTACTTCAGAAAGGCAGAGATCAGCAAAAAGATGTCTTCCTATGCTTTATAGATTACCAGACAGTATTCCATTGTGTTAATCATTCAGAATTAATAAGATTGCTCCAGGAACGTTCGATAGATGAGAATGACCTTAAAATCATAAAGAACCTTTATATGAATTAAGTGGCATCTATGAGAGTAGGACTGGAATCTACATCATATTTCTCAATAAAAAAGGTGTACGACAGGGTTATGTTCGGTCACCCCTCCTTTTTAATCTTTACTCTGAAACGATTTTTGATAGAGCCTTAAGTGACACTGAAGATGGACTCAAAATTAACGGACAGACTCTTAGTAATCTTCGCTATGCTGATGATACAGTCATAATAGCTGATAGCCAAGAAGCGCTACAACGACTAATAAATAGAATAAACACTGAAGGAGAACGAGTGGGCTTGAAGATTAATATAGACAAGACGAAGGTAATGGTGGTTAGTAGAACACGAAATATGCAATTGAATATAAGAGTAAACAACAAGAACATCCAAAAAGCCCCCAAGTTCAGATATCTCTGTAGTTGGATAACTAAAGATCTAGATACATAGAGCTACGTAGCAGGATTGAGGAAGCCAGAACAGCATTTACTAATAAGAGAACCTTGCTAAGCAACAGCAGCCTCAACTTAATGCTTCGATATCTCTTTGTAAAATGTTACATTTACTCCATATTGCTATATGGTGTAGAAACCTGGACCATAAAGGCCAATGTGATGAATCGATTAGAGGCCTTTGAAATGTGAGTATTTAGAAGACTACTTAAAATCACCTGGACAGATCACGCAACTGTTTTATTTACAACAAAATTACCTGGACTGCTGCAACTAATCTTGCAGGGAAAAGTAGAAGGAAAACGGGGACCAGGAAGGCGAAGGATTTCCTGGCTGAAAAATCTACAAACGTGGTTCAACACAACAACCACAAGTCTTTTTAGAGCAGCAGTGTGCAAAGTGCAGATTGCCATAATGGTCGCCAACATCTGAAACGGATAGGCACTACAAGAAGAACAAAAAGAAGATCACACAACAAATGTCGAAGTATTAAATAAAATGGTCAGAGAACGAAAATTGCTGGCAATAATAAAAAGAAGAAAAACTGCTTATCTGGGTCATATATTTCAAAATTCCAAGTACCAGTTCTTAAAGCTTCTTATGGAAAGGAAGATAGAAGGAAAACGAGGCATCGGAAGAAAGAAATACTCATGGCTTAAAAACATAAGGGATTGAACAAATCTCGATGCCCATGCAATTTTTAGAGCCACACAAGATCGAGAGGAGTATTTCAGAATTGTCGCCAACATCCACTAATTGGATAGGGCACTATAAGAAGAAGATGTAACTGTATATGTATTTCTATATGTGTGCATGTAAAATTCATACTTCTAACTTCATTTTTTTTATGTATAATGTAAGTGTTTTTAAATAATAAATAAATAAATAAATAAATAAATAAATAAATAATAAATAATTTTAAAATTATTTGTATCTTATATACAAAATACAAAGTAATATAATTATACAAAAATGTAGCCTATTTTCTAAGAGCAAAAGCCATCTAGAGTACATGCTTTAGAATGGAATAATTTAAACGGTTTTCTTTGTTTTGTTAATAAAATTATTGATTAAAATTTGTTAACTTTGTATTTATAGAAAAAATAATTAGCATATTAAATAGAATTGTGGCCATTGGAAAAGAAAATAATTAATCGTCAAATTGCTTCGTTGTTGCCACATTAAAACAATATAAATGACCTTTCTTTTCACTAGCTTTTTAAAACCTAATGCGACGTATGTTGATTGATCGTTCGGAACGCATTACTGCCAAACATTTACATAAAAAACTAACCGTTAAACGTAACATATCAGCAAACTATGAGGATATATCTGCAATGATTGATTAACTGCTAAGCAATAAATCGAAGAGCACGCAATGTGAAGTTTAAAATGAAAATCACAAGCAATATTCATTCCGCGTACGGATTTACGATGAAGAAAATTTGACAGGATATTGACTAGCTGTCTATTTAATGTGGATTGTACTGTCAATCTTACTGAAAATATATTTTGCAGGCGCTATGGATTACGTAAAAGTGATGTCTCAATTCAGAGTGTTTTAAAATCACACGCGGTGAATATCGCGGATTCGTATTGCGAGGGCGAGAAATCTTTGCTAAGTTTCTAAAATAGATACAAATATTTTAACTAAAGTATCCAACAAACTAGATGTTGATGAAAAGGCGATGTTGGAAATGTAATTTAAGTATCATCTATAATCTATCAAATAAAAAGTAGTTTTAATCTCTAACTGGTCTGGCGCCGGCGCTGCCTCACAGCTACTCTATATATGAAGTGATTGAGCGTAAAAAATGGTATGTGACATTTTTTAAACGTTTAACGAGACACTCTTTAACACTTTGACTGCCACACCAAATTCACCATAAGGGCCCTGTACGCCACACTAATTTTTTTTGTAAAAATGTATTTTAAATTGTTTATCATCCTACCTTAGATACATTGCTTAAATAATTTAATTACATTTTTTGTAGTGACTAGTGTACGAAAAATATAAGTACGGGACACAGTCTAGACTTGTTGTATCTTGTCTAAAACGGTAGCGTGACGTTGTCTTGTATTTGTTAGTTCAACTCTAAACGTTACCATCGTGCAGTTAATTTATTCCTAAAGATAGTTCTTATTGTATAAGTGTATAAAATGTCATCATATGAGATAGAACAGGCCCGGCTTTATGCATTATTGAATGAAATATCAGATATAGTAATGATAATGATGATCTATTTGAGAATGAGTCTGAAGAAGATCCTGACTAAGATACAGAGTTCACTTACAAGAGTAGGTAGAAAATTACAAGGACAGTAAGATCATGTATTTTATACTAAAAATTTATATATTCTATTGACATGCTGTTACATTTTTTTTTGTTTCAGATAGTGATGAGTCAGATAATCAAGATTCTTCAGGGAAAGAATAAAATACAGCTGCTGATTGGAGATTAGTATTTGGCGATATACGAAATTTTAATTTTGAAGAAAATATAGGACTAACAGAAGAAGTCCGACACATTAAAAATTAAGAAAAATTTGCCTACTTTGGACTTTTTGTAGACCAAGAAATTATCAGCATTATTGTCGAACAAACCAACATATACGTAAACCAGGTGATTGTGAATAACATCGTTAAAGAAACCATTGGTCCATCTTCAAGACTGCATAAATGAAGAGACACAGACGTGACTGAAATGTATTGCTTTTTGGGGTACTGATTTGGATAGGTCTGGATCATAAACCTAAACTGGCTGATTATTGGAAAAATTCGGATTTATACTGATCAAAAGCTGCAGGATATATATCTCGAAATAGATTTGAAATTTTGTTGCATATGTGGCACTGAGCAAATATTGATTTATGTCAAGCAAAAGACGGACTGTACAAAGTTCAGTCCCTGGTAGCTTAGTTCAATTCCAAATTTAAAAAGGTTATAGTACCAGACGAAAATATCTGCATAAATGAAGGATGGTACCCTTTCGAGGTCGTTTCAAATTTCACTAATATGTAAAAGGAAAGAAACAGAAATTTGGAATTAAACTTTTTAACCTATGCTTCAATGGGGGGTAAACGTATCACTGCAAAATTTATTGTAGTGCAAACAAAATTGATGGCATGTCTGTGTGTATTTGAACTTACGGACGAATGTCTCGATAAAGGAATGTCATTGTAAATGGAAACTGAATTTGATTGATGTTCCAGGTAGAATTCAGGTCAAAAACAAGCCGGAAGCTATTGTGGACTATTTATTTATTTATCGTATGGCAATTACAACACATTTAGAACAAAATTACAAACACTAGTAATATAGGTATATGACAAACTTTAAATAATTACAAACAAACATCAAGTGTATTAACATAATCAATTGACTCTGAAGTTGCAAACAGAAAGTCTTCAGGGCTACCGTTATAGGATCTTGAGGGACACTCTTCAATAATGTGGTTGATCGTTTGGTCCTTCCCACAGTCACATTGAGGAGACGGATTCTTTCCCCATTTATGTAGCATGTATGCACATCTGCCATGTCTGGTTCGGATCCTGTTTAGAGTTTACCATGTTTTACGTGGAAGATCAAAACCTGGTGGCTTGTGGGTAATACAGGGCATGTTATTTTGCCATGCATTCCAGTCTTGAGACCATGCATTCGTGATGTTGAACTCCTCATGTATCATTCTTGCCGTTTTCATTGGTGGTTTTCTAGAACGTAGACGGGTATTTCGTGCATCCTCGGTATCTTGGTGGATCGGCAGGTTTATATTGTTCATGATCTTTTTGTATTCACGTGTAAGTGCGTCAACTCGTCGTAAATGTGGAGGTGGAATGTGACTTAATACTGGAAGCCATTGGGTGGGAGTTGATTTAATTGTACCAGCTATCATCCTCATAGTGATGTGCAGCTGAGTGTCGACCTTTTTTACGTGTGGACTGTGTAGCCAAACTTGGGCACAATATTCAGCGGTCGAGAAAACAAGGGCTAAAGCAGTAGAGCGGAGAGTGGAAGCCGATGCTCCCCAGGTGGTACTGCAGAGCTTATGTATAATGTTATTTCTTGTACTCAACTTTTGGGCAGTTTTTGTTAAATGCTCTTTAAATGATAGCGTTCTGTCTAGTGTTACGTCCAGGTACTTCGGTGTTTTGTTGTGGGAGAGTGTGGTATTTTCAAACCGTATGTTGAGTTCCTTTTCAGCAAGTTTATTGTTCAGGTGAAAGCAACTTACTTCTGTTTTGGATGCATTTGGTTGAAGCCGCCACTTGCGAAAATATTTGCTCAATATATATAAGTCTGCCGTCAGAACTTCTTCAGATGTTTCTAGTGTTCTGCATCGTGTAGTGAGGGCCCAGTCATCGGCGTATCCGAACTTTCTTGATTGTGTTTCTGGCATATCTGCTAAATATAAGCTAAATAGTAATGGAGAGAGCACTGACCCCTGTGGTAGGCCATATTGTGGACTATATTAACGCAAAAAGTTTCATTGATGTATTCGACCAAATGTCGTCGTATTAGTATTATTATTAATTAATCTTATTAGACGGAGCAATAAATGGTACATGGAGGTGCAGTTGAACTACTTAATGAAACAAGCATAGTAAATGCTCATTATTTATATAATAAGAACTAAACTGTACCAGAAATAACAAGTATAACATATTACAAAGAAAAATTGTGCTTGAAACTACTTTCAAAAGGTAAACAAAGTTATACTCCCCACAACACACCATCCGAACATAAATTTATTCAAGCAGGTAAAAAAGTCGGTTCGTAATTTGTTACCAACGAAATAAAGATGACCATGGACGGCAGTATGCAATAAATAAAACTAATCAAGTTATCAAGAAATATTGAGTCTGTGATCAAAAATTTCTCTGCTTAGAATGTTTTTTCATAAGCACAAAATTTTGCCAAAATATTCATTTACGTATAATTTAAAATATGTGTTATTATTTTATTTGATATTGTATAATTGTATCTATTGTATCCATTATTAATCACAATAAACACTTTTACATCAAAATTAATTAGCGTTTAATTTATAAAAAATCTACTATAAATCAACTGCAAATAGAAAAATGAAGAAGTATTTTTTCCCAGGCTAAGATCATTTTAAATTTGCCCCAGGCCACGCTAAGTTAAAGTCCTATTAGAAATACACATAAAGTGTGTTTGGCCATGTGAATACACATGGCCAAACGATCTTTACTGACCGTGTGTATGTAAATACACGTGGTAGTTTGAACTCAGCCACTGTGTATATTTAGGTATACACATGGTAGTCACAGTGTTAAATTTCAAAAATCGTATACAAAAATAATATACTATAACTACGGCAAATTTGAGATTGAAAGTGTAATAATAAATTTCGAAACTTAAATAACAAACTTGCGTGCATTGGATTTTTTTCAAAGATATTAGAAGCATTTCTTACACTTTTTTAATTGTATAAAACTGTAGTAGATGCCATTGTTTGCATTATTTTATTTAAAAAGAAGTTACACAAGCAATAAAAGTTTTTTTTGGAAAAATCTAACACGAAGAATTTTGGATCTAACACGTAAATTTGTATAATACTCATGATGCACTAAGGATAATCACTATAGACGTGATAGCACATGTTTAAGTTTTCCATCCTCAGTGGGAAGCTGAGCTTCATATTATTTTCCTTCTATTATGTTAAGAAACTGTTCTTTACGGTCAACCGGTCTGTCTCCTTTTTTAATCAAGACTAAAATTAGGACTATATGAGTTCCTGTTCATGGAGAGGCTTATATGCAACAGTGTCTCTTTCAGCGGCTTTGTTCTTGCTGTAAGCCCAATTAGTCCGCTAGCCTTCGACAGCTCAGTAGAGAAACTAAAATGGACTTTCAAAGTTGCTTTTATCTGGCCTGTTGAATTGATATAGTGAAATAAAACAATTACTTGTTTAGAAATAAACTGTAATTGAAATAAGAAAGGGCAAGAAATAGAGCTTATAAAATTTGAGTGTGTAACTTATTGTAGGAACTTAATTTGAATATTACAATTTGCGAACGAAAACACCATAATACTTATTCACATATTACGGTTTCCCGGTCAATTGCGTAAACTGCAACGTGGAGAATCATTTCTGAACTTTTGAAATGTAGATGTTAGCCCTACGAAAGTCGCTAAATCACTGTCGGTGTACCTGGTCGCCTCCCTCGCCCCGCCGAATATTTTTTTGTTTATGCATTTTGAAAAGCCGGTCTATCGTCACGTAGGCGCTGTGGGCGGGGATTGCCATTCTCAGAAACAAGTTCTAGGTAGACTGGATTTATTTAGGCAACCGACGCGAAAATAGAATTATTTGATACAAAATAGAATTATTGGTTTGGAGATATAGTTCTCCAACAAGTTCTTTACTAGAACTACTAGTGATATCCACGAAATGTTTAATTGTTCAATTACCCTTTTTTGTTCATATATTTGATGATATCATCGGCTTTATAATTTTTTTTCGCAAATGAAAGACTTCTACGTTGTTGTTTGACTGGCTGAGCATTTCCGGTATTTATTTTATGCGTTACTATGCTTGTTTTACCCTTATTCTTCTTATCAATGGCAAAAACCTCTTGAAATTTTATCAGCATAGACTTCACTTTTTTAGTTCGTTCATCATCAAGATCTTGGCACTTTTTATCACCATCTCAACAAACTCCTTTAAATATTACATATATTTTATTGATTTCTCATTAGTATTCAACAGTATTAGAACATTAGTATTAAAACAAATCGAAGACACGGGAACACATTGTCCGATAACAGTTCTTCTACTCATCTTAAGAGCAAGTCCCATTAAATTTATAACTCTTACAGGAACGACATCTCGAATTGTCACCTTTTATCTCGGCAGTAACCATCAAGTCTGGTCATCAGAATTTTCTTATTATTACCGGATATTGTTACGTCACAAGCAGTTAGTAAACACATATCATCGTCTTGTCTTCATGAAATAGCAACTCTTCACAATCGATCTAGAGAACTCCATTTTTGACATTCAATACAACCCCAACTTTTCTTAGTTAATCTATTTCCAATATGAGCTCGTCGGAGATCTCTGCAATTAATACTCTGTGTTTAACTACAGTCTGGCCTATGTTTATTAACAATTATACCTCGCCATATGTACTAATAAGCTCACTAATTGCTACTCTAAGCCTGCGGGAGATAATTTAAGAGGTCCTCGTACTACTTCTGGACGTGTAATAGTACTTGTTGCAGCTGTATCTAAAAAAAGATCCAGATTTAATATTGAAACTGTATTATGTCAGTTAATTAACCTTGCCTGTGGTCACGTGCCTCACTTACGTGTTAGATTGTACATTAGCTATATGACTTCCGTAGTCCAATGCGGCGTCAGTTTCAGCTTGAAGAAACCAAAAACTAGAAGTGATTGTAGACAAATAACAAACTTTTAATTTTTTACTTCCCATTTAATATTTATAGTTTGTTAATTATTTTTGATAGAGTTTTTACTTTAAACCTGCTATGAAGTAAATATATGTAAATATATGAAGACAAGAAACGAATAATAATGCTAAAAATTCAAGCACATAACTGTAATATTAATATGATACAGGTGTCTATGCTTTCTCAGCTGATAAGACCTAAAAAGAGATAAAAATGTTTTATTCAGAATTGCATAATACAATCAAGTTAACAAAATCTAGAGGTATTACTTACATTTTAGAAGACTTTAGTGCAAAAATTGGTGTAGGTACAGTTGAAAATATAGTTGGACAGTTCCGACTAAGAACTAAAAACGAGAGAGGAGAAAGGCTCATAGAATTCTGCCAAGAAAAGATTATGGTAACTGCCAATACTTGGTTTTAGCTTAATAATAATCAAGAAAGTTTAATATAACATAGGTCAGAGGCTAAAAAATAGTGGATGACAGAAGAAATACTACTACAAATGGAAGAATGAAGGAAATATAAAGGAAAAGATCTACAGAAGTATAAAGAAATACAACGAATAATTAAGCAAAAAATCAAAATAGCTAGGGAAATCTATTGTTAAAACAACGTAAACAGACAGAAGAACTAGGAACAAAATATGATATGTGAAAAGTGCACAAAAAAATAAGAGAAGTGACTGAAATGGGTCGAAATAGACAACAAGGACACATAAAAGACAAAAAAGGAGTGCTACTAATAGATTTACCAGAGAAATTAAGACGATAGGAGAAGTATGTTCGAAAAATTTTAAAAGATGAAAGAGGTGAAATGCAGTCAAATACAAGAATTAAATCCCATAGAGAGACAGTAGATTACGATAGATGAAATTAAATATGTCACCAAAAACTCTTAAGAAAATAAAGAAGCTGGATTAGATGAAATACCAGTAGAACTGATAAAACTAGTAGAAGAGGATAACTTGAAAGTATTGGCAGGTTTATTCAATACGGTGTACGATATCTTCGTACAAATACCTTGGAGCATGGATCACAGAAGATACTGATCAGACAAAAGCATTGAAATTGCACTGTCAACTTTTAATAGAATGAGAAAACTTTTTTATAATCGCGATATCAATATATCGCTCCGGATAGGAATGCTTCGATGTTATATTTTCTCTACCCTTTTGTATGGAGTTAAAGCTTGGACATTTAAAAAATCCAACATTAAAAACCTAGAAGCATTCGAAATGTGGTGTTACCAACGTATTTTGAAAATATTATGGATGGATCGCAAAACAAACGAACAAGTTCTATATATAATATAATGCAGGGTAAAATCAAAGGTAGAAGAAGCGTAGGAAGACGTAAAATCTCGTGGCTACGCAATCTCCGTGAATGGTTTCGATGCAGTTCAATTAAACTATTCAGGCGCGTAACCAATAAAATTATAATTGCCAGAATGATTTCCAATCTCCGACAGGAGTGGAACTTAAAAAAGAAGAAGGTGTACGATACGGGAACAATACCACAAGAGTAGCTGAAGTGCTCTGATTATCGAACACTGAGTGACATAGAATATAAGAAAGGCTAGAGGAGGATATTAGCAAGACGCAGTTTGGGTTCCGAAATGTAATGGGTACTCGAAAAAGACTATTTGCCATCAACATATTGATTCAGCAATGTCGGGATGTAAACGGTAATCTACACTTGTGCTTCGTTGACTACGAAAAAGTTTCCTTGCCAGTAAAAAAGCGCCTTGACAGTAAAATCATGAATATAGTTCAAACATTATATTGAAACCAAAGTGCCATAGTTCAAATTGATGGGCAACACTTAGAAGAAATGAAAATCTGTGATTTTATTTAACTTTTATTTTGAAGAAATTTTCCAAAACACGCTCAATAATATCGAAGCGGGAGTCACCGTTAACGGAAAATTAATTAACAACTTACTTATTACTTATTATCTACAACATCTTATCGAAAGCTTGAGTATGAATAGTGCTGAGATGGGAATTAGTATAAACGCTAAAAAAACGAAGCACATTTTAATTACAAAAAGACCACAGAATATACATCACCTATTGAAGCCACTCCTAACGTGCAAAAATCTAAATTTTTAGATCAGACCACGTTCTATTCGCTGTTATATATTTTCAATATTATTACATGGAGCTGAAACTTGTACAATAAAAAAATGCAATTTACAAAGAATCGAGGCTTTCAAACCCAGGTTATACCGTAGAGTACTAAAAAATATCATGAATTGATAGAATTACAAATACAGAAATACTAGAGAGGTTTGGTAAAGAAACAGAACTAATTACCACAATACAAACCAGAAAACTGGAATACTTCGGCCAAGTGATAAGGAGTCCAAAATATGAAATTTTAAGACTTATAATACAGGGAAAGATTCAAGGAAGATCTGTTGGCCTAAGACAGAACTCATGGTTAAAGAATCTACGTGATTGGTATCAATGCAGATCGACTGATTTTTTTAGAGCAGCAAGTTCTAAAATAGAAATAGCCATTATCATGGTGAACCTCTGTAGGGACACTCCAAGAAGAAACAAATTGATCAAGAGTAGTTAATTGATCTCAAGATCCGCTATTCTATGACACTACCCGTGACGACGACATTTTGTGGCGCTTGTTCCGTGACGGTCGCACCAGCATTTTATCGTAGAAAAATAAAGTAATTTAACGATAATATAGAATCTTTTCTACAATACAAAATTATAAATATTTTGTTGTAAAAGTAATATTTCGTTTCTATAAATCCTTGTATAGATTCTCAAATAAAAATTATTTTTTTAATTTTTAGGTAAAAACAAAAAAGATCCAGATAATTCAAAAGCAATTTATCCATTACAACTTGCTGAATTTATTTGGCCGCTTTTAAACTTTTATTCCTATAAAATTACAGAAAATAATAAACAATCCCTAAAATTTGGGATATCGATTTGTAGACAATTAAGTTGCGCTTACTGCCCCAACTTTCGACAAAGTACAGAATTATTAGAAAACTTCTGATTGGCATGAAATTGGATTTATTGTTATAGAAGCCCCGAAAGAAAATTAAACGGAAAATATACTTCAAGAAAATTTAAGACTCAGTTAAATTTACTATTCCCATTTTTCGCCACTCGTTAAAATTGTCCGACTCCACTCGAAAAATTACTCGATGAAAATATAGAGAAAAAGTTTTAAGCGCTTTTAGTCATGTTGATATGGTTGGAAAATTAATTAAGTCATTTTTACTATTTTAACGAGCTTTAAATACATGAACTTTGTATGAGAGCCCTTTCTAAGGAAAACTTTTAAAAAGGGAGAATAAAAATATATTTTTTTTAATTATTGCTTGGCGTGTTTTATTACGTGAATTGTGGTAATACGGTATTTACTATTAAACCGGATGGTAACACCGTAGTACTTATATATTAATAACCGTATTTTTTTATTATATTTTATAGTCGCATCAACATCTAAGGTTATTAGCGACATAATATATACGATACGTGAGATACTTTACTCATATTATAAATAATAAATTTTGTTAACCCTAGATAACAGAACATTCGTAAATTTTAGGCCCGGCGCAAATTGAGCACATTCCACGCGCAGCCCACGCGTGGGTTATTTTGTAAAACGTGGTTTTAGACGGAGCGACGCATATTAAACCCAAACCACGGCCAGGCTACTGCTAGACTTGGTTGGCGTGGACAGAGTTGTGCTAGCAACACAGTTTCGTGGGTCGTGGGCAATGACGTATAATATATAGACTAAGCGGTCCCCTATTCTCGCTATATAATCGAGTGTCCCAAAGACCTCTGCTCAAGGTTGAAGGTATGTTTACCAGAACAGCGGTAAACATACCTTCATGTTCATTGTGTTCATTTAAATGTTAATGACAATAATTATTTTTTTAATTAAAATTAAATATTTATGATTTCTTTTTGTTCTCGTCTATAAGAGAAATAATTATTTTGATAAAATAGTATGGCATTTTACTAAAATAGTAAGTAAATAACCCTCAATAATTTAAAATAAAATTTGCTTGTCACATAAAATATGTAAACACACAAAGTAGAGAAAATGTTTTCATACGTCCATGATGTTTTCAAACACAAGATCAACTTCGTGATGCTTCGTCACCGTTGTTCGGTGGCTTCGTAAGAAATCATGAACTTCGTGCATCTTCGTATCAAAACAATAAACAATAACAAAGGTATTCATGTTTTGGACACTTTTTAAAGCGTTCACCGGGTCTATATATTATACGTCATTGGTCGTGGGTCTCTACCTAACCTTAGTTATCTTATTTTGTGTGACCAATTTTTTGTTATTCAGTGAAAATGGACAAGTTTATTGAAATTGTTCGAAGCTTTAGTGTCTTGTATGATACTAGTAATGAAGATTACATGAGAACAAAACTAATATTTTCTTTATTTGTGCTAAGCGACTCGGATGTAAGTCGCCGTTATAATTATTCAAAAAAAATTAATTTAAATTATTTTTTTATTAAATCAAATGAGAAATATAACAAATCGAGAACTAAGGAAAAAAAACAAATTTTCATTTCCTAGCAAAATGTTTATGAACACCTAAGATGAAAACTTCAAAATAAAATTTGATGGTACTTTTTCGTGATGCTCATATTGTAATGGCTTTTATACACTGAAATTAAATTAAAAAAGAACATGAAGAAAGTAGAAAAATAATAAAAAATTCTAAATTTAAATTTATCTCGAAAACAAAATACGATCTGGAATTTTTGTATTTTTTTAGCTCTTCTGTTGTTTATTACGTTATTTCACTTATTTCAACAATACTCTGTAAAATCTGCCTGGTATGCTAATTAGTAATTAGAAAGTCAATATCGGCAAAACCAGCTTATTCAAATTATGGGTATCTACCTGTTATAGTCTTTTGTTGAAGGATTTCAATTTTTTACCCTTAGCATTTGTGAAAGTTTTCAAGATATTTATATTTTCAGATTAGAAATTGTTAGTGGGATATTAGGTAAAAATTAAAAGGTCTTTAGAAAATAAAATCTTTATTTAAACTAATATACTGAAGACAGTCTATCTTTTCGTTGAATGGTATTTGCGAAAACAATCTCCTATGCATAGTCCAGCTTTTTCGTCACAATCAGCACACTCGTAAATTGTGTTTTTCCTAATTTTATGGATAGAACATATTCTACACAAATATTTGACATGGGCGTGGGCTGTGTTCAATATGCGTTAGTATTGAAAAACGTGTACTTGGACTAGGTTGGACCATACGTGGGCTGCGCGTGGGATGTGCGTGGGCTGTGCTCAATTTACGCCGGGCCTTTCGATCCTTATACTTCTTTGGGTATATTCGGCTACTTACGGTCACCGTTCGGCCTTGGACCGCTGGTTACCTGCTAATTTAGTCGTTAGCTAGTGTCGTGTGTAGTTGTACCATTTAAAAGTTCTACAATATATAGTTTTCACACTTTCGTCATCAATTTTACGAAGTTCCGATATCTACGATAGTTTTATTAGTAGGTGTACATTTTTTTTGACTATTTCCATCGTCTTCAAAAAATTTTATAATTTTTGAGCTCATTATTTTATTTTGTATTCTTGTACTAAATATAAATTTTGGAATTTACTATTTTATTTGGGAATACAGCCAACATTTTAGTTTGAAATTAATTTATTTGACGTTTAGATAGTTTCAATTGTAGAAAGTTTCTACGTCGATATTTCGAAAATCAAAGTATGTAGTGCTCAAAACCAAAAAAAACAGGTTTAAGGGTAAGAATGGTCATAAGTGGTCGACCGAAGTTCCCTATAAATCAAGAAAGCTGAAAGGAATCTTATTCACTACAAGTGTATTTTATATATTTTCTTTATTATAGTATGGACTATACAGGGTGAGTCATAACTCATAACTATTGGAGCATAGACTAAGGACAGGTTATTTGGACCAAAATATGGCTATTGGGCCAAATATGCCCTAATAAAATGTTGCTGAGAAAAAAGATACAGGGTGTTAAAGTTAATTTTTGTTTTTCGTTTTTTGCTAATAGTTTCCCTGTGTATTTATAAATTGCTATCCGGACAACAAGAGTACCAATTTTATGTAAAAATGATGTTTACGTCATATTTTCTAATAAAAATGACTAAAAAGTTTCATCAGAAAAAGTTTAGACTCAATTTGATCATTAGGAATAATCCATGTGGCGCCCTCTATGACAAAACGTAAAATTGTAAATAAAATACTATTTCTTGTCTAAGATTATGCCTCTGTGCCAATTTTGATAGCAATTTATAAATATACAGGGAAACTATTAGCAAAAAACAAAAATTAACTTTAACACCCTGTATCTTTTTTCTCAGCAACATTCTATTAAGGCATATTTGAGCCAATAGCCATATTTTGGTCCAAATAACCTGCCCTATGTCTATGTCCCAATAGTTATGACTCACCCTGTATACTAATTATGATTTTTTTTCACAGTTCCACCTACAAAATAAAATCACAAAAAACACAAAAAACCGGCTTCGGCCACCAAAAAAATCAAAAAAATTACTAACCAAAACCGGCTCCGGCCACCAAAAAAATTAACAAAACCCCAAAAACCCGGGCACGTAGGGCCAAACCCCTTGAGCACCAAGTCACCGAACTGAGCCGGGACTCAGAGCGGAGACTTGAGACCCAAGTAAGCAATTTTAGTTCGCGGATAAGCCACATTAAGATAACAGGAATATAGCGGAGATGCGCTGTCCTGAGTTTTTGCATTCGGTTAGGAAACCATGTTGGGGTTCTTTTACCCAGGACCTCCACATGAAGAACTTTGGCTGATTGTTGTGCCTCTATAGCGCATCAGAGTGCTATGGGGGGGGGGAGGGATGGTCTAGAGCATTGGAGCACGGTAGGGTGACTCCTGTTTATACTCAAGTTAACACACCTTGCTCCAATAAATTGTTACACCCGATCGTAATACCTACTTAGGGGTGAACATTTCTCATAGGCTGGGTTCAATTAAATTGCTTGCTTGCTTGAATCGTATTCACTTTGTATCACGTCCCAGAGGTACCGCTAAAAACTGTAATACTTTTAATGAACACTTCTTACATTTCTTTCCAAACAATTTCTATTCCATTTTACAACATACAAAAATGCAGAAATTTTAATTCCATCTGAGAAATATAATATCAATGAAAATGTGTCTCAAATATCAATTGAAGAATTGAGCTTTACTTGCAATTCTTGTCCTTTCTACCGCAAAAAAATAACTATTAATCTGCAAAACATGTGTTTAACACCTACATTTCAGAGCGTGTATGAGTTGTAATATCTTAACATTTGTACTAAATTGTATAAGATTTGACGAAAAGCAAACAAGGAAAGAAAGACAAGTAAATGATCCTTTCACTTGTATCCACGAAATATATATAGGACATTTTCATTGAAATATGTCGCAATTTACAACACAAATACGTCCCTAAAAAGGAGAAATTAGTTTTACTGCTTTTAACTTTGCACGGAACCGCAGAAGTATCAGAAGAAACAGGCAAGCCTGTAATTATAAAAAAAATACAATAACACAAAATCAGGCGAAGATACTTTTGACCAAATGTGTTCTAACATGAGCTGTAACAGGAAAACCCGAAAATAACCATTGTGTGTATATTATGATATGGTTAATATAGTCAGTAATAATTACTATATAATTTACATATACAACGTTAAAACGAAGTAAAAAGCCCGTCTCTCGGTACCAGTATAATATGGTTGATTTGAGCCAGTCTCTTACCGAGCCATGGATGAGACAAACATTCGCCGCAACCGCTACTTTGGCGTCGAAATATTCGTCATGATATAGCTTACATTTTAAAGATAACTGCTGCAGAAGAAATTACTACATACCAAGAAAGAATGACAACTACATATTTCCAAGTATGCAAGCAGGCGATATGCGGAAAAATGTGCATCCACTTTCTAAAACGTTAACAAATTCTATTTTTATTGGTTTATAATATGTTATTATGCTGACCAACCAGAACATCAGTATTGGTGGTAAAGAAATAGAACTCCTAGATAGATATAAACACCTGGGACATAAAATTATGATTGGCAGAGATAACCAGACTCATGAACTAAAGAGAAGAGCCGGCCTTGGGTGGGCAGCATTTGGAAAACTGAGAGAAACTTTTAAAAGTGAGCTGCCCACATGCCTAAAGAGAAAGGTATTTGATCAGTGCGTCCTTCCAGTCTTGACGTACGGAGCAGAAACACTTACGTTAACAAAAGCAGCAGCTACCAAACTGAGAGTCACGTAGAGAAGAATGGAGCGGTCCATGTTAGGAATAACTCTCCGAGACAGAATAACAAACGAAGACATCAGGGGAAGAACTGGAGTGACTAACATCATCGAGAAGATAGTCAGACTAAAATGGAGATGGGCAGGACACATAGCCAGAATGACAGATGGGCGATGGACAAAGAGGTTATTGGAATGGAGGTCAAGGGAAGACAAGAGAAGCGTCGGTCGTCCACCTACAAGATGGACTGACGATTTAAGAAGACTCAATAAAAACTGGATAAGAGCGGCGCAAGATAGACAAGGTTGGAAACATGAAAAAGAGGCCTATGTTTAGCAGTGGACTCTTGAGGCTGGATGATGATGATTATGGTGACAAAAAATCTCCTGTTTAGATTTTGAATATACGTTTTGTAATTACAAGGCATTTTTTAATGGTAGTAATATTTACGATAGTCCGGTTTTCACGTGCGGCTAAACAAGTCCGGTAATCTAGGGTTAATAACAATAATATCATTAAGTAAATTTACAAAATGTTAAATTTTACATTTTTTTCCTAAGATTTGATTGGTTTGATTAGGTTGATCCGATGATGTGGTTATTCTGTCTCTGCAATTTTTATCTTGGACACTCTATAAGGACATGCTTAACATTGAGAGGAACATTACAGTGGTCACATAAATTGGTATAAGTGTGACCAATTATATGCCCGTGGGTAAGTCGGGTATGTCTAGCCAAAGTTGAGTAATAACCTCTTGATGAGCTCTATTGGGAATTTTATTTCTTTATGGTTTTACAAATGTTTTCGCTTTGTAAAGTTTTGGAGTTAAACTATCCCATTTTGTTTTTGCCACAAATTTTCGACCTTTACTTTAACAGGACTTTAAGTCATTGAGTACTCCATTTCTCACTTTCCTCGAGGTTTCACTGTTTCTTGCTTGCTATGCAATGTGATCCACTTTTTTGTTTCCTTGAAGACCAATGTGTGAAGGAACCCATAGAAATTGAACAGTTTGGTTGGTGTTCTGTATGGTAGCTAGTTCTTTTTAATAGACAGATCAATTGGATGTGTTGTGTAAAGTTGGTTAATGGTAACAATGGAACTAAGGGAATTAGTAATTATAAGAGCATTGGATATATTACTAAAGTTAATATGGATAAGTGCTGGCAGATGACATGTAGTTCGTCAGTACGTATACAGCTTACAGGATGGTAGTTTATACTTAAGTGTAATATTTGCAGTAAGGACATTTGCCCTAAACTCAGTCGATATTTTCTATGTGTCATGTTGGGAAATACTTATTTTCTAAGAAGGAGTAATTCTTATGACTTCTTAAGAATATGAAATCTTGTTTTCTTTGGAACTGGAAAAAGTTTTTTTCGGAAGATGTTAACACCAGATTATCTGCACATAATCTGCTCCGAACTAAGTTAGAGTTTGAGAATATAATATTATTTATAACAATTAAAAAGCGTTGCACTTATTACAGACTCTTAAAGAGTGCCATTTACGTAATGTTTCAATGAAGATGTGCAGTGATTAACTCTTACTTAAAAATTGGGTTGTTTAAGAATATTTGAAATAAAAGTAGATAATAATAGTACCTGTAATATTCCATGTGTGTAGTAATCTAATAATATCATAACGCAATACTATCTCAAATGCTCTCTTTTAATATCTATGGACACTGCAAAAATTTCTAGTTTGTTCACAAAAGATTCAAGAATTTCAGACTTTAAATCAATGAGATTATTAGTACAGTTTATTTCACGAAAAATATTTGAGTGCTTAATAATTACAATAACACCCGACCGCAAGTACCCTAGATTAGTCAACATTAGTTGAGCAGGTAAGTATTCAGGTAAAATTGAAGCTACTGTGGAGTGTCGTTTTCGTATTTGTATCATATATTCCTGGTAATATAAAAACGATTAAAAAATCGTATAAAATTATAAAAACGATTAGAATATATATTTAATTAATATATTAACAGTTAGTTTCACTATCAATGGTTGATCTTTTAATGACCACAATAAATTTGTTGATCATTAAGTATTTCCTAGAATAATTATACAGGTTCCCTCTATCTGTATAATTTGTAAAAGTATATATAAAACCGATAAGAAATTTTTAAATATACATTTTGTTTCATTTAGTTGAAAAAGTTACAAGTGTTACCAGTGTTATACCTATTTATACCTATAAAACAGCATTATGTGGCATCCGTGGTAAAACATTGATGGTGCTTCTACCAGTGTTCCAGCAAATAAAAAGCATTTATCTGCTGGCGCTAGAGAAATCGTAAAAACAATATTTAGTTCTTTACTTACAAGAGGACTTACTGCTAATACTGCTGCCTGTGAAATATCTGATTTAACGAAAATACCTCTAACCACAGTGAAAAGAATTACATCAAATCCCATTAAGTCAAGAAGGAAGCGTAAGGATGCCGGTTCTACCAAATGTATTGACGGAAGTGATAAGGACTTAATAAGACGAAAAATTTACACAATGTACGAAGAGCAACGAATACCTACATTAGATGCTTTAAGACAACGGCTTACTAATGACGATACACAAATAAACTGTAGCCGCATAAGTATTTGATTTTGTCTAAAATGGGCTTCAGATATCGTACAATTGACAAAATGTAAGTGCTTATGGAGTCCCATCGTTTACAAAAGTGGCATACTGAATATATAACTTTCATAAAAAAGTACCGTACAGAAGATCGATCAATAATTTATGTGGACGAGACATGGTTTGACACTCATGAAACACCATCCAAAGGATGGTCCGATTCTTCCAACAGGTGTCAAACAAAAGCTCCATCAAGCAAAGGAAAAAAAATAACAATTTTACATGCAGCATCAGAAAATGGTTGGGTCCCAAATGCCTTATGGCTTTCTGAAAAGAACATTAAAGACTTCTGCGTAGACTACCATGAGAATACAACGGCAGAGCTTTTTAAGCAATGGTTTAAGAATTGTCTTATACCTTACCTTCCTCAAAATATTGTGATACTAATGGACAATACAAGTTACCACAGTCGTCAATTAAATAAGCCTCCAAGTGCAAATAACACGAAAATCAAAATTCAAAACTTCTTCTTCTTCTACTTTTTGTAGATCTTTCGATCTGTTTAATTCTGAAGCTGCCTCTGGTTAATTTCTTGGGAGGTAGATTGCCAACTATCCCTCCATCTTTTAGGTGGTCTTCCGGGGGGTCTTGAACCAGGCGGATTGTTTTCTAGGGCAATTTTTGGGAGTCTATTCTCATCCATTCGTCTTACATGGTTGTACCACATCCTCTTGCGCTGTCTTCCCCATCTTACAATATCTTGAATTTTGCACTGCTCTCTAATGTTTGTATTTCTCACTCTGTCCCTTCTTGTTTTCCCCATTATTGTTCTTAGGGTTTTCATTTCGGCAACCCTTAGCATCTGTTTCGTTTTGTTGGTATCTTCGCGCACTTCTATGCCATATGTCATGATCGGTCGTATGCAAGTCTTATAGATTCTAATTTTACTATCTGTGCGCATATACGGATTAGACCAGACTAGGTCCCGCAGACATCCTGACAGTGCAGATGCTTTGTTGATCTGACTCCTCAGGTCCTTTACTGGGTCATGGGTGCTTGATATATCTATGCCCAGATATCTGAATTGCATCACCTGTTCTATGGGGTTGTCCTCAACCACTAACTTACATCTGAGCGGATCTTTTGCTATTGTCATACATTTAGTTTTGTTGGTAGAGATGTTCATATTTAATAGTCGGCTTGTTTGAAAGAACTGAAAGAGCTGCCTTTGGAGATCATCTTCTGATTCGGCAATAATTGCTGCATCGTCTGCGTAGCACACCATACCAATTCTTTTGTTGCCCATTCTATATCCGAGATTAAGAGATGTTACTTTGTTGATAATTTTGCCCATGAGAAGATTAAACAAGAAGGGGCTTAAACTGTCGCCTTGTCTAATTCCTCCCGGTGTTGGAATATTTTCAGTGAATTCGTCTCCTGCTCTAACTTTGGTTACGTTGTTGTTATTTAGGTTATGGAGTATCTTTGTTATACTGGTCGGTGTTTCATTTTCTATTAATATATTTAGAATGTCTCCCAGGCGAACTCTGTCAAATGCCTTCGTCAAAATTCAAAACTACCTTTTATAAAATGATACATATTTTGAAGAAAGTTATTTAAAAAATGAACTGTTGTTTAAAAAATGAAGTGTTAAAATCATTTTCTCTTAAAAAAGTATATGTTTGTGACGCATTGGCCGAGGACATGGGACATACAGTGTTACGGCTTCCGCCCTACTATTGTTTATTTAATCACTTAGAGCATATGTGGCACCAACTAAAGTCCAATGTTATGTCACAAAATGTTTTTCCGACTTTAAGTGGTAGTGTAGTCGAATTAATAAGGAAATGTGTTGATGATATCTTCCCAGAAAGTTGGAAAAATTCAGTACGCCATGTAATGAACGTAGAAAATTTATATGTTACTTTGAATCATATAACTAAACCAATTTTTATTAATCTTGAAGAGGATAGCGCAGCAAAACAAAATTAGGTATTTAGGAATTCATAAATATATTTTGGTTATTTTGGGTATTTTTTTGTAAATATTAACTTGTATATGTATTTTTCTATATTTTTTTTCAATTCATCTATTTTTTGTATATTATGTATTCGTTTGTCTGATTGTATATACTGTAAATAGAACTATTATTACTGTACATTTTTAACGATATCCGACTAGGAAGAGCAAAAACTTTTAAACACGCCAGTTTTTTGATGACAGTCCTAGGCCTGTAAAAAGTGTGACGGAAAGTACTTTTCTGAATTTAGATCCATATACTACAATTATTTACGTAGAACAAAAAAACTACTTTCTTCATGTGAAAAATTGTTCAATTATCATGTATATTCGCTTGAACAACCTGAAAATACCATATGAAATAATTTAATAAATTTTTATAATCGTGTATTACACAGCTACCAATGAAATATATTAAATAACAAACTTTATGAAGTGCGACCCTGTGTACTTCGGTAGTTTATTGAGAGACTCTTGTATACACAATAGGATCAACTAAGGTAACCATTAAGCACTCAATCATTTTTCGTGAAACAAACTTTACCTATTAGTTTAATTTGTCGAAATCCGCTCTGCTTGTTAACCAAGAGATGATTTTCTTCTAACATTCAAAGAAATCTTTTCTTAACTGTTTGTTCCATGACTTTGCACATTACATTCGTAAGTAAGATGGGCCTGTATAAGGAAATTTTAGTTCGTGCATCGTTAGGTTTAAGAATAGGTATAATCATTAAGTTGCAACAGGTGGTTGGAAAGACAATATTTTACCATATTCAATTAAATATTTTTAGAAGAACATATTTAACATTGTCTGGTAATTTTTGCAAGAATACTAAAGGTATTTAAAGGTATATTTAAAGGTCCTAAAGCAGAGTTTTTAGTAGTATTTAGGACAAAATTAATTTTGTCCAAGATTAAAGGGATATTAAAAGGACTATTATCTTTATCTCCACAATCGAGCTGTGCTTTTTCTGTGATAGTTTTGTGTTGTATAAACTCTTCAAAGTAGTTGCTGTTGCTGGAGTTTGTTTTAAAATATGTAGCAAAAGCATTAGCTATCTCATTGGGTTTCATTCCTGTATTAAAAAAAAGTTGCATTTATATAAATTATTTAAAAACTGATTTCTAGTGATTTTATGTTTATTTCTATAGCGTTAGCATATTTATTGTAATTAGCATTTTTTAGTTTCCATAAGCCAAATAACGATATAAATCCTATTGCTTATTATGTCTTTATTGAAGAATTTTTTTATAACATTTACGGAACTGATGCAACAGAATGATCAAAGGACTTAAGACAAAATATAAGAACATCACTGTAGCATTTATCATGGTTTACCTAAATATTTGTGTAACGTGTCAAAAGAAAATGATTATTTCAAAAAAGGGATTCCTTGTACAGGATTTTTTAGGCCGCATTCGAGATATCTAGTCGATCTTATTGACATGCAGTGACAAGTGAATAATTACTAAAAATTTATTATCAAGACCGTCTTACCAAATTTGTCCAGCTCAGAGCAATAAAAATTACGCATACCGAGGAATAAGATATGTTCACCATATTTTGAACTTTTTACACAGCCATATTGGTCCAGAATCCGCAAACAAGGTTATTGAAGAAGTTTGCAGTATGTGGGAGAAACTGAAAATTGTCAACGGAAAACAAAGACAGCTAGTCATGGTTCAGTAGAGAGAGCGAAACAAGTTATCTTAAACACATTGACAAAATAGGGGTATTATAATATGGGGTATGGATGACAAGAAATTTAAATTGATGCCACGTGTATAAAAATTAAACTGTTTCACTTAATAATTAGGAATTTTTATAATGTTACATGCTTGTATAATATATTTTTATTGCTACATGCTATATGAACTTCAACTTCAGCTAAAGTGTACCAGTGTAGGTCTTAAAATAAACATCTCCACAACAAAATTCATGACAAACCTATTACCTAGCGGAAATATCAATATTGGAGACAACTAAGTAGAGCTGGTCAAAAAATACATAAATCTTGGACACGAAATAAAGATCACAAGAAAAAACTAAACATGCGAACTACGTACGAATAAGAATAAACCTAGCATAGGCAGCCTATGTAAAACTCAAAGACATCTTTAAAATCGATTTACCAATTTCCTTAAAACGTAAAACATTTGACCAATGTGTGTTGCCTGTGATGACCTATGGTGCCGAAACTTTGACATTGACAGCTACAAGTTGTAAAACGCTGCAAATAGCTCAAAGGAAAATGAAAAGGTCAATTGACAAGAATTAGGGAGGCCTATGTCCAGCAGCGAACGCAAAGGGCTGGGTAGTGATGATGATGATGATAAACTATTTTTAATTTAGTCAGTGAGAAATCTGTATTAAATCCTAATATTAAAAATTGTAAAATTATTGGAAAAACAACTTCTGTATTAAATCCTAATATTAAAAATTGTAAAATTATTGGAAAAACAACTTATAACATATACACAACACTACTCAGATCTTCAAATCCTTCAGATATACGATTGAGTTTGCAAAATAAAATCCACGCCAATAATTGTAATGCGGATTGGAGCTAAGCAAAAACTAAATTCGTTTTTAAGTAATACATAAAACAAATTTTGAAACTGCATGATTTTATGATAATACGATCATTGCGTAAATTCGATATGGAGATGATATTATAGTAACTTTAGTTATTTATTTATTTTCTCGGTATTTGAATAAACAGTTTTATATTTCTAAACGCTGTAAAATGCTGTTCTATATATTAGTACTGATACAATTTACAATCACTGTTTTATAATTTAGTAAGCTATAATTACAACTGATTAAAATCAAATTACCGACCCCAATACGGTCTGTTACAGAAATAAATTTACTTTTCTATCCTTATTCAAGAATATTTTGAGAGTCGTATTGGGCTGGGTTTAAATGTCAGTGAAAATTAAAAACTGTGTCCCCATTCGAGGATCGTGGCAAGGCCTTCAGGGAAAATGACTTTTCACAGTGAAGGAAATATAATGAGGTTTATTAAAGCTCAGAAATTCGCGAAGACATTGTCAAGAAAAATACTTTTCATGAGGTTGCCAATCTCTTGGAAATCGTTTTCGCTGTGGCAAGCCCATAATAATTACTACATTGAAATTCACTTTACAGTTAAAAAGTGTATTTAAGAGATTTTTGTAACAAGGGTTGCCAAATTAAGAAATTCGAAGTTGAGATACTGTTCACATTTTGCGCACTATTTAAAATTAATAAAAATTAGGGTGTAGTTCGAAAGACTACGTGAATATTAAGGTGGTTATTAAGAGGATAAAAAAATTAACTTTTAATGGAATCGGTCAGATCAGAAACCATACCAAGCAGGTGATTTTTCAAGAGACACAAAAAACTATTTACTTTACAAATAAATGAGTATGTAAATATTTTGATTGCTTGTAATATTAAAGTACTATCATTTATTACATTTAATAATAAAAAAATTAAACACGAGAGACATTCATTTTTTAAATCATGTTTTTTCTGAAAACCCAATGAGGACATTATTTCAGCTAACGAAATTCAGAAGGTCAACGTAAATCAGAATTCGTCAATTAAATATATTTTACCCATATTATGCTACATAATATAATTATGTAGCCCAGCCTCGTTATGCAAAAATCATCGATTTCACGCACGGCAAAATATTTCGCAGATATCTGAAGCTTTTATGACATAGGTGGGGGTTACTAGATGAAAAAGTATTCATATTTTTACTTTGCGTTATTTTTAAACAATAATTTATGGTCACAATTTTATTTTTTGTCTCTAAGTTTTTTCCCGTATACATTACATAAACAATTTTTATATCATTTTTTTATATTAAGAATATCTTTTTTTTTTTCGTTTTTTAAATTAAATTGATAAATAATTTACCGAGATATTTGCAAAAAAACAGTTTTTGGTACTAATTTAGAAATTTAATTATTTTTTTATTAACAAAATAAAATGTTATTAATACATTTGAACATCGAAGAAATACCGTCTTTTAAATTTGTGCGAAATTTCCCCCAATCTTTAATGGTGTACTTAAACCTTTTATCAATTCTTTTAGCAGCCACGTGCTTGTAATACGATGTAGTGGGCAGTTGCAAAATATGGGATTTAAATCAGCTATACTAGTTCCACACTTATGTTGGTCTGTTGAGAGAACTCCTATTTTGTGTAGATGTTTCGGAAAACATCCATAATATATTTTTAATCTTAAGACAGTTGACACGGTGTTTCTGCTTAGTGTAACATGTTTGTAAGATATTGTTTTAGATCTACTGTTGGTTGTAATTTGTATAAATTAATGCCACTGCTTTCACCAAACTGAATGCATTGTCTGTCCCATTTAAATTTAATATGTTGTTTGATATAGGCCAGTAGGTCACGTGTTGAATTCTTTTATCACCATATGTGGGTGTTGTAATGGATATTTTGCTATTGAATCAGCAATGGTCTATAGAATCAGCAAAATTTGTAATATAAATATATTGCTATTGATTGTGAATTTAAAGTTTTGTAAGGAGTGTAATACTGACAGTAAATCACTGCATATGACAATTTTGTTCCTCTGGTTTTCACAGCAAAATTCAAGGGCTTTGTATATAGCACATGCTTCAACAGAAAAGATGCTGGATTGATTATTTAAAATAAATGAGTTTTTAAATTTCATTTTTGGTACAAAGTCAGCACTAGTTGTACATGTTGATAATTTTGACACGTCTGTATAGATCACAATATGATCTGAATAGCCATTTAAGATTTCTTTAAGAGTAGTGTAACAAAATTCGTTTTGGTATTTAGGAATAATAATATTTGTAGCTAGAACACTTGTTAGATGTTGTATATCTAACGATTCCCAGATAAGATTACAAGGGGAATTTATATACTTCAGTTCGTTGCAAGTTATAATTGCTCTTGCAAGTGGTGGAGAGTTTTTTTTATAAAGTATGTAGGTGTTAAATCAGCTCTATTTAATTCATTAATTATTTTTGCATTATATGTGCCACGATAATGTTGGTTTAGTAAATATTTGCTTGCCAGATATTATCTGCGCAATGAGAGTGGGTTTTCAGATGCTAGAGCTAGGGTGGCTTCATTTGAAGTGCTTTACATCAATCCTAACAATCCTTAGAGCTTTAAATTAGATTTTATCAAGTTTACGTAAATTGGTTATGCTAGCGGACCCATATACCAAACAGCAGTAATCTATTATAGATGTTATATAGGCTCGAAAAAAATTCAATACAGTGTTTTGATCTGCACCCCACGATCTCTTACACACCATTTTAAGAAAATTAATACCTTTTTCGCAGCGACCAATTGTATAATTAACATGTTGAGTCCATATCAATTTTCTGTCAAGTACGACACCAAGATAATCTAAATTCCGAAATAATTGGAATATCCTTGACATGTAAGGTTACAGCTTGATGTTTAATAGGGTGTTTTCTTGAAAAAAATACTACAGCACATTTTTGGTACGAAACATTGACTATCCTTAACTTAAAAAACGGGAAAATAAAGATATTACTGATGTAAAAAAATGATATAAATATTATTTATGTAAAGTATAAGGGAAAAAACTTATAGACAAAAAATCAAATTGTGCCCATTAATTATTGCTTGAAAAAAACGTAAGGTAAAAAAACGAGTACTTTTCATCTATTCGTCATCTAGTAACCCCCACATATGTCTTAAAAGCTTAAGATATCTGCCAAAAATTTTTCGACCTTTTTTTAAGTAGACTGGTAGACTTAATGCCATTATATAACTACAAAAACTGTAGCTTTTTATGTTTTTATAAAAAGCTACAGTTGAGAAACATTTATGTTATATAAAAATAAAATATGTAACTCAAATTATTAACCACACTACTATAAAAAAACAAAACAAAAATAATGGTATTTTTTAAAGAAGCTTAATTTTTAAAATGGACATCAACAATATCATCTTCTGGCTATTTATTTATTGCTTTCCAGATTGGTTTTTGTTATTTTTGATTTTACATAGTAACAGTTTTCTGATGTCAATAAGTGTTGTTTGTTTAATGAAAGTTTTTCCACTTACTTATGCAGGATTAGTGGGAAGTGAGATAGAATTGGATTGTGCCTTAAATAATTTTATTTCAAGTGGGCTAAATCCATTAATATGTATATGTGTAAAACCGAATTGTTTAGAATTTTTGTCATAAGAGAAGGACATCTGTTGGTTCAACGTGAATTCTACTTTTTGTTATTTTGGAACAAGTTTACCGTAGAAATCACCTAAAGGATAATTTTTCTTGAAATAAATTGGCCAATATGAGATAAAATTTACCATGTTTTTAGTTTGACTCATTTCGATGCCAAATGTACCAAATGTACTATCAGTAGATAGTAGAAATAATTATTTTATATTCGCCTCGTTTAACTACCCTTTAATTTTTTTATCATTACGTTTAACTCTGCCAAAGTCTCTATGTTTAGGTAAGTACGAATGACCTCTTATTAAATAGAAATGTTGAGTTTGTCAAACTTTTTAGATAGAAATGTTATTTTTTTTAAATACCTTACCATCCGATAAAGTTCCAGTAGTCTTACCTGTAAAAGAAAAATAGTTTTAGGGTTTTATACTTTATCATCGAATATTATTTTAAAAATTAAAGAGCTGGTTGTAGTAAATCGATCTGCTACATATGTTTACAAAAATCGATATTATTATTCGGTTTTTTAAACATGAACGCGACAGGTCACAGTATAACATTTTTTTTGTTGGGTTTTTATTTGAGCATTACTTTAAAACTTAATAAGTGATATTAAACAATGCGAAAAACTCAGGTTTTTTCGCAAAAATATTTTCATCGGATTTATTTGCACTGTCACTTTTATGATATACCCCAAAATAAAATTGACAAGGTTAGTGATTCCGGTTATCAACTGTTATAATCGTAATCCTATTTTATAATGTAGCACATGTTTAGTTTTAGTTATTTTATAGAATAAAGTATTTAAATAGTTCACTGCTAACTCTCAATTACCATAACAGAAACAATAAGTTCTAACAGGTTATGGGTACTCAGGCAGACCAAAAATAAAGAATCAAAAAGAAAAGTATTAAATATAAAATAACAAATACAGTACATGTTCGTCAACTGACAATTTTTTTTTATTAAAAACAGGAATCTTATGACTATTGCTAACTGATAATTTATTCTGATCAATAAGCAAGTTAGTTCTATATACAAATATTTGTCAACTGACAAATGCTACAAATTTTAACAATTGGAAATTCAGAGTAACTATACTACTCTAAGAAAGACAATTATCAGATGTATTGGAGAAAACAGAGCAAGATTACAGAAGCAAAAAAAAGCAGAGTTAAAACTCAGATTCCAAAGGTAAAAGCATCATATTGTAATGTTGAATACACAAAAGCTTGGATTAATTTAATCGATACGTCAAATGCCTTTTCGTAGTGTATGAAGGCAAGAAATACTGGTACTTGGTAATACTTTACCTGTTCTATCGGTGTTCTCATTATCAGCAAATCGCCTGATGTACTTTTGCGAAAGCCAGCGTGTTCAACTGATTGGTAATGATCCATTTTGTAAGTCAACCGATTGTTAACAGTTTGTGTACTTAACTGAGCAACGATATAGGTCTATAATTCTTTAGGTCATAATCATCCTCTTCGTCCTTTTGTGTAAGAGTACTAATAGACTCTGGTTTCAGTCTTTACGGATTTTACTATTATGGAGACACCTATTAAATAGCTCTGTTAGTATAGGAATTGTTACGGTCCTTCTTGTTTTCAAGAGCTCGGCAATTATACCGTCCTGTCCTGAAGATTTATTATTTTTGAGCTCTTTATATTTTGAATCACTTTATATTTGGTAGTACATCTGATTCCAAGTTTTTATTTTCCTTTTGACGATTTCTTTTGTTGGTTCATTTGGCTGGATTTGCGAGCTGTACAAGGTTTTGTAGATGTCTTTGACAATCCTGGTTATTTTATATTTGTCCTTCCCTTCCTTATTCTTGGTGTCTTTACTTTTGTTGATTTTTGGAAACCCAGTGTTGGTCTTAAATATTTTAGTTTTTTTTTTTAATTATCTATTATTTATTTCGTAAACATAAATGTTACTACTATTTCACAATAACAAATTATAAGAAATAATTTACTTTTCTAAGTTAATGGGGTCAATGACAGGATCTTAAAATTTGAAAGATGGGAATTTGGTCATATCTACTCCTTGACCACCTCCATATTGTTTTGCGACTTTATCAAGTTCGGTTTTTAGTTCTTTTTCTAATTCGGGCGTAGGTTCTACAAGGCTTTTGTCACTGTTACTTTTTTGTCTGTATTCTCTAATTTTATCAACAAATAATTGTTGAATGGGATCTGAAGCTTTTTGAAGACATGGAGCTAGAATTCCAATATTTCGACTGCAGACCTCGTTCTTTACGGAATTCTTTACAGTTCACAAAACTTTCGTGAACAGCATTTTTACTGCAATAAGATATTGAGTAGATTTTATTAATAAAACGATGACAAAGTCTACAATTTATTGGAATGGAATCCAGAACCCAGAGTATTGCTAGAACCAGACCAGAACTGCTGCGCTTGCGCATACAACAGATAATGTTAATAACATTATCTGTTGTATGCGCAAGCATGATGTATGCTAGAACCAGACCAGAACTGCTGCGCTAAGAAATTATTTCTTATAATTTGTTATTGTGAAATAGTAGTAACATTTATGTTTACGAAATAAATAAATATTTTAGGCTTCTGTTAAAGAGTTGCTCTATTAATTTTTCGTTCCATTTTTTATGTAGCGTTTTAGTTCATTTGTCGAATTTTAAGTTCTACGTATGCTTGATTGTTGTGTTTGTTTTTCTAGTAGTTGTCTTCTTTCCTTAATTTTTTCTTCTTTAGTTCTTGTTTTATTTGCGACCTGTAGTCCGGCTTCCAGAAGGTTTTTTCATTATTTTTTTTTCTTCTTCTTCGTTTCAGTTAATATTTATTCGCTCTAACATCGAACTTATCCTTCAAAATTTGTAAGGAATAGAAATTTCAGTCAAAATTCGTAACTCGCCCTGTATATTACTAAACAATGAAATACTTTTTAATGGTTTTTCCCCTTAAGATCCAAATACTAAAAGACTAACGCTGTATAGGGGTCTGTAACAGTACTTTTTAATTAATTCTTTATTTCATTTTTATTTTAATTATTTTATTCATATTTTTTTAAACGGTACAATGACCCTGTTATTTTAGGTTCATGCATAAAATGATATATTGACCAACCCCTAGCGTCCAAACGGATTCTTTGTACACCATATCCATGGATGATCCTGTCGGTTCCTAAGTCGAATAGGATCGTAGTAGGTAGGTATTAGAGCGTGTATATAGATCGAGAGACAGCGATCAGCCTTTCACAGCACACTATCTATTTCCGGTTGTAATCTGTTAGTGCAAAGATAGATTGCTCTGCTATTGAGCGAACTAATCCCTTGTGCGAAACCGATGATATGACGAAAATTACTCCTAATACTGTGCCGAGCTTTGGGAGAAAGGTGTAAGAGCGCTTTCAGCATTGCTAAGCGTTAATGGGTTTTTCTTAAAGATATATTTATTGCTTATCTAAATAAGCAACTGTGCAGCTGATTGATAAATAAAGACGTCGTGTATTTAATTTCAATGTAACGTAAATAAAAAAATGTATTTATATCACTACAATAATAAAATACCTTGAGTCTATTTACAAAGCGCACAAAAATTGTCTAAACGAGTATACAGGGTGTTTCAAAAAGGTACGTCATAAATTAAATCACGCATTCCGGGGACAAAAATAAATTGATTGAATCCAACTTATCTTTGTAAAAAAGTGTACACAAAAAAAGTTACAGCCCTCCGAAGTTACAAAATAAAAGTTGTTTTTTTACATTATTTCCTAATCTACTTGACATTTTGTAAAACAAATAAACACGTTACCTTCTTGTTCTGAAAGCATTGTTCATTAAAAAGAAACAACAAAATCTAAGCGCACAGAAAATTTTTAAGGCGGGTGTGCAGCTCTAAATCCCCCAAACTTTTAAGTACATTCAAATGAAATGAATTTTGTGGCATCATTAGTTAAATACATTATTTAAAAAAAAAATTGCTTCTTATCACTTTTTTCCCTGCGTTGGTCGCATGGTTAAATGAACCACCATTAGTCGCACTTGTCATATATATGACTTATTTTGACTTTTTATGAGTCAAAAAAAAAACAAAAGGCATAAATATAATGATTTATTTATCAAAGCTAAAAAAGGCAATATTTTTAACAAAATACAAAAAGGAATAAAACATAAAATATAAAGTTTGGTACATCTACATAATAAGCATAATTCTGAAACAGCAACTAGAATAATAAAAAAAATTACTCAGATTCAGGAACTTCGTCGCGTTCACACTCTGTGTAAATGGTTATTGTATGCTCTTTACAAGTTGCTCTGAAACACTTGGCGCATTTTGACGCTGTTTTCCGATTTTTTTCTTGGGGCAATAGGAACATTTTGGCCTTGCACCTGCTTGATTTTCCTCAGGAACATTTTGTTTCTGTGTCGAAGAAAGATTCAGATATTTTTTAATTTGCAACCACTGAATCAACTCCCGATTTTGTTTGATTGTAAAAAGTAACTACTGCTGGTTTGCAAGTTTCAGCACGTTCCTCGTCAATTTCGTCATATTCATGGAGGGTTGACAAAAGCAAGACATTCTTTTTTTTGGGACGTACGAAACTAATAAACATTCACGACCAAAAGCAAATAAAATGCTACGAATTTATCTTTCTTTAGTTGCAACAAATATTTCAGGAATTTCACGTTTGTCTTTTCTTATTGTCCCAACTAAAGTTATTTTTTTCTTTTTTAATTCTTTGGCCAAAGGAACTGATGTAAACCAGTTATCACACAATCGTTTCACCACACTGGCTGAATAGTTGTCAATATAAAATTTACCATCAGGCTGCTTTCCTGCGTAAATCTCCATTTTCACAGTATAAAATACACCACTGTCAGCCAAGGCAAATAGTTTTATCTCGTATTTTTTTTTGCTCGAAGCAACAAATAGAAACGTTTCAGGGGCATTAACATTTTCAATAATTCTGGTGCTGTAGAATCGTTGCTCCATAGGTCATTTAGGTTGGTGTGTCGAAATTTCAAAACTCCTGCCATGTACAACAATCCAAACACTGCTTTTATTTCGTCACGGTCAGTAACTAATACATCTAGTTCGCGTGTATAGTTGCC
Organism: Diabrotica balteata; assembly: GCA_918026665.1. Lineage (NCBI taxonomy): Eukaryota > Metazoa > Arthropoda > Insecta > Coleoptera > Chrysomelidae > Diabrotica > Diabrotica balteata. Next base: position 41,887,771 of record OU898282.1, on the reverse strand, counting down.
TCTAATTTTTTCTAGGTACAAATTTGTGCACGTCACAATTTCTTCAATGATCATTTGTTATGAACATGTTCCAAGTTTCATATGAAGTTTTAGCATCCTTTGCCGCATGTTTCACTCCCGTTAGTTTACTAATAATATTGTGCTGTCGAATACGGTTAGTTTTTCGCTTACGGTGAACTTTGCAAATGGTTTTTTGGTCTCTGCCGATATATTTGGGACAATCTTTAGACCAAAACGTTTAAATAGTATTTGTCCTATCATCGGCCGAAAACTCTGAGTCTGTCTCATGATTAGAACTGACTTCTACTGAATCTATGTCGCTTTCTTCATCGTCCAAATTTTGCTCTTGCATCTGTTCAAGTAACAAATCCTCTTGCTCCAATTCTTCATATATTTTTAACAGTCTGGCCTCTTCTTTAGGATCCCTTACACAAGAATATTTTTAAGTTATATGATTTAAAACACAAAGTCAATAAAAAAACCCAACAAAAATTGCTCTGTAGCTTTCCAAAATCGTCACGTCATTAGTCGCGGGTGAGCTAATCGCTCATTTTTCGACATCTGCGTTTAGTCAGTACTTGGAATAGACTGACGGCTGCTTAATCAAAATACCGCGTAAAACATTCTATACACAATATTAGTAAGAAGTAATAAATGAGCGCAGTTGCCAATGTGAGTAAAATTGTGAAACATGTTAAAAAAATGGTAAAATGGTGAGCGTTGCGCTTATCATGAGACCAACGCAGGATTAAACAACAAAGGGGGTCCTATGGCACCAAACAATGTTGCTTTACCTACAGTAAATCATCATAAAATCTTGAGGCTAATATTCCATTAGAAGTTAAACTCGAAAATACACTTAAAACATCTAAATAATAACTGTGCTGGTAAACTAAACATATGGAAAATCCTTGCACGCCATCAATGAAGAGATGATGAAAATATGTTATTGAGAATCTATATAGCTCTTATTCGCTCTACATTAGATTATGGATGCATGCTTCATATGACCACCTGTAATACTTATCTTAAATCTCTAAATTCAATACAAACTATTTCACTGGTATTTCATGAAGTATTTCACATAGTATTTCACTAAAGTTTCCGCCAATTCAAAAAATCCAGTATTTAAGTTCATCAACATCCACCACGCTCCTGAAAATAGAGAAAGATCTGTTTACCCCCTTTCACAATTAGTAAATACTTTGTTAGCAGCTTTAGACCTGAATATAACTATCCCTCATCAATACTTCCAATATTCTCCATGGACCAAAAAGTTATCTGCTAATAGTAAATACTAGTCTAACTCGACATAAAAAAGAAGACACTCCTAACCACCTCCTTAGAAAATTATTTTAAGAAGGAATAAATGCAAAACAGTACAATCAGTTTGTTTATACCGACGCATCTAAAGATGAAAAGAATACTGGCTGTGCGGTCTGTACTGAAAACATAACCTTAACTATACACCGACTACCAAGTATTTGTAGTATTCACACTGCAGAATTATATGCTATCCCTAGTGTTCTTGACAGGACTTTTCCTAATACGAAATTTCTAGCTATATGCACCAATTCTCTTTCTTTAATTCAGTCCATTGCCAACGTATACTCGGTAAATCCGATAGTTTATAAAACTTCAACAAATCTGTCATCAAAACCAAGGAACATCAATAACCTTTTTTTGGACCCTATCTCATGTGGGGATCAGTGTAAATGAGTCTGCAGATATCGCAGCAAGAAAAGCAACTTGTTCTGACCTACGTCTAGAAAAAATTCAACTTTATCTAGCAGCAAGATCTAGCAGCAACCATAAAACAAAACGTAAAAAATGGCAAAATTATTGGAATCAATCCCACTGCATACTCATTTAAGATACGTACAATGACTAGAAGGGACAAATTCATCATTCAAAGGCTCCGAATAGGACACACTCGCTTCACTCACGGATACCTGATGACTTCTGAGAACCCACCTGCTTGTGAACATTGTGATTCTCACCGACTTACAGTAGAACACTTACTCGTTGAGTGCAGTTATTATAGACTATATAGACTAGCGCATAATATAAACGGTAACCTAAAACAGATACTTAGTTCGCCAAATGTGTACAGTGCTCTAATTGATTTTTTAAAAGATTATCGTATATAACAAATATTCTAACATTATTCGTTCAAAAAAAAAACAAAATTTGTAACACTAAATTTTTTCAAATCTAATGTAACTTAATGTATTTATCTTATATAATGTAATAATCTTATATGTATAATGTAATACTCCAGACTTTTTGTACCCGTGTCATTGGCACTAAATGTCGAGACACATTAATTTCAATAAAAAAAAATTAAGTTAATTACGGTGTTAAAGTTGGTACATATGGTAGAGAAAAATAAGATAGAATAGGTAAACCATGTATCTTCTCTTCTCAATGTTTAAAGAATATCTAGCTACAGTATTCTGTTATGATTAGTGCTAAAAATTAAATTATTTAATATGTCGCTGAATGTTCCGTCCACTGCCATTTTAAAGACTTTATTCTGGGGATTACATTAGTGACCATGGTTTTCTTTCTGATCTATTCTATTCTTTGACGATCTTTCTTTGTTATACCTAGCATTCATCGCTCTATTGACCTTGAGTGACATTGAGTTTCGCCATTATCTCTTTCTTTAGTGTTCAAGTATCTTAGCTGTATATCATGATTGGTAATATACACTGGTCGCATATTTTCTTTCTACTTGTGTTATTAGTGCCACTTAACTACTTATTTCCCCATATTTATGGTAAAAATTTCAACTTTTACGAATATATATGTGGTATTAGATTGTTAAATGTTTTTTTTTAACATAAGATTACATTATCAAAGATGTGTATTCTGTATATATGCCATTTCTTTATTATGGTTTTGTAATAACTATTATAGCGTCAAGTGCATGCTTCAGTGTGCCAACACATATGCTTGCAATTGCTGTCTTTATCAAACCAAGCGAGATATTATTTTTGTGCCATTTCCATTCTCAAGAATGGCACTAAATTAACCGTAAAAGCCGCTTACAGCATTTTACTTCGCGTCTAATGACATTTTGTAGCTTGACATCCTTTCATTTTAAAATTCCACATGCTCTCTTATGTAGTAGATTCAATTTTGCTGTAACGCCATCTGAAAGCCAAAAAGAAACTCGCACATAATCATAATCCATAAACAATTTTTTGACGCGAAAAAGTATCTAACGACATTTTTGAAGCGAGTTACTGCGCTTATTGAATTCCGCTGCAAAAATGTATACCTACTTGTGGAGAATATTATATATAGGAGTCTCAGTTTTACGAATAACGAACAAAGACATAGTTGTCTTACATTTACATAGTTAATTTAATATTATGTTGGTGTTAAAATCTTTTAATAATATAGTCCGTCTAGAAAGTATCCGAAATTTTATATTTTTCCTAGTTTTAATAGATTTCCTTTTTATAACATTTTAAGACACAAGTAATAAATTAAGTAGGTTGTGCCGATAGTAGGTTATGAACAAAATCGCATCTGCTTTAATATTTTTGTTTGTAAACTGACTTAAGATTTGTGAAATAATGTCGCATGTAGAAAAAAAAGTGGTGGAATATTTGTATAGAAAGGGTGTCCGAAACGTTAAAAAATTAGTGCAATTGACTGAACTCGGAAAAAGTGCAGTGTATGAGACAATAAAGAGGATAAAAAATGGCGTAGATATGAGACATAGACCAGTTTCGGGTTCCGAGTAAGATTCGCGGAAACAATTTAAATGCTTTAGTAGCTTCAAGACGACAAAATTTGAGCCTGATGTTTCAAAAATTAGCGAACAGATTTGAAAATCAACGAAGAAAAAAAGTGTTACCAGAAACTGTCCGCATGTTACTGAAAAAGCAAGGCTACATATAAAGGAATCCAGGAATAGGTTTTTGTCAACTTTTTCGAGAAGAAAATTTTAATAATGTCTTTATATCTGAAAGTAAAAGATTGCATTTCATTTCGATCGGATAATTTGCTATCAGAGAGGTCTCTCGACTTCTCGTTATTTCGTCTTTATATCTGATAAAACTTGTTTCCAGCTTGGTGCAAATCATCTAAAAGTCCTATCAAGATCAAATTTTACCGTTTAAATTTTAAAATTTTTTATTACAATAATAGTTTGGAAAGCAATATCTCTGGGTGTAGCATGGTGCTACACATCTCTGTATATGATACTGTTAATAGGACAAAATATTGTGATATCCTAAATGGTTTTCTTCTTGAAACAGCTCATGTTTTATATCCAGAGGGATGGCGTTTTAAGCAAGATAATGCAAGATGCCATACTTCTGGTTATACTTAAGCTTAGATGCAAGAGCACACATTGGCAACAAAACTCCAGATCTTCTTCTTCTTTAAGTGCCATCTCGGCGATGAAGGTTGGCAATCATCATGGCTATTCTGACCGAGGCAGCTGCTCTGATTGAGCTGCAACCAAACCACTCTCTTAGGTTCTTTAATCAGGAAAGGTGTCTTCTTCTTACGCTTCTCCGTCCCTCTATTTTTCCTTGAATTATGAGTCTTTAGATCTTAAATCTTTCGCCTCTCATTATATATCCGAGATATTGCAATTTCCTTGCTTTTATCGTATTTTCCATTTCCCTCTCTCTGCCTATTCTCCACAACACTTCTGCATTTGTGACTCTATCTACCCATGAAATCCTTAACAATTTTCTAAATGGCCACATTTCAAACGCGTTAAGTCAATTTATTGTATTCCGATTTAATGTCCATGATTATCTCCATAGCAGAGTACCCTGTGTATATAGCATTTACTTACTTACTTACTTACTCCGTGGCGTTACAACCTTCGTGGGTTTTAGCCGACTCGAGAATATGCCTCCACTGTTTTCTGTCTTGAGCAACCTCCATCCAATTCTCCACGCCCATAGTGCTTAGGTCTCCAGCTATATTATCTCGTCACCGGAGACGAGGGCGTCCGCGTAGCCTCCTTCCAGTTGGGACTTCCTCTCACACCAGTCTTACTGTTCGTTCGTCAGAATGTCTTCTGAGGTGTCCTGCCCATTGGAGTGTTCTGGTCTTTATTTCTTTTATGATGTTGGCGTCTGGGTAAAGTTCTTCATGCTCTTTATTAGTTCTTATCCTATATTGTCCTGATGCTTCATCAAGCACCGGACCAAAGATCTTCCTTAGGATTTTTCTTTCCCAAACACGTAGTCTCTCTTCATTTGCCTTTGTTATCGTCCACGTCACAACGGGTCGTATGATTCTTTTATAGACCTGTATCTTCGTACGTCGTGTTAGTTTTTTTGATTTTATAAGGTTTTGGAGGGCAAAAATACATCTGCCGGCCTGAATCCTGTTGTTTAATTAGCCTTATTCTGAGAACTAATGTCAGATCTTTATTGCATAAAATATTTTTCATTTTCACGAATTTGGCACATGCTTTTTCAATTCTATTATATCTGCAGTATAATCTTTATTTGCTATGATTATCGTTCCCAAGTAAGTATATCTTTTTACTCTCTCCATCTACTGACTCCCTACCGTTAATATTTCATTTGTATTGTTGTTCTTGCTAATTTTCATAAATTTGGTTTTTTGATGTTAAGAGAGAGTCCGTATTCTCCACTATATCTTAATATTTTGTTCACTATTCTTTCTAAGTCTTCCAAGTTGTCGGCTGTTGTGTCTGTATCGTCGGCATACCTAATGTTGTTAATTAAACTTCCGTTCACTTTTATGCCGACTGTTTAGTTTACCAAAGCTTTTTGTATGATTTCTTCAGATAAAGCATTAAACAATAACGACGACAGTATGCAACCTTACCTAACCCCTCTCCTTATCTCCACTTCTTCTGACACTTCTCGTTCAATTTTCACATTTAATCGTTGGATGTAGTATAAATTTAATATCAATGTTACATCCCTCACATCCAGATTTTCGTTTTTGAGTACTTCTATAAGTCGGTCATGTTTTACTTCATCGAATGCCTTGTTGTAGTCTATAAATCATACATAAAGATATCGATTAACATACAAACATCTTTGGGTTAGCACTTTAAAAGAAAATAGTGCCTCTCTTGTGCCCATTCCATTCCGAAATTCAAACTGGAAATCACTAATATCCATCTCTAGCTTATCATGTATTCTATTATGGATAATGATATATCCAGATCTTAGTCCCTTAGAAAACATATGGGGTCTGATAAAGATGGAAGTGGAAAGAACAGCCCCACAAGATAAAGAAGGTTTGATTCGGTCAGTTTTACAGGCCTGGAACACCATTACCGAAAATTATGGCCTTGACCTAGTTTCGGGTATACCTGGACGTTTAGTTAAGTGTTTAGATTTAAATGGAGGTTGTAAAGTAAATAAGATAAATTATTTGTTAAAATTTTATATTTCAAGTGATAGAAATAAATACCGTAAAATTATAATTCTACTTTCTTTTTTCCGGATACTTCTTACACGGACTATACATTGGATATAAATCTAGGAATACGACCTTAGAGATGTAAAGATTAACGAAAAAATTTAACAAACAACAAAAATAAGATTTAAATGAAAATAGTTGTCATTATTTTAAATTTTTAAGAATTATGATAAAATAAAGTTTGTGAATGCTTGTATGTAACATAATAATATTCATGCTCTCTAACTTAATAATTACAGCAACAAAAATTTTATACAAACATATAAAATAAAGACGTGTCGAAAAAAATTGTACTTTAGTAGGCCCTGGAATAAGTCTTTCTTCTTGGGTGGTTGATCAATTCCAGACAAGAAATTCAACACAATTTATAAAAAAATAAAATACTTTAAAGTCGAAGTCAAAGAACAAAAATATTGTAATGCAGAACAAGCACGTAAATACTGGGAAAATGAAAAGAACACTAAGAAAACTTATTCACATTGTTACTGCCTTTTTTTAAGTCATAATTATCCAATAATAACAATTTCTCACAATTGTAATACAAATAAATTATTGTTTAGGGAATAAATAATATTGGACAATTTATGGAATATATTTGAGGAATAACAAGTAGAAAAATAATCAGAAGGAATAAAGAAATAATTTTCAGCACTTTAAGACACTTACAATGTTATCCAGAAAACAGTACAGTCCATCAATGTCTGGATATACTGGATACATGAAAACAACAACACTTCGTTTAGAAATAAAAGTTAGTAACAACCGAAATGAAGGACAATTATTCCATATTGCAGAAGATCGAGAAGCCTTCGCAATGGTGATCGCCAACGTCAGATAATTCTGATATGGTACGCGAAGAAGAAGAAGAACAACCAGAAATACAGTAGCGCAATTTTCGAGCATGCTTAGAGGGCTTTCTATCTAAAACTTAATTCCATTGTGGATAGTATCAATCAAATAGTATAAATCAGACTGTTGCAATACAGGCCCGTTCCTACACAGCGCGACAGAACGACTGACTTAGAACAGTCTCTGCATTTTGTTTTAAAGGGCCAAGATTTTTAACCACGTGACCGAAATGACCTAACTATGAAGGTCACGTGATCGATAAACCCGGTCCATTAAAAAGAGATGCAGCGAATGCTTTGCGTCAGTTTTCTCCACAGTGGTGCACTGTGGAGACAGTCCTGTATTGCAACAGTCAGTCTATTTGTATTATTATGTCTACGGTCTTCTCTAAGCCAAGCAAAAATTTATTGCTTTTGGGGAATTGAACTCTCTGTATCAGCTGCTTTTCACTAGTGAAGAAATCTAAAATATTGCCAAAGAAAAAGAAGAAGAAAACTAAGTTATTTATTATTAAAGTGTCAAAATAACGCACAATATCATAACTTATTTGTCTTTGAACTTTGTTTAAATTGTCATATCCTATGTAACAATAGCATAAAGCCTGAACAGGAAGGAAGCGCTAAGAGTTCAATGGGCTGTAAAGAACAACTTATCGTTGACTGTGTTATTTTTAATCAGGTATATATAAAAAAGAAACATATTTACTGCATTTATCGACTAAGCAGACGAAAGCATTGGATTTAGTGCTGCAGGAGCTGTTTATAGATATATTAATTATAAAGAAAAAGTCAATAGTACTTTATTGACCATTTTAGAACATTTAATTTCAGATTTAAGGCTTATCCTCGATAATTGTAACGGTAAAATTCAGAGAGATGTCTATTTCAAAAATATCTTTCTTTACAAAAACAAAATCCATTCACAAAGAATATTCTAAACGTCATCTTGTACTAGAGGTAAGCTTTATACCTACCTTATACAACCCCCTATTGTGTAAAGTCTTGGGTCTATACAATAAACGACTGGGCGGCCTTCTATTCAGTGTGGTTTTGAAATAATGTTGAATAAAAACATTCATGAAATTAAAATGAAAGAATTTACGTCTATTAGTAGAAGTGCGATTTATAAAATTAGTACCTACTTGAAGCATAAATCGCGGGAGGAATATGTGCATCAGTTTTCAAATATTTATTATTTACTATATAATTTCTAAATTGAACCACTTTCACTTCTTTAGTTAACAATGTATCTGTTTTGACAACTAAATAGGTAATTAGACAAAATAATTATTAATTTCAAAACAGGAGTTTAAAGAATTAGAAAGAGGTAGCCCGGGCCCAGTTAAATGGCAAGCTTATTCCAGTGGAAGCAATAAGGAGGATTATTTTTCGTTTTGGCACAGCTGACATGCTCTCTCTAGTACTACAACCCATGAAACTGTGGTAAAAAGCATGCTTTATTTATACGGTTGTGAAACACGACGATTAACAGAGACAGATTAATATCGAAGAAAGATATCTCGTCGAACTTAATGCAATAAAGTATGAGAATAGAAGGTACAGTCATGGATGGCATACAACGAAAGCAGCTCAAATGGGTACAGGTCCAATAAATGAAAGACAAGAGACTCCTAAAACAAGTACCTGTATGAACACCTACCGTAATCCAGAAGAGAGGATTACCTTAGAAAATACGGATGGAAGGAATAAGAAACTTAATGAGCTCGAAAGAACTTAAAGAACAATGGAACAACCGAATTGAATGAAAAATGAACGTCGGAAGACATTTTATAAGGATTATATCATATTATAGATACATTTTTTGGACTAAAAATAAATTTGAAGAAAACCAAGTTCATGGTATTTACAAAAGCACAAAGCATCAAAGTTAGGCTAGTACTAGATAATACAGAAATTGAACAAATATCTTTGTACAAATACCTTGGAGCATGGATCACAGAAGATACTGATTAGACAAAAGAAATAAGATGCCGCATTGGAATTGCACGGTCAACTTTTAATAGAACGAGAAAACTTTTTTGTACTCGAGATATCAATATATCGCTCCGGATAAGAATGCTTTGATGTTATATTTTCTTTACCCTTTTATATGGGATTCAAGCTTGGTCACGGATCGCAAAACAACCGAACAAGTTCTCGAACAACTAGGAAAACAATGCGAATTTTTTAATTCCATAAAAATCAGGAAATTAGAATACTTGGGGCACATCATACATCACACATCAAGACGTAAAATCTAGTGGTTACGTAATCTCCGTGAATGGTTTGGATGCAATTCAACTGAACTATTCAGGCGCATATCCAACAAAATGATAATTGCCAGAATGATTTCCAATCTCCGATAGGAGTGGAACTTGAAGAAGAAGAATAAGTACATTATTATTATATCATATTATATATATATATATATATATATATATATATATATATATATATATATATATAATATATGATATAAACGATATTGAAAGAGGTTACAACATAGACAATCAACAAAATCTACATCGACAACTACACAGTGAACACCCAACAATAATAGAAGTGTCAAATGCCATCCTAAAACTCAAAGACAATAAAGCCACAGGAATCGATTAAATCTGTTGGAAAATATATAAAAAAGGTGATGATCAGCTTTTTTGCAGTAACCCATAAACTAATAGTACTTATATGGCAAAATGAATTTGTTCCAGAAGAGTGACTAAATGAAATAATATACGTTGCATAAAAAGGACGATTAACTGGATTGTAAGAACTATAGAGGCATTACTCTGTTAGCATCTTCACCTGTTAGCACCCTGCTTGGCAGGGTCACATATCAGATCAATTTACGGTTGCAAAAGGCTTGAGACTGGGAGATCCTTTATCCACTACATTATTCAAATTAGTATTAGAAACTGTAATCAGAAAATGCAGCATGAAGATGGAAGAAACGATCATGAAACATGAGCACCAGTGCTTGGCATTTGCTAATGATCTAACGATCCTAGCAAAAACCGAGTAAGAATTAAGAAGAGTTGTAAAGAAAATCATCGAAGAAGCACAGAAATTTGGACTGGAACTAAATGAAGACAAAACTAAATATATGATCATAGAAGGAACAGAAGGGAAAAAAGAAGACTTTAGTATGAGGTCAGTAAGTGGTAAAAGCTATAGTTTTAAAAGGGTGGACAAATTTGAATACCTAGGTGTAGTTTTCGATGAAAATGGAAAAGATAAATGGGAGCTCGTAGCCAGAATAGCAAAAGGGAATAAAAAATTAGGTAGTTTAAGAGCCCTACTGAACTCAAAATACGTTTCTAGACAAGGTAAATTCAGAATATATAAAACAGTAATTCGACCCATAGTAACATATGCCGGTGAGCCTGGACATTAAATAAGAAGGAAGAGGATACTCTGGAAAGATGGGAAAGGAAAATATTGAGATGCATATTCAGAGGACGAAAGGCAGAAGATGGTTGGGAAAGAAGAACCAACAATGAATTAATGGCTTTATACAAAGAACCTACTATTACCAAGTTCGTCAAGGCACAAAGAATCAGATGGTTGGGACATGTGGAAAGAATGGCAGCAAACAGAATTCCTAAACTAGTAATAACCAGAAAATTAATCGACCCCAAAAAAAGAGGTAGACCCAGAACGAGGTGGACTAGTAAAGCGGAGGAAGACCTTAAACACGTGAAGGTGAGGGAATGAAAAAAAAAAAGCACAAAATAGAAGCGAATGGAAAAATATTGTACACCAGGTCCTTCAGAGTAGTTAAGAATGTTATATATACATATTTACGTTAAAGTTTTGTTTAAAATAATTGTAATTAGTTAATATTAGAATTATGTTGTAAAAAAAATGCTTTAGGCCTTAACGGCCTATTGTGCGTAAAAATAAATAAATAATAGAGTGCAAAAATCGAAAGAATCGCGTTTTTTGCATTAATTGTTAATCATTAAAAAACGGCTACGAACTTTACGCAGGAAACAGGTAGGTTTTCTTCTTATAGGTCTACAATAACTAAAAAAGTTGTCAGCTACCTGGATTATTGAGTGTCACGAGAAAATCCTTATTAGCCTGGACTAATATGGCTGGACAAGCAAGTGAAGAAACAAACTTCATATATTATGTAAACTTTACTAACAAAAACGTTGAAAATAAATATTCCTATAAATATAAATAATCAAATTCCATATTCAAATACAGCAAAATATTTGGGTATTGTCCAATAAATAATAAATAATCAAATTCCGTATTCAAATACTGCAAAATATTTGAGTATTACTCTAAGCTTTTATGTAAAGAAGAAAAGAAAATAATAATTCTGATTGAAATACAAAAAAATGTACTGGCTGATTGACCAAAATTCTACGCTGTTTCTACATAATAAATTATTATATAAGCAAATACTGAAACAATAGTATTATTATAAAAACAGTATAAACATTTAGAAGGAAAATGTTACAAATTAACAGAAAATATTTCTATTCATATAAAAAATTTAATCAAATTAAAGGTACTTATTATAGGTACTGCTTATTTATGTAAAATTTCCTCAATCGGAATATAAACTTCACATAAACTTCTTCGTGAACTACCCATTTTAAAAACAATTAACACACTGGTTTGTCAAAAGTCGAAATAAACCCTAATAATGTTATTCAACATATTTATGACCCACCTTCGAGAGGGTATTATACTTCTTACCTAACCAACCTAACCGTGTCGACGAGAATCCAGAAACTATCGACAAGGACAGCCTGTACTGGCCGAGAGAGAAAGTTACATTTAGCAAAATTTGAGATTTTAAAAAAAGTTTATACCAAATAGCTGCTTTGTGTTACACTTTATGTTAAAAATAAAAAACAGATTCGGAAAGTGGGTCAAATTCTGTAGTGCTCTATTTCAAAAAAAAATTTTTTACGTTTATTTTAACCAAAAATATTTGAAAAAAAAAAAAATTGTTTAAACAATCTATTAATTTACAACTAAATAGTGCACTAGAACTTTTTAAGACCTTTCATATAAAAAAAGAATCATCTCAATATCTGCCATAGTTTTTGCGTTATTTGATATAAACTTTTACATTGGAACTTAGGTATGCCCAGAAACGCAAGGAACGGCCTTAAAGACTAAAATAAAATTCAAAATAACTAGTCAAACAATGTCCAAGTTAAAAATCTTACAATTAACGGAAGCATATTCCAAGATGCGAGGTTCTCAGAGCAGCTTAATATAAACCAATGGAAACAAATTGTTAGGAATATTGAAAGAAATCACAATCCTCAGTAATGGGGAAACGATAAGAGGGAGGGAGAGAGAGAGATTCCAAGATAGATCGATCAAATTACTTCTTCTTCTTCAAGTACCATCTAGGACTTTTCGGACTTTTGAGAGGGCTGCTCTGCAAAATTTATTCGATGTACATCCCGACGACTCTCTCAGATTGCGCAACCATGACATTCTACGCCCCCCTATGCTTCTCTTTCCTTGGATCTTTCCCTGCATAATCAATTGGAGCAAGGTGTATTTCTTTTCACGTGTAATACGTCCGAGATATTCCAATTTTCTTGTTTTAATTGTATTTAAAATGTCCATTTCTTTATTCATCCTTCTCAGAAACTCTTTGTTTGTGACGTGTTCTGTCCACGATATTTTCAGAATTCTTCAATTACAGGCATATGCAAAAGACATATTATTATTAAAAACTTACAGACATATGAAAAAGATATATGCATGAGTTTAAAGAAATTATCAGAGACAGAGATCGTTGGAGACGTATAATACACAGCATCACGATGACCACAACACTCCTTCTGGGAGGTCAAGATTAAAGAGGGAGAGGTTCCAAAATGACTTTTTAATTCCACAGTGATTTTTTATAGTGGTAAACATTATATCCCAGATACTCAACTCAACTGATTTAAGCAGCAAAAATAATAATTCTGTAGTGGCAAAGCTCAATCGTCTACTATAAATGGATGATTTAAATATATTTGCTTTTACTCGAAGCTACCTGGATCGTATGCTTAAAACTGTAGAAACTTTTTCCTGTTTCCTTTTAACCTGTCCTGAATGAAGTCAGAGGAAATATTTAGCACGGAAGATAAATACCATAAAAAGTATTTGTGACGTTTGAAAAAAAGTTTTATGTTCTATTCGGAGTAAAAATCTTTTTTTTTGCCTCGTCTTAATGTCACAACCTTGCCATAAAAATATTAATTTTATTTCCTAATAAAACAATACACTATTATTTCCACACAGAATCACAGATTCCTAATAATGAATATATTTGTTTTAATTAACGTGTCTCAGCAACAAAGGCCATTGACACGGTTACAAAAGTAAGGATCACAGGATAATCATAATATATTAATAAATACATAATAACATAATATATTATTTACTAAATATTGTAATAAATCATGGCATTTTACACTGCAGTTATAGGTATTGTAAATAACAGTGTAAATCATGGTATTTTAGTTTAACAAAGAAAGTTGTTACTAAAATTGTAAATACCCAATAATGAAATATTAAATTAATTATCTCTTAATAAGTAATAAATAATATATTATTAAATATTGTCATAAATTATGGCATTTTACGCTGTATTCATACTGTAAATAGCCATTAAATTGTAAATATTACATTGAATACACAAAATTCATATAAATCTTTGTTAGAGACTGCGAACATTGGCAACGCAGCTTTTCAACCCGATGTGCCGAGGTAGCGACTTCAATTCGAGAGGCGAAGAGAGCTTCACCGACCGCCGTGGTGTGAAGACACATATCTAATTCACATTGTAAAATTCAAATAAATAAACGTTATACGAAAGCGTAAATGCGTTTCAATTCGACCAAATAAGAAAATATACAGTCCACTTATTCATATACATATAATGGTCCATCGACCGAATAACAGTGATCGGCTTAAATAAACAATAAACGTTAAATTCGAAGTGATTTCATACGCGAAAACAGACAGTTCCAGTTAAAATATTCTTAAGTGCACGCGTACCTACGACGAGCAGATCATCCAAAAACCAAGCCACGCTGTGTGTGTACCTGACGCCAGGAAGGCTGCTAGCGGCGTTGCCTACAATTCAAACAGTGAGTACGAAAATCCTTTCTTTACCGAATTTATTCCTCCAAAAAATAAAATTATTTCTGTTTGTGTGAATACTGCTTTGATTTATTCTTCGAAAGAATTTATACGAATTTATTTCTCGTTTCTTAATTTGTAGTAATTTAATAATAATTTTATTATAACTTAAATAAATATGAATACTGAAGAGAAATTAAAAATTGTAAAACGAAAACGGGGTGCAGTAAAGGCCAAATTAACCCATTTTAAAAACTTTTTAAATGATTTGGAAACGGAAACAGGCTCTGAAATTCATATTTTAGAGGACGCGATTCATAATTTAAATTTACGTATCGAAGAAGCGAATAAAATAATACAAAATTACGAGGAATCGCAGTTAGAGTTAGAGGATTTAGTTGATGAGGACGAATTAGAAAGTTGTTATACCGAACGCGAGGAATTTACAAAATCTTTTTATTGCGAATTGGCCCGAAGTAAGCGATTACAATCTAAACTTTCTCGGCATAGTACAGATTTATCAAACAACAGTTCATACTCGGAAAATGCATCGGGTAGTCAAGTAAACGATTTTAATGGGTTTCGTCTTCCGCCAGTTGAGGTACCGAAATTTAGTGGTAGTCATGAAGATTGGTTGGAATTTTACGAGACTTTTAGCTCATTAATACATACAAACAGTGCACTACGGAATTTTCAAAAGTTTCATTATCTTAAATCTTCACTTTCAGCTTGCGCGTCCGAGGTAATAGCATCAATTGAATTTAGCGAGGCAAATTACATTGTAGCGTGGAATTTGCTTTGTGAGCGCTATAATAATGAAAGACTTCTTGTTCATAATCATGTACAAGCATTATTTAATTTAGATATTAAAACCTGTGAGTCTTCAAAAATATTACGGTTTTTGATAGATTCTATTTCAAAACACTTAAAAGCATTAAAGCAATTAAACCAACCCACCGAGCATTGGGATACTTTAATAATTTACGTAGTAACTTCTAAGTTTGATAATAAAACAGCGCGAGAATGGGAAGAATTTAGATCGAAAATGCAATATCCGACAGTGCGAGATTTAAAAACATTTTTAAAATCAAAGGCTGATTTGCTGGAAACAATAGAATCTAAACGCGATACATCTTCAGGAAATACTTCTTCTTTTCATAAAAAACAATCCAGAATATCTCAATCGTTTGTCAATACGGAAAATGTTTCTTCAAGGAACAATAATACAGCTGATCGTTCGGGAAATAACATGACTTGTGCTTTCTGCAAACAAAATCATTATATTCGAAACTGTGCAGAATTTCTTAAACTTTCCCCAGCAGAAAGAAATACGCATGCGAAAAGACTTAGATTATGTATAAATTGTTTACGACCTGGTCACATAAATACGGTTTGCAGACTAAGCAACTGCAGAAAATGTAACGGTAGACACAATACGATATTACATATACAAAATAACGAATACAATAGACGCGAAAATAATACAACGGAGAACTCAAATGTATCTCTAACTTGTTCAAATATTACTCAGGAAAAAGTTTTACTTGCCACAGCTCTGGTACAAGTAATTGATAAATTCAATAAATCTCACACCGTACGCGCGTTGCTAGATTCAGGTTCCCAATCTAGTTTTATTTCATCAAATTTATGCGATATACTTAATCTCGAAACAGAAAATATCAATATGGCCGTGGTAGGTCTTAATAGTAGCAAATCCCAGATTAAGAAAAAATGCGAAATTTCTGTGGAGTCGCTACATAGTGCATATTCTGTAAAATTATCATGTCTTATTATAAACGAAATTACTGGAATCCAACCAACTACTGTTGTTAATATCAACAGGTTAAATATTCCAAAAAATATAATCCTTGCTGATCCAGATTTCTACAAACCAGGTCCCATAGACTTACTAATTGGAGCAAATTTATTTTGGAAACTGATGCAAATTGGACAAATACGTCTAGGATCAGATCAGCCAGTATTACAAAAAACTTCTTTTGGATGGATAATTTCTGGAAACATTACAGAAAATACGAATGTATCTCACTGCAATCTGTCTTTAAATGGTGATATTCAAAAACAACTAGAGAAATTCTGGTTATTAGAAGAATGCGGTGTAAAACCGGCAATATCCGAAGAAGAAGCGTCATGCGAACAACATTTTATTGAAAATACGAAACGCGATATAGAAACGGGTAGATTCGTAGTATCTATTCCGTTTTAAAACGAGTACAGATGAATTAGGCGATTCGGAAGAACAAGCGCGAAGGCGATTTTTATCATTAGAACGAAAACTTAAGCATAATTCAGATTTACGTAAAAAATATGTTGATTTTATGAATGAATACAAAGCGTTAGGTCATATGACCAAAGTAAATAAATTAAATACAAATGCGATTTACTATTACTTGCCACACCATGGAGTACTTCGAGAGGAATCTGTTACTACAAAGCTTCGCGTTGTCTTCGATGCTTCGGCTGCCACATCCACAGGTTTATCACTTAATGACCTACAAATGGTAGGCCCAACAATACAAAGTAGTCTTTTGTCAATACTCTTAAGATTTCGAATTCATGCTTTCGTGATAACAGCCGACATCGAGAAAATGTATAGGCAAGTAATGATTAATCCGAAAGAGCGATCGTTGCAACGAATATTTTGGCGTAGTAATCCCAACGAGGAATTAGAAATATACGAATTAAACACGGTTACGTATGGTACTGCTTCAGCGCCTTTTCTAGCAATTCGTTGTATCATGGAGCTAGCCCTAAATTGTGAAGCGAACAGACCAAAGTTATCTCAAATAATTAAAAGCGACATATACGTAGACGATTTAATTACGGGTGCTGATTCTATTCAAGAAGCAGTGAGTTTAGGCTTGGGTATTTCAAAAATTTTATCTGAAGGGTGCTTTAAATTGCGAAAATGGCACTCAAATAGCGATACGATACTTAAACTAATAAAGGGCGATGTACCTTCACAGAAAACGGTTCAATTCAGTGAAGATCAAAACACAAAAACATTAGGCCTCGGTTGGTCATGCGATTCTGATTCTTTGACGTTTAAAATTGAACCAAATGCTATAGACGGTCGTGTAACTAAAAGAATCATTCTTTCGGCTGTTGGTCAAATATTTGATCCACTAGGCCTTTTAGCGCCTTGTATTATTAAAACGAAGATTATACTTCAAAGGCTTTGGCTAGAGCGATTAAGTTGGGATGAATCAGTTCCTCAGCCGTTACATGGTGAATGGCTTAAGATCAAATCCGAGATTCCCAAACTTAATTCATTAATTATTCCACGTCACGTAATATTACCAAATGCACAATCAATTCAATTACATGGTTTCTCGGATGCTTCCGAACACGCGTATGGAGCATGCATCTACCTACGTTCTATTACTCGAAATAATCAGGTTTCGGTTAGGCTTCTATGCGCAAAATCTAAAGTAAGTCCGTTGAAAACTATTACGATTCCAAAACTCGAGTTATGCGCAGCTGTTGTTTTAGCCAAATTATTTACAATTGTTAAGGATGCACTTAACAACACAATATTTGAAAGCGTTACCTTATGGACAGATTCCACTATCGTGCTAGGTTGGTTGAAAACGGAACCACACCGATTAAAAACGTTCACCTCTAATAGAGTTGCCGAAGTACAAACTTTAACTAGTTCTTGTGATTGGCGGCATGTTTCCTCAAAGGACAATCCCGCAGATTTAGTGTCGCGCGGTATCAGTCCATATGAGTTGCAAGTATCTAATTTGTGGTGGTCTGGTCCAAGTTGGTTAAGCAAATCCGAATGCGATTGGCCTCAAGGGGTAAAGTGTTCAGAAAACTTACCTGAACTAAAGTGTGCCTCAAATACATTATTAATACGGGCGTTGGAACCAGTAGTAGATATACGTCGCTTCTCTTCATTGAGCAAGCTAATTAGAACAGTAGCATTTGTTCTACGATTCATTTCAATTATCTCAAATAAAGATTCTAATTCTAAGCGAACAAATAGTCCTCTTAATACTGAAGAATTAAGAAAGGCGTACAAGCTTCTGCTAAAAATGTCACAAAGCGAGTCATATACAGCAGAGATACACAACTTATTAAATAAACAAGAAATCAATACTAAAAGCAAAATTCTTAATCTTAATCCTTTTATCGATCAGGAAGGTTTATTAAGAGTTGGTGGTCGTTTAACAAATTCAGATTATTCGTATGACAAGAAACATCCCATTATCGTATCGGCACACCATCCGTTAACAAAATTAATTTTTAAATCAGAACATCTAAAATTGATGCATGCCGGCCCACAACTTTTGCTTAGTTCGTTACGTCAGTCCATTTGGCCGGTATCAGGAAGAAATCTTGCTAAATTAACAGTTAGACAGTGTGTGACTTGCTTCAGATTTAATGCGAGGAACACAAATCCTATTATGAGTAGTTTGCCGAAAACTCGATTTGATGCTGGTTATCCATTCAAGGTTTGTGGGGTAGATTATGGCGGACCTTTTATTATTAAAAATCGATACGGTAGGGGCAGTAAAACTTCAAAATGTTATATGGCACTGTTTGTATGTTTTGCTGTCAAAGCAGTTCATATTGAGCTAGTTTCTGATCTTTCGACAGATACTTTTTTATTAGCACTAAAACGATTTATTAGTAGACGCGGAAAACCTCAACAAATATATTCTGACAACGGTACTAATTTCGTTGGCGCGAATCACGAATTACAAGCGTTAAGTAAGTTCTTGACTTCAAATCAAAATAAAATTTCGGAGTTGTGCTCATCCGAAAATATAAATTGGCACTTTATTCCAGCACATTCTCCGCATTTCGGTGGCCTCTGGGAGGCAGGAATTAAATCAAGTAAAATTCATTTAAAGCGGGTTGTAGGGAATAATATTCTAACATTCGAAGAATTATCAACAGTGTTTGCACAAATCGAGGCGATTTTAAATTCCCGACCCCTCTCACCACTCTCTTCCGATCCTAACGATGAAAATCCATTAACTCCTGCTCACTTTCTCATCGGCCAACCGTTAATAGCAACACCAGAACCCGACATCACAGAGTTACCTACTGGACGACTTTCTCGTTTCCAACTCCTGGAACAAATGCGACAGAACTTCTGGCGACGATGGTCGAAGGAGTACATATCCGAATTACAGCAGAGGGTTAAATGGAAAAAGACGCAGAGAACTTTGTCACAAGGCTCCATGGTACTCGTGAAGGAGGATAATATCAATCCGTTAAAATGGAGACTGGGTCGTGTTCTGGAGTTACATCCTGGAAAAGATGGAATTTGTCGAGTGGCATCGATCCGAACCGCAAATGGTGTCATTCGTCGAGCTTTTCCAAAGATTTGTCCACTACCAATTCAAGATTGAAAGGAGGTCCTTTCAAGGCCGGGGGCATGTTAGAGACTGCGAACATTGGCAACGCAGCTTTTCAACCCGATGTGCCGAGGTAGCGACTTCAATTCGAGAGGCGAAGAGAGCTTCACCGACCGCCGTGGTGTGAAGACACATATCTAATTCACATTGTAAAATTCAAATAAATAAACGTTATACGAAAGCGTAAATGCGTTTCAATTCGACCAAATAAGAAAATATACAGTCCACTTATTCATATACAATCTTAGTACTCGGTCAGTTACTTAATCTTTATCGCTTTTTTTATTTAATATTAGTCGCATCAACTGCTAATGGTTATTAGTGACATGTTACATTAAGGTACCATTCATTTATAATATATGAAAAAGTTAGTTTCCTTATGGAAATTTATAATATTGTTTATGGTATAGTTGTCGTCTAATAATGTTTTTAGATCGTCGGAAAGAGTATTTTTTAATTTTTTTTGCATAAATTTTGCAGCGTTTAATAAGTGTTTTGCATTTAGAGTTGTGCTTCATATATCCCATACCGGTTAATATTTTGCGTTAAATGAATATGCATGTGTTACTCGTGTATGTCTAAACGTAATCCATCAATTTTAACCTGGTTGGCTTCACTTGTGTTTTTCTTTCTCCACGTTTTTATAGACGAATTAACTTCTCTTAATATCGGTTAGGTGTTATCCCATTCACTTTATTACTTAAACTGTATTTTGAATTTATTCACTGTTTTAATATCACTGGTAAAGTTGCCACCATCTATCTATCGTACCACCTTTGGTTCAGACAATAATTAGTATGTATTTAATATACTTTTAACCAATAAATGAAATGTTTTAACCAAATAAAGCCTTAAATATAATGTACAGAACACTAATTATGATTTTTTGTCCACAGGTCACCTACAAAAAAAATTACAAAAAACACAAAAAACCGGCTTCGGCCACCAAAAAACTAAAAAAAAAATACTAACAAAAACCGGCTTCGGCTACCAAAAAAATTAACAAAAACCCCAAAACCCATGCACGTAGGGCCCAACCCCTTTGAGCACCAAGTCGCCGAACTGAGCCGGGACTCAGAGCGGAGACTTGAGGCCCAAGTAAGCAATTTTAGTTCGCGGATAAGCCACATTAAGATAAACAGGAATATAGCGGTGATGCGCTGTCCTGAGTTTTTTGCATTCGGTTAGGAAACCATGTTGGGGTTCTCTTACCCAGCATTTGGCTGATTGTTGTGTCTCTATAGCGAATCAGATTGCTATAGGGGGGAAAGGGATGGTCTAGAGCATTGGAGCACGGTGGGGTCATTTGTGTTTTTAACTCACACACCTTGCTCCAATGAATTGTTACACCCGATCGTACTACCTGGGTGAACATTTCTCATAGGCTGGGTTTAATCAAATTGCTTGCTTGCTTGCCGAGAAATCAGTCCTCCTGAAACATCAAGACGAAGCAGAACTAATCTGACTTGACAAAGGCAAGTGTGACCTTGCCGAAACGTCGTCAAAACAATGGTTTTTCTAAAAACCAAAATTACTTAACGCGGAGTCAAACCCGGAAAACAACTGAAATCACATATAGCTCCCGCGGAAATTTTAAATCCAATATAAATAACCTCTACGGGGAAGAAATTCTACGAGACCTTACGATATGAAAAACTACGGTCAAAACGAGATAAGCTACTTTGTAGCCTAACATTTTTAGAACGCTGTCGCGACGAAAGCATAATACCCACTTGTATGAAGTTAAGTTTCCACAAAAACAACCATAAAACTAAGAATATTTTAGGAAGGGCAAGTCTAGCACTTACTAGAGAAGCAATTCAAGACTCCAGACGAGACATTGATAAAGTAAATTTAGATTTACTAAAGCTACATCTAACACTAAGTAACAGAATACATCCGACTCTGTGAAACATCTTTGACAAGCTCATGAACTTTTGATCGGAGACAGATGCTGATCTCACCAAGAAAAAATAAATCAAAAAGTTTGAGAAATTAATACTACAACAACGACCAAAGAATAAGGAACTACCAACAATAGAATCCAGTAATCTACTTTACAATTTCTCAAATATTACTTTGGATGAAGGTACAAATAGTGTCCTTTCCAAAGGGTTCAATTTTGCTATTGCACCGACACGGATTCCCGTCGAAAATACCATTAGCGAAGTGGAAACAACTATCACTAAGTTACCGTCAGAAACAGCCAAAATTATTCGACAAGATGTAGCACAAATATTAAGAACAGCCAAGCCTCAGAAAAAGAATTTAACTTACGAAGAAAAGAAAGCCTTGAAGAATATACAACAAAACAAAGACATCATCGTACTTCCAGCTGACAAGGGCAACGCTACTGTCATAATAAATATTGAAGACTACGACACAAAAATACAGAACATACTAAACGATAGTGCATATCAAAAAATCGCAACAGACCCAACAACATATCTGGAGAAAACAACTAGAGCCAAAATACAAGCGTCAAAGATCAAGAAAGAACATCAGTTCCAGCTTATTCCACGAGAAAAGTCGTCAAGATGTCCAAAACTTTACGGTTTACCCAAAGTACATAAGGCAGAGTTACCATTACGACCAATAGTCAGCTCTATCGCGTCACCGCTACAATCACTGGCAAAATTTCTGGCCGACCAGCTACAACCATATGCAGAGAAAGCGGATTCTTACATCAAGAATGCAAGCCACTTTATCGATCGTATCAAGGACGTTGTTCTGGAACCTGAACACTTTTTAGTGAGCTTTAATGTAGTTTTATTATTCACCAATGTGCCAGTAGAAGAATCATTAGAAATTATACGCAGAAAATATCCAATACCACAGGATACATTAAACCTGATGAGGCATTGCTTAAATAACACCTATTTCATCTACAAGGACCAGAGGTTCAAACAATTTGAAGGGGCACCGATGGGTTCATCACTGTCACCCGTAATAGCCAAAATTTTTATGGAAGATATGGAAACAAAAGGAATAGAAACAGCAGAGCATAAACCCAAACTGGAGAAAAGAAGCTTAACGAATTCCTACAACACATTAATAATATCCACCCAAAAATACAGTTTACCATGGAACGGGAGAATAACCAACAACTTCCATTCCTAGATGTGTTAGTTATTAAGAAAGAAGACGGAAGCATAGGACATACAGTATACCGAAAACCAACCCATACTGACAGGTACTTACACGCAGACTCACACCATCATCCTGCACAATTAAATTCGGTAATAAAAACCCTAATAACAAGATCTGAGAAACTGACAGATAAGGAACTAGGAACGAAGAAATGCAAAAAGTCAAAACAGCTCTAAGAAAAAATGGCTTCTCCATGTGTACGATTGAAAAGGCACAGAAATCCCGAAACAAAATCAAAGATCCAGAAGAAGAGGAAAAACCAGTAGGAAAAAACTATCCTGCCCTATATAAAGGGTACGACAGACAAAATCAGCAGAGTGCTACGTAAAAACAACATAGAAACTATTTTTAACACCGACAAAAAAATCGCAACCATATTACCATCGGAAAAAACAAAAGTTGCATTGGAAAATCAAGGTGTATACAGAATCCCGTGTGAGGACTACAATAAATCGTACATCGGACAGACAAATCTGTCCGATGACAAATCTGACAAATCATTCTCTGTCTCTCGCTACAATCATCCACCTTGAGCCCACGTGCTTCTTGATATCATCTGCCGATCTCATTTAGGGCCTTTCTCTGTTTCGTTTATATTTCCACGGTCTCCAACTTATAAGAATTTTGTTCCATTGGTCTTCTTTTTGTCTTATATTGTGTCCGGAAAATCTCCATTTCAATTTTGCAATTTCTTGTCTAACATCCCTCACTTTTGTTTTCTCTCTTATCCACTCGTTTCTCTTTTTATCCATTAGTCTTATGTGCAACATTTGTCTTTCCATTGCTCTTTGGGTTTTTATGATTTTGTCCATGTTTGCTTTTGTAAATGTCCGTTTGAGAACTATAAGTAAGAACAGGGAGTACGCGTTGATTGTATACTTTGGTCTTAAGATGCCGTGGATATCTTTTGTTTTTAAGAATGAAGCTTAGTTTGCCAAATGTTGCCCATGCCAGTCTAACTCGTCTTTTTATCTCTGCTGTTTGGTTCTCTTTGTTAAGTTTTATAGTTTGACCCAAATATATATAATCCTGAACTTGTTTTATTTCATCTTGAACGATTCTTATTGTGATGTCTTCATCTGTATTTGTTATGGTTTTGGTCTTGCTGTAATTCATATTAAGGCCTATCTTTCCAGCTTCTACGTCCAGTTTTTTGATCATTTCTAATAATTCTTCTTTTTTATTGGTTATTAATATGATGTCATCAGCGTACCTTAGATGGTTCAAGCGTTGTTCACAAATTTTTACCTTGATTGAATCAAGAGCCTGATTGAAAAGTTTTGGTAATATTGTGTCACCCTGTCTAACGCCTTTATTAACTTGTAATGGTTTTGTTCCTTCATACACTTTAATTGTTGTTTTGGCTTACTTATATATATTGGCTATTAGTTCCGTATATCTGTTGTTAATTAAATCTGTTGTTAATCAAAGAATTTTTCACTGCCCAATGTTCGACACTGTCGAAAGCCTTTTCGAAATCTATGAACGCCATATATAGAGGAATGTGGTATTCATTTGCTCGTTCTATAAGTATTTTCATACTTAGTAAATGGTCACTTGTGCTGAATCCCTTTCTAAAACCAGCTTGTTCTTTCGACTGGTGTCGGTCGAATTTTGTCGTCAATCTATTGGTTAAAATTTTTGTTAGGTGTTTATACATTACATTGAGGAGTGTTATGGAACGGTAGTTTTTTTATATCTGCTTTATCCCCTTTCTTGTGTAGGATAATGGTTACTGATTCCTTCCAGGAATCAGTTATTATAATTTATAATTTATTTTTAATTTATAATTATATTATGCATATGTGATTTAAAATTTCTGCAGGAGCTATATGTGGTTTCAGTTGTTTTCCGACTTTGACTTCGCGTTAAATAGTTTTGGTTTTTTTACAAAAACCATTATTTTGGCGACGTTTCGGCAAGGTCACACTTGCCATTGTCAAGTCACTGCCATGTCAGTCGATTAGTTCTGATTCTTCTTGATGTTCCTGAAAAACTTCACCAGGATAGTATAGTTATTGATGCTAGCACACAACTGTGAGAACCTATTCTATAACTTAACTTAACTTGTTTAACTTCTTATTATACTTTTATTTTTCTTACTTCCAATTATTTCAATTAAATTATTGTTACTTCAAAGTTTCTTATCAGTCATAAAAGTTGGTCCCGTGTAGATAAAACACAACATTAAATATACCTCCTTTAATATTATTATACCTTAAACGAGGGTTTGAGAACATTTTAAATAAAAAGACAATGATACTGAAACTTACCGTACTCAAATGTAACTATTTGTAGAAGCAATGTAAACTCAATCTGGGCATAGTCACGAGAGCGAGGTTTCTACATAAATGGAATTATAAAAAATCAATTTACACGACCATTTTCAAACCCGAAAAGCCCAATTTAAATGGAATCACGTCTCGACACTTTTTTCGAACATTCTTAGATTATACATTCTTTTTTACCGGAATAGCATCGAGAACGTCATAAAAGTAAGACGGAAATTGAATATTTTCAGTTCAATTTCATTCACTAGCACCCAACGATATTTTATCCGACGTCCCAAAAATAAATTCCAAAGAGAAAACCACAGGGCTTAACTATAAGAAGTGGGTTTCTAGATTTGGGTCCATTTAGCATTCCGCACAATGGTTCGAAATTCATATCCCGTTCCTGGCTCGAGAGATCTATCCTGAAAAGTCCTTAAAGATTCTAGATGTGTATTTTATGTTATCACTGGAACATAAATGTAATAACGCCAGGCGGGATCAAGCCACTAGATTGTCATGGCAAAGTAATGGTCCTTTTTAGCATACACTACGGATACAGTAGATATTGTTCGAGCTTTTTTTAATGTTGGGATAAAAACAAGGCAATTTTGTAAAGTTTTTTATGTCATTCTACCGGATTTTTAAAAACGTTATTCGAAAAAGGGAATATTTATTTTAGGAAAATGTAGAAAATCCAGGATGTATTTCCGAGAAACATTTAAATATTAGTTTTAAATATATCTAATTCAATTTTAAGTAAGATTTTTCTCAAATGCTAATAAGAGAGTATATCTTTATTTAACCGTAATATTTAAAATCAATAAGGAAACTGAATTGAGTAGGTTGGCTGTAAATCATGAATCACAAAAATTTTTCATACCAAATTTTAGTAATATTCACGATCTAGTATTCAATTGGACAATAAAAATAAACTACAAAATATTAAGTCAACTTTTCTAAATCTTTAGCAAATATATGTTTGTCTGATATCATTAATTCCAACCCTCCGGAGAAAGTGTAGTGGTTATCATGATATCGTTTTTTTGCCCTCTCTAAAGATTTCCATCTCTGGTAGTCATTTCTTTTAGCTCATGCATCGTTCTTTTGCTTATTTCTGTAATTTGATCGATCCGTTTTGTTGGGTATCTTTCTCGTGATCTTTAGCCTTGCAGCTTTCTTTGGATAATAAGCCTTTCTATGTTTTCTTTTACAAAGATGCCTGGACCTAGAAGATCAAGACATATGCGCATGTTTTATTGACTATAATAAAGCATTCGATAAAGTACGATATAAACAATTAATGAATGTCTTGAAATCAAAGGTAAGCAGAAATTGAAATTAGATGTGGAGTGAGACAGGGATGCGTATTGTCGCTAATTCTATTTAATGACCACTCCGAAGAGATCCTCACAAACGCTCTTGAGTGTGAAACAGCTGGAATAAAGGTAAAATGGAGGTAAATTTATGAGAATATCGAAAACTCAAAGAAATAACAAGAATCTTCTAATAAACGGAACCAACGTCGAACAAGTGGAAAACATATGCATATCTGGGAACAATGATTAACCCCACAAATGATTACATTTAGGAAATCAAAATAAGAATTAAAAAGGCTAGAGCAAATTTCAACAAAACGAGAACAGTGCTATGTACCAGGGATTTAAAACTGGAATAAAGAGTTAGGTTGGCGATGTGCTATGTTGTCTTGACTTTATTTTATGGAATGGTATCTTGAATCTTAAATGCGACATCAATGACAAAAATGGAATTATTCGAGCTATGTGCGTATAGAAGAATTCTGAAAATATCGCGGACAGAACACGTCACAAACAAAGAGGTTCTGAGAAGGATGAATAACGAAATGGAAATTTTAAACACAATTAAAACAAAAAAATCAAAATATCTCGGACATATTACACTTGAAGAGAAAAAATACACCTTGCTCCAACTGATTATGCAGGGAAAGATCCAAGGAAAGAGAAGCATGCGGAGGCGTAAAATGTTATCGACTGCGCAACTCGAGAGGGTGGTATGGATGTACATCATCAAATGAACTCTTCAGAGCAGCTGTCTGAAAAGTCGAAATAGCTATGATGATTGCCGACCTCCGCCGCGGATATGGCACTTTGAAGAAAACGCACTTTGAAAATGCATTTTTCTTTTGCATAAAAAAATGCAATTTTCATTTGATCACTATGAATTTTGGTCATAATTTTTATGATACTTTTCTGAATAAAAAGCAAAAAGTTGCACAGCGATTCATCCTACTGCGGAAAATTGGTAGATTAGTACTCGTTTTAGGTGCGTTAGTTAGTTAGGTTTCGCCTATATTCATAGAAATTAATATTTAAATGTGAATAAGCCACAATTAAAGGTTAAAGTACATTATTGACGTTTTAATTTTCTACTTCAGAAATCGTTCTTAAAATACAAACATTAGTAAATTTACTAATTTACTCAACTTACTAATGTTTGTATTTTGAGAACGATTTTCGAAGTAGAATTGAAACGTCAATAAACGTACTTTAACCTTTAATTGTGGCTTATTCCCATTTAAATATTAATTACTTTAAAATGTCATAAGGAAAATAGCTTCAGAACTATATTCATAGTAGTTTTGGAAAAGGATTAATTTATGTAAAAAGTATAATGACAAACTCATCTTAAACTCTAATATTCAATGCAATGTGATATTTTCAAAACATTGCATTAAAAGCAAAAAAGTTGCAAAAAGTTTCCATTGTAACTATGGACACAGATGATATTATGACGAATACACAACGGAAAAATCTCAATTCATATTTTTGGTTCAATATTACACAAATACCAAAAGCTTTGGTATTTTAGTAACAATAATTGAATTACAGGTATTTCCCAGGAATAAAGGTCTTTCAAAATTAGTTTTTTTAAATTATTTAGTCCACAATGAACACATTAACACACAGTAGTAAGTTTGTAGGAGAGGATTCAACATATTAAAATACGTGATGCTTTAATTTGCAGGTATTAAGTTTAAACAATACTCTCATTCTTTTAGGATAAAAAAAACTGGTTAATGAGTAAAGATAATTTAATTTTTTAATAATTTATCCATACAGTTTTATCTATTAGCGAAATATTTTTTGGTAAGAAATATTATTATAATCAATAGGAAACAAAAAAAAAACATTTTGTTTTATATTGGCACTTACAGTTAAAATAGAAACAAAAAATTGTTTCCATACCGTTTTTAAAACTAAACTGCTTCTTATTCATGTTATATTTTTCATATTTTTATATAGATTGGGTAGAGAAAAACATAGATTATTATTCTTCTACTTAATTAATCTTCTTATTAGGCAGTTCTGCCTGCTTCGGTCCTCTTCGATTCTACTTTTTTGTTATATTGTCTCTTGCTATCTTCATCATCAGTTGGCGCTACAGTCCTTCGTGAGCCTTGGCCTGCTTCAAATCATTCTTCCATCCTTCCCTAACGAGTGTCTGCCTTCTCCAGCCCCTCACTCCAATCTCCCTCAGATCTTCCTGTGCATCGTCCAGATATCTGAGTTTACGTCGCTCCCTTCTTCTTCTTCCGACCGGCCTGTTTAGCATAAATATTTAAGTAGGATCACTCTCATCCATTCGCATAACGTGGCCACCCACCTTAGGCGGTTTATTTTGATGGTCTTTACAATATCTGCATCACCAAAAACTCTATAGAGTCAAAGTTATATCGCTCCACAGACCGTTCGTTACCGCGTATATGGTCCTCAATACTTTTCGTTTAAAGACTCGTAGTAACTCTTCATCTCGGGTCGTCATTGCCCATGTTTTCGATCCGTATGTGAGCACTGGGCGTATTATTGTTTTATAAAGTTTGCACTTTGTTGCTATTGACATATTTCTCGCTCTTAGTTGAGGGCCCAGGCCAAAATAACAGCGGTTAGCCACGCATATTTTTTTTTTATTTCGTTGGATGTGTTATTTTTATAGTCTACCAGTGATCCTAAGTAGCAGAATTCTTCTACCATTTCTATCGTTTCGTGTTGCATCTTTAAGTTATTTTGTTGAATTCTTGATATGGCCGGCATATATTTAGTTTTCTGAATGCTAATCAAAAGTCCGATGTTTTCTGCGGCATTTTTGATACGTGTGAAAGCCTCCACTGCTTCATTATCGGTTCTTCCAATTATGACGATATTATCAGCGTATGTCATTATTTGTATACTACGGGTATATATCGTATCATTTAAGTTTATTCCTGAATCTCTCATAACTTTTTCTAACGCTAGGTTGAACAGCGTTCACGATAGCGCATCTCCCTGGTTCAAGGTTTGAACATCCCTTGTACGCGCACTGTAAATGCGACTTTCATCATTGTCATTTTAATTAATTCTACCAAACCTTTTGGTATTCCTAATTCGATCATCGCCGAATATAATTGGGACCTGTCAATAGTATCCTACGATGCCTTAAAGTCTAAGAAGATGTAATGGCAGTCTATGTCGTACTTCGTCGTTTTTTCTATTTTTCTAATATTTGTCTTGCTATCTTCATCACCCTATTATCTTTTATTCTGCTTATATTATTGTTCCATTCTCTATTTCCATTCAGCATGCACTAGCCTATATGTTTCGCCTTGCATGCTTTTCTGATTTTTTTCCTATTTTTTTGTTCTCTCAGTGCGCTTCCCTTGAGTCTTCTCAGTAGTCAGATTTCTGTTGTCTCTAGCATCTAGTATGTTTTGGATCTATCACATCATGTTTTTTTCCGTATAATCTCATTATTAGTCTTAGAGCTGCTTTGTAAATTTTTGTCTGAGTTTCCATCCCAATGTGACTATTGTTCTTTATTGTATTGTATAGATATTCTGCTGCTTTACTGACATTCTGTATTTGCTATTTACCTCTGCCTTTACCGTATCACTTTTTTTTTAATTTTAAATAATAAAAATTTATATAATCTATAAGTTTATAATTTTTCTACCTGATTTTTATAAGATGGTTAGTAAACTACATGTCAACTGGTTTATCCTAGCTTTTTTTTACGTAACATGCCTACTTCTTTGTTGTGGCTACACAGCACAGCACTAACTCTGTTTTTTACTAACTAATTAAGCCTTGTATGGTAAATAACGTCGTAATGGTAAATAACTGGTTGTTAAATTATATAACCATTTATTTAAAACACAACAGTACACTTTTACTTAACATTACTTAGTCTAATCGTAGTTCGTACTTATGTGAAGTTGATATGAGACTCCCTCATAATTATCAATACGCGATACATTAAACTGCCATCTTGACGTTAAATTAGTTACGATCTTGCATATATCAGCAGTTTATGTCTTAGTGTGTCAAGTTTGTTAACTACCTACGACAACTTTCGTAAGGCAATGTCGTGATTGGCAACAAATGTCGTGATTGGCAATAGTGCTGACTTACAAATTATAATTCGAGTATATTTATAAATGTCCTCGATTCAAATCATTAAACATATTTTATATAAACAAAATGCGAAACTGTGTTACACTTTTTTCGTTTTAACTTATTCTTTATATGAATTATAATATTTTAGGAATAATACTACACTTGCACAACGTTAAACATAATATAAACTCGAACGGTTTAGTCCTCTTGAGCCTTTGCATCTGAGGTTGGTTGACAAGAAGCTGAAGCACTGCATTATTTTGATACTTATTAGCATCTCTGCATGTTTTCTAGCGACTTTTATATTTTAGTTTGGAGTAGATTTGACTTTTAGGTCTATACGTAAATCGTCATTCCGAACATACCTAGGAGCGCCTACAATATTTCTTAGTATTCACTTCTCGAACGTGTCAAAATTTCATTAATTGCGTTTTTTGGTACAGCCCCATAATTGTAAGCCATAGGTCTATAGGTTTGTAAGTCATTACTTTGTTCCTGGGGGAGTACCTACCTATCGGTTAAAACATTATTTTTACACTTCTCTTCAAATGTTCAGTTTTCTTTTTAACATGCTTCTTTCATTTGAGTCCAGATTTAAACACAGGTATTTAGCAGTGTTCTTATTAGGAACAGTGCTGTTGTTTAGGATAAATAGAATATAATTAATTTTCTTGTTAGTAAAGTTAATATGAACTGATTTGAGTTCATTAAGTTTTATATGCCATTTTTAGACCAGCGTTCTATGGCATTAATGGCATTACGTAGGTTAACTGTCGATTACTGCTGTAACATTAGCATTCGTGGCTAATTGAATGTTTTTTTCTCCGGAATCTCAGATATATACACAAAGTATCGTACTGGTGCAAGAACGCTATTTTTCAGAACACCTGCTTTACTGGATGATTACGCTTAGCAGGGCGGCCGCTTATTTGTATCTTCTCGTTTTCTTGTAGTGCCTATCCATTTCGAATGTTGTCGACCATCATGACAATCTGTATTTTGCAAACTTTTGCTCTGAAAAGATTTTTGGTTGTTGTGATGAAACACGTACGTAGATTTTTCAGCCAGGAAATTGATGTCGAAATGCCACATTTCGAAAGCCTTACTTCTTTTGCAGGTAGCGTCTGTGAGAGTCCACGACTTAACTCCGTACAACAGTATAGGAAAGATATGACATAGTAGTAACCTAATTTTTATGGGTTATAATAAATCGTGGCATTTGAATAGCTAAGCCATTTTTTGAAATGCAGATCTTGCTTTCTCTATCCTAGATTTTATTTCTAGGAAAGGTACCAATTTTTATTGATGTTCGTACAAAAAAAAGTACATGTTTTTATTCTGTTTATTGGTTGACCACTTACACTCATTCTTTTAATTTTTTGATGTTCCATCCTAGAGGTCATCATACATTTTGTTTTCTTAATGTTCAGTGAAAGTCTATTCGAAATCCTTCTGTGATTTTATTTATTTACTTCTGGAGGGCTTCATAACTGTCAGCGAATACCACCATCTATCTCATGTTATTAATACGTTCTCCGTTAATTCGAATTCTGGCTTCAACATCTACTGCTTTTTAAAAGATTTCCTTAGAGTATATGTTAACACAGCAAGGGTGGTGGTATACATCCCTGTCAGACCCCACGCTTAATTTTGATATAATCGGATTTTCCTGTCACTTTACTAATAGAAGATGTTTTAGTCCAGTTAAGACTGCTACTAACCTTTAGATCACAGGTGTTTATTGCAATATTTGTTAACATCTCTATCAGCTTGTCATATTTTACTGTATCAAATACCTTATGGTAATCAATGAAGCGTGCATAAATATTTTTTGTATAATGAGAATTAAAAACAGCAACAACTTGTTTGCTTAACCTTGTGCCAAACTTTGGGAAATCAACCAAAAAAAAAACAAATAAAAAAGGACCATGGAAATAGACTAATGGAGACGAAGTTGCCGGCATACTAGACTTAATAGAATGAGGAACGTAGACATTAGGAGAGCAATTGAAAATAACCTAGATATAATAGATACTATCGAAACCAAAAGACTATACTAGTATGGACACCGGCAGAGAATTCGTTAACATAGATGGCCAAAAAAGATAGAAAAATGGACTCACCCCCACTTCCTTCTAAATGACATGCCCTTCTAAATGACATCGTCCAGCTACACTACACATTATTTACAAGTTCTAGCTTGCAGAAACTTGTTTCTATTTATAGACGTACGTGACTGACAAACTGTTGGAAAATATATAAATTACTGCCGACTAAACATATGTACACAGGTCATTTTTAACGGTTTAAATACGTGCGCCCGAATGTACTATAGGTAACAATTTAATGTTTATTAAAAAAATCAGGAAGTTGATTTTTTATTTCGTATGCAATTGAAAGACCTCATATTAGGCAATGAAGTCACGAAACAACAAAACAGGACAGGACATCAGGGTTAAATAAAAATAAATATTTTATAATCCTTTTTCATAAATTGCAACTATTCTAGTGGAAATGTAAATGTATACCTTAAATATTGATTGGATTCATTCAATTTTACGCTATACTTAAAATGGCATTACAAATCCGAATACAGTTTGAGCTAAAATTATAATGTTTTGTGGACTGGTAACATTTTATTTCAATATCAGTTAAAACCAACACGGCTCTTACGGGTCAAATAAAAATCCGGAGTTGTTATTAAACTGACGACTACAAAAACTTTCGTTTAAATAAACAACTGTCCTGTATTTTTAGATTGTCATGTCATAAACTATTTTAAATCAAAATAAAATTCAGGCGAATAAAACTTTATTTCTATTGTGTGGATTTCAATTTTTATTTATTTTAGGTAATATACTGGGTAATATATTTATTTTATTAAAGGACAAATGAAAATGCAGCATAATAAGGAAAGTAAATAAAAATACTCCTAAAGCTCAGTATACATTGTGATTCCACAGTAAAAAAAGAGAAGAAATAAATATTACTTTCCCATTTATCTGTGGCATTTCAGGTTTTTTATCTCTTCAGGAAATGGAATTGCAGTAATGGGATCATTCTACGAGCTGTATGGAATGTAGCAGCTTCTTGTTGAAACTACATATCGTGTACCGTATATTATATGGACTGCTTTGCCCAGCAAATTTCAGTTTTGATTAAATATTTCTTTTCTTAGAACATATAAATACATACAAAAATTATTTTGAGAACTAGCGAGATGTTGACAGAGAATGTACTTATCATTTTTCATCACAATGTTTAACACAGCAAAAATTAAAGGCAAGGTGGGCAAAGTTGCCCCGGAAAAGTTCAACATTGCCCACCTATTTTAAATTCATTGTAGTGCAAAATTGAAACGTAAGTGAGAGCGCCCACCAAAGTGGCGTGGCAGTGGCAAGTAGCAAGTAGCACGCGTCTAGCATAATGTAACCAATGAAAACGAATGATTCAGTTTACACCAAAATGACAGTAACATCATTCGTTCTAATCATTCGTTAGGATTGGTTACATTATGATAGACGCGTGCTACTTGCTACTTGCCACTGCCACGCCACTTTGGTGGGCGCTCTCACTAATAGGACTACTTTGCCCGCGGCATACGATTTGACTTGACTGCTTTGTCCACCATAAACTTTTGAATTTTATTTTTTAATAAAACTAGAAAAAGAAACTCTATTTTTCAGAACTTTTAAAAAAAAATACAAGAAAAATTATTATATTTTTATTAAAAAAAAACACAAGAAAAATTAGAACTGAAAACAACTTAAATTTTCGTTAAACGAAAAAATCCTCTTCCACTTTGGAAAGGTTTCTTTTTCAAATTATATTATATTCCATTTATATTTTGTCTTCAAAATTTTACGCTGTAGTACATATTGTCTTTGTTTATTATTTCTACTATGATCCTGATGAAATGTTTAACGGTTTTTTTTGTAAGAAATTGGACCACTACAAAGGTACCAATTTTTAGATTATTTCCATCTACTTCGATATCAGACTCGATATTTTCACAACATAAGGAACTTGCTGTGTCTTATTTAACCTCACTTTGACTTCTTAATTTTGTAGAATTTATTCCCACCATTTTCGGTAATTCGCAAAGTTCTATTTTATTTACTTTTGTTTACATTTATATTGACTAAGAGCACGTATACTTGGTTGTGTAGTAATTTCCAGCCACTTCGAGTCTGTCAAAAAGTAACTAACTTCGTAAAAAAATAATAACTAAAATCACTAGACAGTTTGGACTGGGAATAGCGAACCGGGTATACCTAGTGGTGCTGTGTGTTCCATAGAGAAGTGGAATAATGGTATAACTCATAACACCACCAGTCATCATGCCTGACCCGTGCGCTGTCAGTAGTTCTACGATTGTCGCTGTCGTGAACAGTGAGGTTATTCTAATCGTATTGTGATTCACGATAACTGCATCAGATTAATGACTAAAAAGTGTGTTTTTTTTTGCTTTTTTGTATACAGAAACAATAAATAGTGTAAATAATATTTGTGAAAAAAATACAGTTAGTGACAAAAATAATGTACGGAAAAGCAAGAAACGTGTACGGCACGATGGCGATCATAAGCGAGTTAAACGTTAAATACCTACAGAGGAATGCTGGGAAGGAGTATGACAAGGTATGACAAGGTTATACCCACAAAGACTTTTAAGAATACAACTTGTGGGTGTGTAAAACGCTGCAATAATTTTGTTAGTGAATTAGACAAAAAGGGGCCATTCTCTCGTTTTTGGAGTTTGGGGGATTTTTCTCGTCAAAATGCTTATATTTCGGGACTTGTCCAGCGAGTTCCAGAACAACAACGCCGCCCGAATGAGCATACCGAGGCACCAAAGAGACCAAAATCTGTAATATACAAGTACGTTGTTAAATCAGAGAGTGTCGTAGTTTCTAAAAAGTACTTTTTGGGTATTCTTAATATCCTAAACGGAAGACTTTAAAGGTTCTTAAAGAAAAGAGGAACTGGGTAAGCCTCCGGGCGATGATCTGCGTGGAAAAAACCTGTGTGCTAACAAAACATCAGATGACGCTCTAAATGTTATTAGGGAACATATTGAACTATTTCCTTGATATGATAGTCATTACACTAGGGCTCATAACCCAAACAGAAAATACTTAAGCCCTGAGCTCAACATAAGAAAACTCTACAATCTATATCTACGATACTGCGAAGAAAAAATATGCCCCCAGAAAAAGTGGTTAAAGAAAACATCTACAGAGACCTGTTCAATAAAGAATTCAATTTGTCTTTCCACACACCTAGGCATCCACGCACACGTGTGCACGATGTCATAAGTACAAAGTTTTAGTTACAGTTTTACCTGATGGACCAGAAAAAAATTCTTTGGAAACAAAACACCAGCTACATTTGAAAAAACTGAAAAATCAAGAATGTCTTTGCAAGAAGACACAGAACTGTCAAAACATTCAGAAGATACTGTGATTTTCACATTATATCTCGAGAAAACCCTGGCGTTTCCCAAGCTCTCTACCTTGGTCGCTTATTGTAAACGTAACATGTACAATGTACGTGTATAAGTTTGGGATTCACCACACTGCAACCGGCTAAGCGTTCATGTACACTTGGGATGAAACTATTGCGTCCGCGGATCTTAAGAAATTGGTTCGTGCTTGATGAAATACATCGAACTTTACTGTGCCGACACTAAACACATCATTGCATACCGTGACGCATACACGGGCCAAAATCATAATATAAAGTTGTCACTGATTTGGAATCCTATAGTTGAAAACATTAATAATAGTGTCACTAAAGTAGATCACAAATTTATTGTGTCTGGCCATTTGTTCTGGCTCAACGATAGGGACTTTGCGCTTATTGAAAGGACACCAAAACCAACCTTAATATACACGCCACAAGATTGGATACGAATAATACGTAATGCAAGAAAAAACAAGTTTTATATATACGAAATGCAACGAGATGATTGTTGGTCAACTCAAACGTTGGAAAAGTCTGTCACAAAACGAAAGGGTAACGTCAAAAAAATACCTTTTAGATGGGTACAAGTTCAGTGGCTACAGTTTGGCAATTCTCCCAAAGTAATTTTGTACAATTTAACGTTGAGTGATATTGAGCAATTTAAAAGTTTGGATTTGAAGAAATCAGCAAAAGGAAGACCCCGCACCTTTTTGTCAATGGACCGACTGTGTTATTCTCTCAGGCCAATTACTGCGGAAAAGAAGAAGGATATGCTAGAACTTCTTCTCAGTGGACTTCACCTGTTCAGCACCAGTTTTACATTAACTTAGTAACGATTGATGATGCTGTTGATGTGGGACCTTTGTCTGACTATGAAGAAGATGAAGATTAATATTGTTTTTTAATACGAATTTTCTTAAAATACCTATTTACGTTTGTTTAGTAGAAATATTCATTTCTGTTTCTGTTAGGTAATGTTCCTTAAAACTTCTTTGTTTAAATTATAAAATAAACTTTTACAAAAATTATCGTATTTTTAAACTGAAAGGTAAACTGAAAGAAAATTGCATACACTTTCAATATAATTAATAATACAAACAAAAATCGTACAGTGTCATACAAGCTCTTAAGTTGAAAAGTGGTATAACTCATTGAGTTATACCACTTTTCTGCTAAACTCGCCACAAATGTTTGTTGGTGAAATGGTATTCTGGAAGTAACATCTAATTACATGGAAACAACGAACTTCAATCATTGTAATTCGGCATCCCATATAAATTTCAACAAATTCTTGTCAAGAATCCGTCACAACTGGCTCCGTAAGTATTACTGAGATTTTTTAGTTCGTTAACATGCAAAATCTGTATTTACCAAAAGTTAAGTTATATGCGGTTATACCAATTTTACTCTAGGGGCTCATATGTATTAAATGTAAATTTAAATACTACAACCAGAATTTCCGATATAAGTTTGAATCACGAGCATGTGTACACCCTGTATATTAATTTGAGTGGAACTTAATATAAAATCCAATAAATTATTCTAAATGATAAATTACCTAATTTTCTTGCTTTCGAATATATATTACGAAAATTTCTATGGTAAGATTTGATTTTACGCGCAAAATATTCGAATAACTGGTGGTATATTTGAAAAGGAAACCTTCCAGGCCTGCGTAATTCATTAGATGAAAACGGAGCTTCCCTTTCACATTCCGAAAAGGTCGGATGCTACAAAAGGACGCTAAGCACAATTATTTAAGGTGACAACTCGAAAAGCGGATTTGCTCAAGTCAATAAGGAAATTTCTAAGTCAACATCCTGCTTAGGATTTAGTTGTAAAACCAAGCGTAATCCTTGAAAATCTCCCGAGTAATCATGATGGAATCGTCGGACTATTGTGAAAAGCTGTTGCGGACAAATACAGCAAATACCTTCTTCTGCCCATTTACTCTGTTTACGTAAACTGAATTATTTACAAAGCCGTTAGAAACGAAAACGTTACCTGCCATTCGTTGGGATATTTAACGGTACATTTCAACTACATAACTTCTAAATAAATAAAGTTACCAAAATATCACAGAATTTTCCAATCTAACTTGTTAACAATAAAAACTTCTACTAAAATAAAATATTAACCTTTCACGTAATATTTGTGTAATGTATAACAAATTGGAATAAAAATACTCTGTGATACCACCTTTAAATGGATTTTTAATGCATAAGTTTTCTTCATAATATGTTAGTTCAGAATTATGTATTATTATAATAACAGATCACTCTTGTTAACCTTCATCGGACTGGATAAGGTCTACTTGACCCCAAATCACAATTTTTGGCTGTTACTTTATAGATCTTTATTTTTAATCGGCAGTCTTTCATCTATCTGTAGTTTATATCCTATTGTATTGTTAAAAATGTATGCCTACAAGAACATTTAACGGATAGATTAAATTTAAACTTTAATTTTATAGGCTGGGTCTCCTAATACCCCGGCCAGCCTTTTATGTCATATAAAATTAATTCTAATAAAGTTGTAATAATATGGGTATCCCATAGATTTTAGGGATAAGTAGCGACTATGAGTGTACTATCGTTTTATGTAAGGGTTTTACATGTTTAAATGGGGAATTCCCCGAGCTGCGATAAAATTTAAAGAAATAATATAAATATATTGAGTTCCAGTGTCAGTTGGTTTCTTGTATTTGTAAGTAGTGCATAAAATTTTGAACATTAGTTAGGTTTCAAATATATATAGATTGGTAGGCAATGTCAAATCACGTTCGGATTTTAGCGCTCATTCGTTTGGTGGCGCTGCTAGTCTCGTTTCTATGCGGAGGGAGTGTGCTGTGGACGGTGATCAAATCAAAAGTTGAATTTAGATAGACAAATACGGCGCCATATTTGTATTTGTTTTATTTTTTATAGTTTAAATTAGTAAAGTAAAGTAGTGCAAAAAGGTAAAATTTTAGACGATTTTTTATTATGGAATCGAACACATTACATGGAATAACAATGTAGTGACGAAGAACTGAACAAAAAAGATGTATTCCAGATTGCATGGATACCAGGCAAGCACACTACTACTGGCAAGCAATACCGTTTTTGAAGTCCAGGAGATTATATGGTAATGTTTGATAAATGGGTGAATGCTGTTAAAAGCTCTAATTAGAGAATGCTGCAACAGAAACTATTTATAAAAATTTTTGTGTATGTGCTAGTCATTTTAAAGAGGAGGATATAATTAATGTTGGACATACCGGTATTACGAGAACAGCATTTCTGAGGTTGTTTTTACCAGCACCAGGTAAGAACTATTATGTCAATATATGTATGTATGTGACCTTTTACTTAAAAAAATTAGTTAATTATAAATTTAACCTAAAATTATATATTATAAAATCAGTCTTACTTGCTTACTATTTGAATTATTTTGTAGTTCAACAACTATCTTTAAAATCATCACCTTAGAGAGGGTTCGACATAATTTCTACAGGTGTGCGCATTTCAAAGTTGGATTAGATTAGCAGACCATGACTACACTATCATATGAAGAGGTCTATGAGCTTGCCTGTTAAGTGCGAGGAGGGATCTGTCTCTCTCTTGTGAGTGAGATTGGTCTTCGAGTACCATATTACCATGGCTTGTCTCATCTATGTACTTTTAATGTTCCATTTTGTAGAACAACCTAAATCTAAATGTATTTAATGTCTCCCAATAAATATATAAATATTAGTAGAAAAGAGTTACTGGTAACATAGAGTTTGAAAACGTAACTTTATAAAATACTTCATGTTTTTATTGTAACTAGCTAATACTTTACATATTTTCTTATTTTTAATGTTATTTTTCCATCTTTATAGTGCTGGATCTTAGAATCTTAGAGCTAACTGTTGGGTTTATAGGTTTAAATATGACTAAAATATTATCATATAAATGTATATAAAGTTCTTTCTAGCACTAAATTATTTAATTTTTCTGTTTCCAACTTAGCAGAGTTCTTGAGTTCTGTCTTTCTGTGAGTAGAACGCCAGACAGTAAGGGTTCTCACTGACCGCTGGTAGTGTGTGTTATTAGATTAGGATGTAAGTACTACAAAGAACTCAGAATGTCTGACGGCTGTCTGTTGCTTATTAGGCTTTAATTTGACATTAGAATTCCAAAAAAATTATTTAATTACTGACAAGTTCTTGTCACAACATTTAGAACACTAAATTATACTACATTTACCCGTCCCTATTTGTGAACAAAATATTGCAACTATCTTGGTTTATTTTTAGCTCCAGCTGATTTACAGCTAGATTGAAAATCTGAATTTTACAATCTTGGTTCATAATTA
Organism: Diabrotica balteata; assembly: GCA_918026665.1. Lineage (NCBI taxonomy): Eukaryota > Metazoa > Arthropoda > Insecta > Coleoptera > Chrysomelidae > Diabrotica > Diabrotica balteata. Next base: position 41,847,347 of record OU898282.1, on the reverse strand, counting down.
TCATCAGGATTTTGAACAGGTAAATTTTTTGTCACATCTGGCATTGATTTAGTAGTGGAATTCTCTAATGTGTTATTTGGACGTCATCTTCATCATTATCGTGATTCAATAATATAACAATTCAATAGTAAACTTCTTATATAGTACAGAGCTCCTGGTAAAGCAGTTTTTTATTTAGTGATGTCTAAATATTTGGTTTTCAATGCTAGATTCACCAATTTCTATATAACTCATTGTATCTTTCAACTACCATTTCCTTCATGGTTATATGGTGTTGTTACACTTGAAATATTCCTTTAGAGTGTAGATAATTAAGAAATTCTTGTAAAGTAAAGCTAGTTCTCCTTATCAGAGTTTATATATGCCAGCATTCTATATAAACAAAATGGTGATTTAATCTGGGATTGGTTTGAATTGCTTTCCTACCAGATAATGTCTGCATTTTTTTAATACTTCAACGCATTTGCATGTTTTCATACTGAATCTGTGAGGGTATGTGTGAAAAAAGCAATTGGTTTTCCCCATTGATTGCTTCACTTATGTAATTATAGACTAAATTTATTACAAGCATGTACTTATCTTTGTCTTCTAGGGATTTATCTTTAGATTCATTGCTTTCTAAAAAAATCTTGAATGTTATATACCAATGTTTGAATTCTTTGCGAATTATGAGAATAAAATTGTAGTAAAAGGCCTTTTGCAGAATTAGGCTTCTATTTAAATAAAACTTGACATACTAGGACAAAACAATTATTTAAATACTGACCAGTTCTTGCCACAACATTAAGAAAACTAAATTATAGTACACTTGGCTTGTATTATTAATATTTCTTGTAACACATATAACATTGCTTGTAATATTTTTATAAATAAACATTTTATTCTCTATTTTATTCTTTAATTTTTTTAACCACTTTGGCATTTTAATGTAATGTAAAATAAATATAGTCTCAACATAACAAGAAAACCCAAAAAGTATACGAAAAATATTTATTATCGTATAGGATAGGGATTTTTCTTGTTATTTTAAGATTATATCGATTTTCCTTTACTTTAAAATGAGTTCACATTCCTAGGTAATATTACTAAACTTTTGAATTTCGCGCCATGTATTTATAGTTAGGCGCCCGGTCACTAGGTGATGCGCCAATCATTGTTTTACTCGTCAACACGGAAGTTTCATTGCTAGGTGGTAGTGTGCTATGTTAGTATAGAAAAAAACAAATGCTTGAAGAAGATAAACTTTTTCGTTTACTTAAAAGTGATGATCAAGAGCTTGATATCAATAAGGATACAGCAATTGATTTAGAAGATGAAGACAATGTAACCGAGGTGAAAGAAGAAGAATCTGACTAAAGAAAAAAATGAAGAAAATATTTATCAAAGCATAGAGCAAAATGAACCAACAGTTACTGACTCCTAAGGCTTATCGGTATATTTATCTAAAGATATAACTTAGTGGTCAAGGTTTTCAAAAAATCACGCGCAGCTGTCATATTGCCTCGAATAAACACAAGTGGCTATCCTATATATAGGCAATAGCCCCCCAAACTATTATTTTAACTGTTTTGTATACATGCCTCACAACAGAAAATCCGATATCTCGTCACTTGCCAGGCGGCGTCTTACCATCCTACCACCATAAAGCATTCCTAAACATAACCGTGATTCATCGCTGAATGCTATTAATTTTATGCCATTCTGCCACCCAATGCTGCCGTTCTTTGCTCCAATTCAAACGTTGATGATAGTGGTCCGAATTCAGAGGAAGCACTAGTCGTGGGCGGAATGAAACCAGTTTAAAGACTCGAATGCGACGGTAAAGCGTACGCATACTAACAGGTCTACCCACTATTCCAAACCATCGGTTAGCAATTTGACACGTAGTAGCAAAACGGTCTCGCACAGCTAGTAATCCTATCGTGATACGAAAGACCCATATCTTTATACGCAATATTTCTACCCCTGTCAGAATCGCTCACATGGTGGTAATTTTGGTCTTTTGAACTCGAGATATTTTCTAACACTGAATACAATTAGACTGAAGAATAATAACCAAACATTTCTTTGCGAACCGGTTTTCATAAATCGGCATCTTAACAAAAAAATTTAAAGATAAAACTTTATTTTTACAAAAAGGGAAAAAGATAACAATTGGTATTGTTATCATAGCATGTTTTTAACATAGGCATTGTGTTGCCAAAAAATTAAGTTCACAAAATTATTTCTCCTGGGTGTAATACTTCTAATGATACTAAGTTTATATAAAGTAAATATTTGTATATAGTTTATCTTTTTAGATGTGAAGTAATTTCGTCACATCAGTATAGTATCCATATATATTATATCTATCTATACGAATAAATTGTCTTTTGTATTTTGTCAAGTAGTATGGTATATTAAAAGTTTCCACAGGATTTTTTGGGAGATTTTAAGCCAAATGGGATAACTTTTTTGCTGCTCTGTCCCTCTTTTTTCATTTTTAAAATAAATAAATAAATAAATAATTTATTTAATTAATTCACTAATCTAATCGTATTACAATATTATTATTAATTAATTAGTATAGCTTTCTATTAAATATTAATATAAGAGTTTTATAGTTTATATTCAATTTTATATAAACTCATCACAGTGATGAACGGGTTTTAACAAAGGGTAATAACCTTGCGTCAGTACTTGCTTATCAGGAGTTGTTTGTTATGCAGCTATTACTTGGTAACTCTTTAATGCTTTACAAATGAAAAACTCACGAAATATTTTTAACTATGTGCATAAAAAGAACACAAGTGTAATAAGTTTACAGCTTATGTTCTTTATGAGAAAAATATTTAATGAAATACTTGATATCAAATTGATTATATCAAGCTATAGAATAGCAAATAGACTAGTCTGTTAAATACAATACCGGAGGGATGTAGATAAAATAAATAGATTAATATCATATTTTTTATTTACATCTTTTTATTACTTCTTATTATTTTAATTATTTATATCAAGTGCGCAACGTTAAGAGTAAAATAACTATTTCATTTAATGTTTTGTGTAAATGCCTTGTTACTAAGTAAAGTAAGTGTCGTTGTCTTTGCTAAGAGTCGCAAATTTATTATATTTTCCTGACGACGGTCTCTCAGACGAACAGCGAACAAGATATTTTAACAAGGGTTATTTTTTCGATGAAAATCAATAAGTCAGAAATACGTATTCTTATTTATGCGAGTACGTTTATCTGTACGTCTAGAGTATCAAGACCACTCTACATATGAACTAATGACACAAAAGTTGTAAAAAAAAGACAAAAAAATTGTGGTTATCATTAAAAGAACATGCAGTTACAACGGTAGAAAATGAAAGAAACGTATTAAAAACGACATAGCATTAGTAGTTGCGTAAATACCTTCTCCAAAATTTATTAGTGAAAGCAACCAGGAAGGAGAGGCTAACATTGTTGCCAATCTTATTTTTATTTGACATGTCATCTTTGTTATCATGATGTTAGCATGTTAGCGTTGAAAAATGAGACAATTGAGAAAGAGCGAATTTATTTAAATGGCAAATTTCTATTTTTTTTATGAATAACGCATAATTTTATTTTAAAATAAGTTTTCTTTTAAGTTTTGATTTCCACTTCGAAAATTATTCCCAAAATCCCAAATATTAATAAACTAGTAATATTGCCCACCGCATGCTACGGGTGGTTCAATCGATTGCCATCTACATTTCCTTCTCTCATCATACTCCCTTTTCTCAAACATTTTCTCCATCCTTCTTTGTCCTCCCATTTCTCCGTCTTCCAATCCTCTTCTTTCCATGGCCTCATCTACCTCATCTCTGAAAGAACTTTGTTCATCTCTGTTTCGTCTGACATGTGCGCAGCATGTAATCTTTTTTTAATTTAATTTAGGTGTCTTTCTTTATCTCCATTCGTCTTTTGATTTCGTAGTTAGTTGTCCATTCTGGAAACTCTGCAGCTTCTTCTCCAGTAGCCCACTTCTGTGGCGTTTATTTTGTTTCTGCTAATTTTGTTTAATACCTAATTTTCTACTCCATATGTTAGAATGCTGCGAATCATCGTATTATAAATTCTTTTTTTGTTATGTGTCTGTCTCATAGAATTGGATTCAGTTGTCTTATAGAGTTTCTGGTTTGACCCACTCGATTTTTATTTTTTTCTTCTGCAGTACCTTTATTTGATATAATGAAACCCCAGGTATTTAAATTTATCTGGCCTCCTTTATTTCACGCCCGTCATCCACTTCCAGGTTTCTTGTTGGCTCTCGTGTTGTGTTTAGATATTCTGTTTTATATTACATTCTGCTTCTACTTTTTGAACCATATAACTTAGATCTTCCTCGTGTTGTGCTATTATGACCTGATCGTCGACGAAACTGGAGGTATACAGATGATCGTTCCTTATGGTACTCCCATTCCCTTACATTTCATTTTCCGTGGCTATAGGGCGTATTGAAGAAATATTTTAAAGAGTGTAGGTGAAGTCGAACAGCCCTGTAGGAGACCTTTCGTGGTTTTAAATGGTTTTCCAACTTGTTACCTACCTTGACTGTAACATTATTATGTGTGTACATGGACTTTACTACATGGATCAGCTTATCTTCCACTCCCATTTGTTGTATGGCTTCCCACAGTCGTTGTCTGTGCACAGAGTCGTATGTCTTTTTTAGGTCAATAAAGGCTAGATGGACTGGTCTGTTCTTTGCCATCTTCTTCTCTATTAGCTGTTATATAGTATAGATGTGTTCAACACATGATTTCCCAGCTTTAAAACCTGCCTGGTCGTCCTCTATTTTATTTTGGATTTGTTTTTCTATTTTTTTGCTTATTATTTTTCCATATAATCTTCCTATAGATGGTAAAATGCTTAAGCCTCTGTAATTTTCACATTTTCTTCTATCCCCTTTCTTGAAAATAAAGATAATATGGGCTGTCGACCATTCTTCAGGTTGTTGTTCGGTGTCCAAGGCTCTCTGAAACAAGGTATGTATCATACGGAACAATGATAAATTTAGTTGTTCCTTTGTATTTGTTGTTTGTTTTTCTTTTTCCATGAATTTTGTTCGCTTTTCTGTCAGGAGTTCTTGGTAGTAATGATTCTATTGTTTTTCGCTTATGAAAGTAAAATGTGTTTTTTGCTGTGTGTTTTCTTTCAGATTCTTTATCACTTTCCAGGATTCTGAGTTCTTTGTACCTTCTATGTATTGTTCGATGTTCATATATGTTGATTCTTAATTATCATTTTTATATTCATGGTTTATATGTTTCGTCTATGTTCTCAAAACTAAACTCCTCCAGTTTTTGGTCCAACCTTCATCTGTACAAGTTTTACGGATCTCCTTAGCAAGTGTAGTTTGTACTTCGTTTCGGACTGCGTTTGAGTTTCATTTACCACTGTTCTTTTGATTGATGTGTGGTTTTCCAAGGGAATCGCATGTTTGCTATCAGTAATTTGTGGTCAGAACCACATTCCGCTCCCCTTTTAACTCTGACATCTGTAACTCTGATCGATGTTTCGATTTTCATTATGAAGTAGTCAACTATAGCTCGAGGTTTCTTGTTTCTTTGGGTCCAGTGAATTGTGTAATCTTGGCGTAGAATCTGTTCGTATTTTAGTCTGTTTATTTCGCATTTTCGATTATTTTTTCTCCATTTCCATTTGTCGCTTTTTCTCCATCATTTTACTCTATTATATATACATCTATCTATCTATCCATGTACAATATTTAAAAGATATGGCAAGAAGTAAATTAATTTTTGTATGCACAATACCATGAAATAATAAATATTCAAGACCCTGTATAGGTTAATAATTTGTAAATATAATGATTTGTAATTAAGAAGTGTTTTCGGAAAACAGTGGATTTCAATAGTGAATAGTTTCTAAGAACAATTTGTACAGGAAAGACATTTCGGGGTTATTTAGGAATATTGTTTCCACTCTTACACATAATTATGCATGGTTTTGTATCAGATAAGAATTTTAAATTAATGTTTGATAGACAATTGTTTGTACATTATTTTTCTACCAAGTTAATGCTATGAATGAGACGTTATCTTTTACACATACGGATTGCCTGTAGACACAAAAGAAAGGCTAGTCGGTATTTTGTTATGTTAATTTAGGGAAAAGCTCAAGGGGGTAAACACGCTTGATTTCTTAAAACTTAAAAATAGAAAATTTTAAAAATAGGTTGAAGAATAGGACAGTCGATTTGAAAATTGAACCACGAGATTTCAATCATTGTGTTTTTGCCATCCAGAACAAGAGGTGTGACAATTTAAGAATAGTGTGTGAAAATAAGTATAATTTGTTAGTATAAGTATAGTTGTTATAAGAATAGTTAAAGGCTAATCGACACCAGTTCAAGAATCTCAAAATCCTTGTGTCCGAAGAGACTCCTAACTCATAAAGTAAAGGAAGAAAGAAAGAAAGAAGTATTATATAAAGTTTGTACGTGACAACCAGTCGAAGCCGGAAAACCATTTGGGTAAACGAGTGCCATTATTATTATTATTTTAAAATGAGTCGTAGGCTTAATTTTGGAGAAAATCTGAACGAGTGCTGTTTTCTGTAACAGTTTTAGAAGGAAGCAGAGCCACACGTGTTTGGAGAGTTGGACAGTTTTGCGGGAACACAATCCGGACACTAAATCAGTGTTCGTCAGGAGACATCACAGAGAGTAAATCAAAAAGGTCTGCCAAATTAATAAAATGCGTTAGGCTTTCACGGCCATCCTCTAACTTGTTAAACTGTTTGATCGGGCTGTTATAGCCGTTGTCTTCTGAGATTAATTCTCGACGTTCCGCTAACACTAGGGGTTGGCATCTTTTGGAGATATTACTGCTTCGCTTGTAAGTTGAAACTGACGCCGCGTTGTACTACGGAGGCCATATTTCTATTTTTTACTCGCCTCCTCTACACTGGTTTTGGCATAAGGGGGCGAATCGTCGTTTGTAGGTTTTCTTTTTCCGTAATTGCGAGAAGAGTATTTGTGGATTTTAATATTGGTGTCCATGTTCTGTTAATTTTTATTCCTTCTGCTAACTGATTAAAATTATTTGGATGCTTATATATTTCCACCGCTTTCCGATATAACCGTGGGTAGTACTGTAATGTTTTATCCAGTATCTGCGTTTCTTCAAACAGTATCCGATGTTCTCTGCTTCCCAAAGCGTGTTCGGCATCGGCAGATTTGTAAATATGTCCTAAACGACAATGGTTTTTATGTTCGCTTATGTTCATGGCACATAACTAATAACTGATCATAGATTTACTGCCTTTTTCTGTCAACTAATTTTTTCTATAAATTTATAAGTTACCGCTAAAGTTCTGCTGTTGATATGTAAAAAATCGTTAGATTTATATTATTAACCGTCAATTTTTAATTTTATTGTTGTATTCATTTTGTTGCTATAATTATTAAATTTTAGTAGTATTTTTATGCACTACTAACAAATATTTATCTAAAAATGTATTGGATCAAAATTAAACACGATTAAATATACTGCAAGTAACATTTAATAAATAAAAAATATCCTGTTTATCGTACACATTGACAACGTCGGTAGTTTCAATGCGTTGTTGCAGGAAATCCTATTCAAATTTAGCAGTGCAACAATTTGTTAAATAAATCAAGACGCCTGGCTGAAATCAACTGAAACTTTAATGTCATTATTGCCAATTAATGCTGTGTTTGTTTGAAATACCAAAATGCGGCGGTTGTTGGAGAGCTACATGATTGCGACGGTATAATAATGTTAAACTGAGCAAATTATTGTCTGATAGCAGAACAAGCTAATTTATTGCAAGCTATAAAGCAAGTTCGGAAATTAGGTGTGTTTGGTCTACAAATTAATTTCCATTCATACAACGTGAATAAAAGAAGCAGCTATACGTCCAGTAAAGGAAAACGAGTAATAAAAGTATTCATATAGGGGGTTATAAAAAAATAAAAACTTTAATAATTCACTTGATCCAAAAATGTATGGTTCAATTATAGCTGTACAATAATCAGTATTATACATTCCAACCAAGATATTCACAAAAGAATAGTATCTTTATATGGAATTATGTTATTTCTAATGAAAACTACATTTTTAACTACTGTTTGATTTTTTGATTTCCACTCCACAAAATGTGCAGTAAAGCAACTTAGCTGTTATATTTTTTTTTAATGACGGGAAACTTAAGTGGCATCGATCTTAGAAATGATTTTGTTAAACAAATCTGAGAATGGAGTATATTTGCTTAGAATTCCAAGCAAAACACATCAGCGAACTACACGTACTTAGACTAACAGAGTAGATAATAGCTGGATTCAACGACAACCAGGAGCAGCCTACCTTTGGGGTTCGGATAGGAGCTCCTGTGTAAGCACGGAGCTTCTGAGGCCAGAGTGCCACAGAGAGCCGTCCTGCCACGCTACTGTATACAATATACACCGCCGATGTCCGAGAACAACAGAAACACTTCTCAGTGTTTATGTAGATGACACAGCAATTGCGGCTAAATACAGAAATATTGATGAAGCTGTAAACAACTTAAAGATTACATTGAATAACAAAAAAATGGAGTTCTTCTCCTTCTTCTTCAGCCTTAAGTAATCCAACTTTGGACATCTGCCTACCCCAAATAAATCCAGTGTTTTCTTTTTGGCGACACTTGCTTCCAGTTGTGTCCTCCGATCTTCTTAATATCATCAGCTCATTTGTGGTTCCTCTGCTTATCTTTTCTAACGATGGTCTCCATTGTTATATTTGGTGGTTCCATCTTCTATCCTTTAGTCGGGCATTGTGTCCTGCGAAACTTAGTTTTAATTTGGCAGCATGTTCTCCGGCGCCTTTTACTTTGATTTGGTTTATAATTCATTTGTTTGTTTTTTTTGTTTATTAGTCTTACCACGAGCATTGGTCTTTCGATCGCTCTTTGTGCTTTTACTATTTTATTCATATTACACTTGGTAAGTGTTCACGTCTGTGAACCATACGTGAGTGTAGGGAGGGTACTCTGATCGTAAATTTTGGTTTCTAAATATTGTTCTATTTTAGTGCTTTTCAAGATCTTACTCAGTTTTCTAAATCCTCTCTATGGTAACCTTATTCTTCTGGTAATTTTGGCAGTCTGATTTTCTTTGTTAACTTTTATTATCTCTCTTATGTAGATGTATTCGCTTACTGTTTTTAAATTTTTGTCGTTGAACGTGATTTCTCTAATGTTCGGTGTATTTTGTCAATTTTTTTCCAAGTTCATCTTAAGACCTACTTTTTCCGAAGTTTGAGATATTTGCGTCATTACGGCCTGTAGTACTTCGAAACTTATAGCGAATATGTCAATGTGATCAGCGTATCTCAAATGACTCAGTATTCTTCCATTAACATCTATTTCTTTTTCTACCCAGGTAATGTTTTTAAACACGTCTTCCAGTGCAAGTATAAATAGCTATGGTGAAATAACATATCCCTAGCGAATTCCTTTGTTGATTGGTATAGCTTTGGTTTTTGCATCTATTTGTATTTTCATTGTAGCTTTCTTGTAAATATTAGGTATAAGCATTCTGTATCGTGAGTCTATCCTGCAGTTGTTTATAGATTTCTCTATTGCCCAAAGTTCTAAGAAGTCGAATGACTTTTTATAATCAACGAAACCAATGTATAAGTTCAAATGAAATTCATTGGCTTTCTCTATGAGCCCTCTGACAGTAAGAAGATGATCCGCTGTACTGTAACCCTTTCGGAATCCTGCCTGCTCTACCGATTCGAGGTTAACCTGTTAGTCATTACTTTCATAAACAGTTTGTACATTTAGGACAGCAGGGAGATTGGTCTATGGTTCTTCATATTTCCCTGTCTTTCTTTGTGAAGAGAAGTATTGTCAAACTTTTATTCCAATCATCTAGAACTTCTCCTCTGTACAGACATTCGTTGAAAAAAATTTTCAATTTTTCAATTTTTCGAGAATAATATTACTCCCCTTCTTCAACATTTCTACAAGTATTCCATCTGGACCCGAAGCCTTATTGTTCTTTAGTTGTGCCATAGTTTGTTTTATTTCAAAGAATTATATGTTAGAGAGTATTTCTGAGTTGACATTCATTATCTTTTTCTTAAGATCTTCCTTTGCAATATTATCTGGGTTCTTCTTTGTGGAATAATAATCACGGTAAAAGTGTTTAAGTAACTTTTAGGATTTGGTTCTTTTCTCTTATTTCTTTTTTATCTTTATCCTTTAATTAGATTTTTAAGCATTTAGGGCCTCGGTCATTTTCCAATCTTTTTCTACCTTGTTTTCTTTATAGATCCTTAAATCTTCCTTTACTCCCTTCTTTATTTGTTTATTCAATTCTTTGAGACCATTGGTGTTTCGCTTTCCTTTTCGTGTCTTATTTATTTTTCGTTTTTTGTTGAGTGCTTGGCTTGGCACTTCTTCTGTGACTTTTTCAGGGCTTCTACCAATTTTTCGTTAAGCTGTTCAATACTGGTTTCACCTTGCAGGTCTTTCTGTAGATTACTCTCTATTTCTTCCTGGTATGCCCTGGTGTTAGTAATCGCAGTGAATGTAACATTATTAGTCCTTGTTACCATATGTCTTCTTTCCTTCTGTATGTTTAAGACTATCTTCGCCCTAACCATTCTATGGTCACTTCCAGTTGAAAATTGATTTAATACAGTTACGTCTTGAACAGCGTCTTTTTTGTTAGTAAATATAAAATCAATTTCGTTCTTGTTTAAACCATTTGGTGATTGCCAAGTCCACTTTTTTTGGTCGCTTTTTTTAAAGTGCGTATTCATGACATATAGCCTGTGTTGCAGAAGAAATTCTATGAGAGTTTGACCCCTCTCGTTTCTATCGCCATATCCGTGAGGTCCAATTACAAACTCCGAATCATCTTGCTTGTGGCCTATTTTGGCGTTTAGGTCTCCCATCAGTATAGTAAAGTTGGTGTTTGTCTCTTGTATGGCAGTGTTAACGTCATCGTAGAACCATTCTACTTCTTCATCTGTATGGGTACTAGTAGGTGCATATACCTGGATGATATTTAACCGAATTTTTTGGTTTACTTTGTAGATAAGATATATAACTCTATCATTTATGCTTTTAATTGTGAGTATATTCTTTGTGTGTTTTTTATTCACCATAAATCCTACGCCACCATTGGAAGACTGTCCTCGATAATGCAATAGGTTTCCCGACGGAAGTACCATTTGTTCTTTACCCTTTCGACGTACTTCGGACAATACAAGTATATCCCATTTTATATGATTCAGCTCGTTTTCGAGTTCAACTAGTTTTTCGTCGTCCATCAATGTTCTTGTGTTGTATGTTGCCATAAACCATATTCTTTGCCGTTGTCGTTTATGAAGGTAGCCTGGTTGACTTTGGTGATTCTTAGCACCCTCTGTCCCTCTAACTACAGGACTGCTACCATAGCCTGTTTTCAAGGGACTGCCGGAGACTGAGGGCCTTGCATTTTCTTCCTTTCTCATTTTACGGGGTTCCTGGCCGTTTCTCTACGACGCTGGCCTGTGCGGGTTGGTAGAAGGATTGTAGGATGGGCTAGGGAATTTGGCGTCATCGACAAGGATGATAGGTTGGGACGTGGTACCCTCCCGGTTAAAGGGATTGAGAGTGAGCCACGGCTCGCATAGACAGGGTCGCGATCCTGAAGTAGACCTAACTTTACCGGGATCGTAAAATGTATCTACCTGCTACCTTTAATTACACAGCAATCGCGGCTAAATACTGAAGCATTGATGAAGCTGTAAACAACTTAAACATAGCACTGGATACTAGACGAATAAAGTATCCAATGGAAAATAGCCATCACCTTAGAAAAAACTTAAGAAGAAATGTTTAAAATGGGAAGAGAATCCGCAGACGAACAGCTTTTAGTACAAAACAATCACGTCGAATGGAAATGAAAAGCAAAATAACCGGAAGTCACAATGGATTAAGGACTAACCTTCCCGCAACATGTAGACCAAACCATTCAAAAAACAACCACCATAGCCAAAATGGCAATAAGAAGACTCATAGGTAAAAAAGCAAATTAAGACTAAAAACGATGACAAGACTGATTAACAGCATTATACTTCCAATGACAACATATGCATCTCTCGCATTGGGACACATAAATCAAACAAAGAGGAGATACAAGCAGCATATAATAACAGCCTTAAAAAAGCGGTTAGTATATCTTGCTACGTTTCTAAACGTTTTCTGTTCAGAGAATTGAAAGAAGTGTGGGTGACAGACACTATGAAAAAAAAAGCCAGAACAACGTTTGCTCAGCTAGAGAACCAACCAAGCCCGATACTGCGGGGGATAATAAGATATGCGTTCTATTGATGGAAATACAAATAAAACAAAACAGCAAATCCTGGCCAACATTCAAAGTCTAGAAAATCGTAGTCGTATGAACAGAAGACAACCCAGTATATAGCACTGGCAATTTTTATAATGACTTATGATATTACTTTTCATACATCCCTAAAAAAATACAAAAACTAACAAAAAGGCGAAAACCCGGCACGAGTTAGGCTCAGATCAAGTCAACACAGATAGCAGGAAAAGCGAACCTTACGCTAACGTGCTTTGATCGGGATAGGATACCGTGTTGGAGTTTTTGTAGCTAGAACTTCCACACGACCAGTACTTTGCTGATAGTTGTGCCCCTATCGCGCAACAGAGAGCTATATGGGGGAAAGGGATGGTCTGGAGCATTAGGGTGCGGTGGGGTGACTCCTGAGTACAAGAGTTAATCCTCCTCGTCCCAATAAGTGTCACTTTTAAGGGGTGTACAATTCTTACAGGCTTCTTCTTCTTGCAGTACCGTCTCCTATCGGAGGTTGGCTACCATCACAGCAATCTTTACTTTGTTGGCTGCAGCTCTGAACAACTGTATTGAACTGCACCCATATCACTCCCTTAAATTTCGCAACCAGGAAATCCTCCTACGTCCCACATTTCTCTTTCCCGAGATTTTTCCTTGGATTATGAGTCTAAGCAGAGAGTACTTTTCTCCTCTCATTATGTGGCCCAGATATTCCAGTTTTTTCGTTTGTATGGTTTTTATGACTTCGCATTCCTTCCTCATCTTCAGCAGAACATCTTGATTTGTTACTCTTTCTGTCCATGGTATTTTTCACATTCTCTTTTAACACCACATCTCGAATGCCTCAATGTTTTTGATGTTTATCTTTTTTAGTGTCCAGGCTTCCATGCCGTATAGCAGAACGAAGAAAACGTAGCACCTTAAGATTCTCATTCTTAAGTTTATATTTATGTCCCCGCTGCATAGGAACTTTTTCACTTTGACAAACGATTGTCTCGCTATCTCTATTCGCCTCTTGATTTCTCTTGTCTGGTCATTAGTATTAGTGAAGCAAACTTCTAAATATTTGTAGGACGTAACTCTTTCAACTGGCTGATTATTTATGTTTAAACTTGTTCATACCAATGTTTTGCTCTAGGATCGCTTCAGGACATATTGTTTCGCTATATACATATATATATATATATATATATATATATATATATTATATATATATATATATATATATATTGAATAATAGTGGATAAAGCATACAACCCTGACGCATACCTCGAAGAATCTCAATTTCTTCAGTTAACTCATTATCAACTTTGATTTTTACTGTTTGTTCCCAGTACAACCTGGATGTGATGTTCATATCGCGACTGTCAATGTTTTTTCTTCTTATAATTTCATAGAGCTTTTGGTGTCTGACGTTATCGAAGGCTTTCTCAAAATCTATGAAACCTACGTAGAGATCTTGATTTACATTCAAACATCTTTGCATCAACACACTCAGACCAAACAAAGCTTCCCGTGTTCCCAGTCCACCTCTGAATCCAAACTGTGTGGCGCTTATGTCCTCTTCTAATTTATTAAATATTCTTTTGTGAATTATTTTTAAAAATACTTTTAGTGTGTGGCTCATCAATGCTATAGTTCTGTGGTCTGAACACTCTCTGGCGTTATTCGTCTTCGGGATTGTGACAAAAGTAGAACCATTTCTTTGGTATGATGCCTGTTCTATAAATGTGTTAAAGGTTCACCATTATTTCAAGTGCGTCGTCGTCTATAAGTTTCAACAATTCTACAGGAATTTCATCTGGTCCTGCAGCTTTACCTCCTTTTGTGTTCCTTATAGCATATTCTACCTCGCTTTTTAGGATTTCAGGCCCTGTTGTGTCGTCTGTAGGTTCTGCCACTGCTATTTCTGGTCTTTCGTCTGCAAAAAGTTCTTCAATGTATTCTGTCCATCTTGCCAGTTTTTCATTTAAATCTGTAATTATTTTACCTTTTTTGTCCTTTACGATGGATGCTTGTTTCACTTTTTTACCTGTTATTTCCTTGATCTTTTTATGCATGTTAAAGCTATCGTACTTTCTATCATATTCTTTTATTTCCTTGCAGTTGTCCAGAACCCAGTTCTCTTTGGCTTCTCTAATTTTTCTCTTAATTTCACGGTTCACTTATTTGTATTTTGTCTTGTTGGTTTTATTTCTTCGCCTTTCCTCCATGAGATGCAAAATTTCGTTTGTCATCCATTCCTTTTTCTTAATTTTGCTTGGAGGAGCTAAGGAGCCTTCACCAGCTGTCATAAGGCCTTTTCTATCTCCATCCATTTATTCTCTACATTGCCTGTGTTCCTATTTTTTGCAGCGATGTTTCTAATATTGTTGTTTACCTGTTCTCGTGTTCTTTCCAGTATAGTTTATACTACATATATCTTTTGTTTAACTGCACTTTTCTGTAGTTTCTTGAATCTTATATATACTACAGCCACCACCGGATTGTGATCCGATTCTATATCAGTGCCTGCATAGGTTTTTGTAGACGTAATGGAGTTTTTAAACCGGCTTCTGATTAGTATATAATCGATTTGATTCCTGACGATGTTGGCTGCATTATCTCTTGGTGATATCCACTTGTACAATCTCACAATTAAATTGCTTGCTTACTCGCTTAGGATATCAAATTCTGATTATTTTGTATGCTTTTGTAATGTTTGTTTGTGTATTGTGTATTTATATAATGTATTTATATAATGTATGATTTTGTATTATGTGTTGCCTATGTAAGTATTATGTATAATTGTAGACGATATGTCATCGATTTCTATTATTAATTGTATTCATCTACTGTAAAAAGTAAACAAACATGGAACAGCATTTAAAATTTGACGCAGATCCATAAAACAGAGAAATATAAACAACCGTTGCCATTTATAAATAGTTTTCAGTGCTTCTACATATAAAGTAATTAATTGGTATCTATTATACGATATTATTAAATGATAATACACACTATATGCACACTTGATATTTTGATTACAATTAAATATATTAATCTAACCAATAAATTATTATTTAGGTTTGATAGCACCTGTAGAGTATAAAATACGGAGAAATATTTTCAGCGACTCGCGAATAAAAAATTTTAAAACAAAACGTGACAACAGTTGAAGGTGCTGAGAATGTGACCTATTCAAATAATTTTGACTACGCAATTGTATGTAAATAACTGAGTTCATCTGTGTTTATACGTCCATGGTTTGAAACAATCCAAATTAGTGATATAAAAAACCTGGTACATATTTTAAATTTCTCCCTGCTGTCTTTAACAAATATTTTGTTTACTTGTTAAATAAAATATTTCGACGAATCTTTTCGGAACTGTCTCCAGTAGGGGTATGTATATAATTCACGAGAATAGAGTAGTTCAAACATATTATGCAAAATAGGATGGATAGTTATGATGTAGACTTCTAGGTAATCATTAAGCTTCCCACTTAGCTACGAAATGTTTTCATAAGGATCCCTAATGCTCATCTGGTGGCTGCTTAGTAATGCGGTAATTAGTAGAGTCTAATGGTATATCTACATTAGTATATATTATTATTATGTAGTTAATATCATTGGATATATATATATATATATATATATATATATATACATATATATACATATATATATATATATATATATATATATATATATATATATATATATCTACGGCATAAAGTGAACTCCGCCCATGTTAAAATTCAGGTTCAAATGAGCGCCGTGGTCAAGTGGACACCGATATACGGAGCCCACTTGTCCATTCCATAATATTGGCTCTGTCGATTCGTTAAGATGTATAGTTTCATAATTCTTAAAAAAATTTTGGAGCTCATAAGTACCCCTGTATCATAAATGTATTTCGCTTAGTTCACGTGTATATATTATAGGGGTCGTTCAGATCTTTTTCACTGTATATTGGAACCATAAGTATATCGGTTTAAGTAAGCTCTGATAGTTTGGCAACTACGCAATTAAGCCAGCGTTCTTGATATATACATTTTATATATTTTAAACGGTTCATACGGACCCCTTATTTTTGTTAACATTCATACGCCTTACAATATGTAATCTTCTTCTTCTTCTTGATGTGCCTATCCGTTACGAATGTTGGCGATCATCATGACAATATGTAATAGATATGTATAATACCAAATACCTGTTTTTGGTAGGTACGTGCTATTCTAAAAATAGCTTTATAAATACAAAAGGATTTCATTACCAAGTTGGATGTATTTTTTCATATGCGAAAATTTACTAATATATTTTGTTAACATGAATACGATTAATAAGAACTTTTAGTTAATTCATTGTTTTACGATATCTTGTATATAGCTTTTTTATTATTTTATTTCTGGTTTTATCTGTGTACTACATATAATTCTGGATGGGTTATCTTAAAATAAATATTTAAGTGCAAAAATAGATATTTTTATGTAAAAATTGGTAGTAGTGCACAAAAGAGGGAAGAATGCTTAATTTATATAAGAAGAATATACCAGTTTACCAATATTACATGCTTCTGAATATTTTATCTTCTATTTATCTTTATAATATCTCTATGATATCTTACGTAGCTGTCTGCGCTGTATTGGGTAAGATATAGTATTTGTGACGTACATGATATTCGCGTCTTAACATTTCAATTTGAGTTCTTCCTCTATTAACGGTAATATTATATAACGGACCATTTGTTAGTATTTTGAATAGCTGACAAAATAAAGATATTGCCGACAGTTTTTGTGTTAATTGGAGATTTTGGCAAATTTAAGCAAGGCAACAACTTAGGCTTGTCTGTACACTTTGGTTATCTGCATAGTTTGAATACAGCTTGCTGTTTATCATCCGGAGAAGCAATTATAGTGTTTTTCTTCCACATTTCGTAATTAAGTTTGTGCTCAGATCCTCAATGTTTGGAGTCGTATTATTTTTCATTATATATACATAAATGGTGGATCCAAACTCAACATTGTTGAAAGGTTCCCTCAGCTGACTGGTTTTTATCTCTCTCACTTTGAGTTTTTCTATGCTTTCATTGCCAGCAAAGATAGCATTTCCCTATTTATCATGTGGTTTTATCTGCACTAGAAATACGTCACATTTGTATTAAACTCCTAGGTGTATCTAACAAGTTTAAGTAAAGTTTCTTTATCTTTAGATCTGCCCTCAATATTTATAGAATTAATGAGAATAGTTGGTCCTCAAAGGGACCGATTTGACAAAATCATATTGAATGGGTGATTAAAGAATTAGATGATTACTTAACTAATCATTACCCAGGGTATGCCCGATTGCGGTGGTCTCAATAAATTAGTACTTCAGTCTTCGTGAAGGCTGCTTTTTTGACCTCGTAAGTAATGGGTTAACTTTAATTTTTCATTAAAAATTTAAATTTTACATATTTACTATTACTTTTCGGATATAATTCGAATCAGATTTGTAAAGTAAAAACTGTAGCTATTAAAGAGTCTCTTTGTCCGGAATTAATTAGTTTTTAATATCGGTCACTACTCATTTATATTGATAACAAACAGTGTACAAAAGTTAAAGTTACAGTAAAACACTGAAAACTTCCACAAAATTTATTTTAAACTCTTATCACTACAGCTGTTTCGGCTGATTGCCTTTCTCAAGTGATCTATTTTTGGCATGCGTTTACACTTTATAGTCCTTAATGAAATAGGTTGAGGAGGAGAGAACTGTTTGTCTCAAGTTGGTCATTTAGAATTATATCTGTGTTTTTTAATTTGTTGATTTCCGTAGATTCTAACAAAGATAGCTTAAGGCCTTTATTTTGAATGTGAAGAATGTTAAATTCGGTATTAAAAGAATGATTATGATCTACAAGGTGAAGTGCGTATGTAGATCCTAATCATTCTTTTAATGACGAATTTAACATTCTTAACATTCAAAATAAAGGCCTTAAGCTATATTTGTTAGAATCTATGGAAATCAACAAATTTAAAAAACACAGATATAATTCTGAATAACCAACTTGAGACAAACAGTTTTCCGCTCCTCAACCTATTTCATTAAAGACTATAAAGTGTAAACGCATGCCAAAAATAGATCACTTGAGAAAAGCAATCAGCCGAAACTGCTGTAGTGATAAGAGTTTAAAATAAATTTTGTGGAAGTTTTAAAAATAAAGTTTTCAGTGTTTTATTGTTACATAAAATGAATTTCCATCAAGTAACGGTCGAATCCATCAATTATTTAAAGTTACAGTGTTAAAATAAGTATACAAAATCTTCTTTATCAAAAAAGTAGAAAAAGATAATATTTATGCTTTTATTTTTTTAAATCTTTTCTACTACTTTCATTCTACCGTTCAGGGGCGAACTAAGTCCTAGGCAACCTAGACGTCTAGGGCCTAGTGCCAGAATATTAGATTTTAATTTTTATATTTCTTACATTTGTATTTAACAGAAAAACATAATATTCATAACTACTATTACTGAAACATTTAAATTATGCCGATTCGTTAATCGCTTTTACCCTTGGGGATATCAAAAACATTATACATCAATATCACTGTGCCCTAATACGTATAAAATAATAAACAAAATCATACGACATAATTTAAAGTAGAGACTGACCTTGACAAGGAATACTTAGATTTAGTAATTTATAGTATGTAATTTATATTCTGGAGTATATATTACATACGTGCCAATATGCTGTATTAATTCTGTGTGGGCGATGTATATTATTTAATGTATGGATATATCGTTGCCATCCCTATTTACTATGCAAGTATTTAAAAATAGTAAATGAGAAAAAAATATATTGGAGGGAAGTACTTACTTTAACGTGTAGTAGGGACAATCGAATTTATTTCGTATGGGAATAAGTCACAATTAAAAGTTAAAGTACGTTTATTGACATTTCAATTTCCATTTCGGAAATCGTTCTCAAAATACAAACATTAGTACCTAAATTAGAAAAATTTAGTTTTTGTGTTACTTGGTAAAAAAATTCTTCTAAAAGACCAATTTATATTGATAATTCAGGCATACATTATACATTTTAAACTAGACGACTTTAAAATGATATTGCCAATAGTGTTGAGTTGCGTTCCTGGGACGACTTTACTTTTAAGATAGTTCATTCGATTAAATGAAATCAGTTTTAACTTGAGAATATCCGTCAGAAAAAATCATAGCATGTAATTCGTCTTTAAAAAGGTAAACACATGCCATGATGACAGTAAAACTCTTCTGTTAGTGATTCCATAGTAAATTATGGGGGAAAAAACCAGGAAAAAACCTCATAATACTATCCCTACATGGTAAGTATTTCATCGTGCATTTAGTTTACTTTCAATAAACACCACATTCTGCTTTTATATGTTTGTTATATAAAAAACATAAATGATGTATTCTCTATACGTTACTGACTTTCTAATACTGGTATGTTCCTTTTAATAACTTCCTCTTTTAATATGGGTAAGCAGGTCCTACTACAATCTGCAGAGGAATTTGCGACACAATTGGTCTCATTTAGCATAATTAAAGCCGCTTCTTTGATTTTTCTCTTTCTACCATCTGTTGCTTTCAGGACTATATTTGAAGCATTCCTTTGAACGATATGTTCATTATCCCATGAGTGTTTACATATTTGAGATCTATCCATTCGGGATAGTATTATGAAGTTTTTTTCCTGGGTTTTGCCTCATAATTTACTGTGGAATCACTAACAGGAGAATTTTAATGTCATCATGGCATGTGTTTGCTTTGTAAAGACGAATTACATGCTATGATTTTTTCTGACGGATATTCTCAAGTTAAAATTGATTTCATGTAATCGAATATATATTACTTAATGAATCTTACAAGTAAAGTCGTCCCAGGAACGCAACTCAACAATATTGGCAATATCATTTAAAGTCATCTACTTTAAAATGTATAATGTATGTCTGACTTGTCAATATAAATGAGTCAAATAAAATTAAATTATTAGAAGAATTTTTTCACCAAGTAACAAAAAAAAACAAAATTTGTTTAATTTACTAATGTTTGTATTTTGAGAACGATTTCCGAAGTGGAAATTGAAACGTCAATAAACGTACTTTAACCTTTAATTGTGGCTTATTCCCATTTAAATAGTAAATGCTTTAAAATGCCACAAGAAAATAGATTCAGAACAATATTAAAAAACATTTAAAGTCCTTATTAAGTTATCGCTGCAAATCCGTATAGACTGAGAACACATGCTAAATGAAGAAAGCTCTTATAACAATATTGTCCAGGAAAATAAATCGCAACGACTAAGGCAGATCGGACTCATGCACTATAGGTCATTTCCAGAGGCAATGTGCTAATTGTACGTAAAATAAATGTTTTTAGGGTAGATCTTTTACAGCAGGTGTGATTCAAATACACCTAAAGCTAAAAACTGTCGATTTTTGTATGAAAGAAGACAATTTAATTTTTTATGCAAATTTAATGTAATCCACAAGGAAAATGAAATTAGTTAACTGTATACCATGAATCACAAAAGTTTAACTTAAAAATCCTTTATAAAAGGTATATAATTAAAAAGACCCTTTCGAGCTACATCACATAACGTTTTCTGACCGAAAATCCAGTCCAACATCAGTGAATTATTACCAGGTATACATGAGTCAAGCACCAAAATTCTGGGTAAGTAGTTCAAAAGATGTGATGTTAAAGTATATAACAGGTACCCTACATAGCAGCGTAAGACTCCCGATAAAAGTTGTTGCTGGCTCTCAGACTATGTCTCAATGCGTTCTAGATGACATCTCAGTTGCCATTGTCTGATAGATTTCCTTCGAATCATCCAATTTTCATGGTTTGTTTTAATTTTTTTTCCACAACTAATTTTTCCAGTTTAATACATCTTTGTAATAAAAATTTTTGTTTGTCAAAATGTAGTATATCACTGATTTGTGTCCGCATGATAAAAGTATACTTTTGTAGATCTAGGTTACTGAAATATGGTATTATTTTATTGTGTATTCATTTTATGCGTAGTCATTTTTAAGGGTTCTCCGTTTTTATGTTGTATACTTTTACAGATTTACTTCATACCTGGTGCTAGGTCGTTGCTAAATCTTGTATTTATTTATTTTTTATTTATTTTAGGGTATTCTGTGACCTGTAACCTTTTTACCTCATTTGAATGGCGCAAATGTCTGCATGTGTTTTATTAATTCTGTTATCAGTTCCTTGCGCTTGTTGTCAAGTACTGTAATATTAAAGATCGCTATCATCTATTTACTTATGTTTACTTTTACTTCCGAATATTTCTTCGTACGCCATATTTAATGCTGGTAAATTACGTTAAAACAAATTACTATCTTAATATTTACTTGTTTTTTTCTGATATATCTTGCAAATGTGTTGATCTGACCAGTTTTTCTTTGATTTGAGTCATCGTACAAATGAGCTGGTATTCTAAAAGTGAATCTTACGAATCTATACTTGGTTTCTTTCGTTCTCTAGGTACTTATCTTCGAATATTAGGTGAAATTTGTAGCTACGAATGGTAGAGCTTATGTATGGATGCAAGTCTTAATGTAACAAATATCAGCTGATGATTTTGCTGACTAACTTATAACTAAGTCTACGTGTCAACTATGTATTAGAGTGCAAACCAATTAGTATTGCATAGGGTGCAATCATCTACGTTTTAAGGGTGGAAGGATGTGCTTCCCCTTTTTAGCTGATAAGCTTGCGGAGAATATTATTGCTGGTCCTCAATTTACCCTTTAGTTTTAAACAATCATCTGTGAATGGCCACGTGTGATACAAACTATTTTCAAGGAATTTATAGGAAGTCTACAGTTCAACGATTTTATGACATTATTGGATGTTCAGTTTTGTGAAAGCGTCTATGTTAGGGAAATTGAAAGAACACTCAGAAGTTTTTCAGGGGTTTTGGCTGAAAATTGATTAATAGTTTATTTTTGTTATGAAATAATAGGTGTATCGTCTATATAATAGAAGACCGGTATGGGTTGATCGTTTGTGTAAACAAGCGAGACCGTTCTTCATCTGCTATTCTTACCATTAAGTGATACGAACAATATTCTGTTATGTAGGCATACGCAGATAATATAAGTGCGTTTGTTATCTAAGGGGATATCATATAATTTTTGGAGAAATATCCTGTAATTTGAGGTATTGTAAGTGGCATTTAGATTTAAAAATACCACCCCCGATACACAATATTTTTCGTGCTTGTCTTTGATGTGTTGGGTAAGATTTAGTATTTGTCATGTAGATGATCTTCCCTATCTATAGCCACTTTCGTCTTTTAACTTGAATTTTTCTTCTATCATCGGTAAAATCGTACTAACAGTCTTGTGCAAAAGTATTTTGAATAGCTGACAAAATAAAGATATTGGCCGATAGTTTTTGTGGTCGTTGCAGTTTTTGCCAGGATTAAGCAAGGTACAAACTTTGGCTTGTCTCTACACTTTATGTATCTTCATAATTTGAATGCAGTTGTTCATCATCTGGATAAGCCTTTCTAGTATTTTTATCTATATGGCGAATCCAAGCTCAACATCGTTTAAAGGTTCTCTCAGCTGACTGGTTTTGTTCTTTCTTACTTTGAGTTTTTCTTTGCTTCGTTTCCGATAGAAATAGCATGTCTATATCTATAATGTGGTTTTTAGTGATCAGCTTTATACCAAGTACCCTAGGTTAGGCCCTATATGTGTTTCCTGCACTAGAAATATGTCAGATTCGTGTTTAGCGCATATGTCTGATAAGTTTAAGTAAAGTTAAGATTCTTTATCTCTAGATATACCCTTAACTGTTGTTATTAGAATAGTTGGTCCTAAAAAGCACCAATTTGACAAAATCATGTTAGAGGGGTGACTGAAGAATTAGGCGATTAATTAATTAATCATTACCCGGGGTATGCCCGATTGTGGTGGTCTTATTAGTACTTCAATCTTCGTACAGGCTCGATCTTTGAACCCCATAAGCAATGCCTAATCTTTTACTTTTTATTAAAAATTTAAATTTTACATATTACTTTTTCACGATATTTCGTAATTTTTAATTATTGTTGGATTGATACTAAAAAGTAGTACCCAAAGTGCTTTAAAAAAGATGAACGAATTAGCGAGCTGTTTTGAAACCTAAATATTATGAATCGAATCGGGGATATTATTTTACACAAACTAAACCGCTTGTCTACAAAAAAAAATCGAGGAAAATATGATACGGCTGGAAAGACTAATGACTTAGCTAATTACCACATAAATATCAATGTAACGCAAATAGGATGATTTGGATATTATAATATACAAATAATATTATATACCCATATAGATACAATAATAAAATGAAACTACAGCTAGGTATTACACAATATAATAAATACTTATTTAGATAAACGTAAAATGGTCAACTAAACGTTAACGATAAATGTTTCAAATAAAGGTTAAAACATGTTTTCCAATTCGCGGAAAAAGATTTATTACAGCATATAAGACAAATTCGTAACAAAATTCATATTATTATTTAAACGGTACTCAATATACCAGCAAAGTAATTTTTGCAACAAATATGTAGATTGTACCTTATCCCTTTGGCACACAGAAACCACAAAAGAATTAAATATAGCGCAAAGGAACTCATTTCTTCGATAACTGAGCAGCCACCATATCTACTGGATAGAACGACTGTCTTTGATGACTGAGCAGCCTTCATCCCTACTGGATGGAATGATTGCCTTTAATGACCGAACAGCCTCGACCCTTATTGGATGAAATGACTCTCTGTTACTTGGCTAATTATACGAGGAGAATCAAAACTAACAAAAAGTTTAATAATATTTAAATAATGCTTATATATATATACATATGTAGTTGCAAAAGTAACAACAAAAACTTTACAAATTCAATACGAAAAAGCGGAAAATATGGGTCTTTATATATAAACGAGAATAAAAAAATATAGGGCTATAATAAGAAGAGAAACATGATAAGACATACTATTTTAATAGACCAGTACAACTTTAAAATGGTTCATCGGTCTAAATATGTGTGAGCTAAAATCACTGTTAATAAAAACATTACAAACGACATTAACAACAGAATATATAATGGCAATCGCTCCTTTTTAAGCAAAAAATTAAATCCAAAAATATACCATGCAATACCAAAATTAAGAATTTACCATGCAGTCGTAAGACCTATAATAACATACATGATACCTTAATTCGCAAACCGGCCAACTCCATTTGAACAAATTTTTCAGGAGAGACATAAAACATTATAATATTTTTTATAAGCTACTGACGACAAAAATTACAATCCAGTTGGTAGATAATATTATTACCTATTATTTTTGCTAGTACATAATCGTTTAGAATGATCCTTGCAACGCTTCTAGGGTATTTTAAGCAGTTATCCAATTTTCTTTCACAGGAAAGATACGTACTGTTGGAGTTAGCTGGTATGCACTAGAGATTAATTCAAATAAAAATCCATTGGTGATTATAAAATAGGTATAATTTAAAACAAAACAAACGGATTTATACCTATATTATGATTTATAACGTATTATTTCTAGTCTTGATGAGGAAGGTCGTCATAAAACTTATGGTAATCTCTCGGCATCGAGTTCTTTAGTTGCTGTAAATCCAAATATTTCTTTCTTGTAATTTTTCTGCGTTCAGGGTACAAATTTGACAAATCTTGAAACGGTATTGTATTTATTCTGGAATTTTTGCGTTGATTGAGTAATTTATAGTCCTCAGAAAATCTAAGCTTATAAAATATTTGTCCAGAGGGTGTATACATGAGAGCTCGAATTTCGGTAACCTGAAAAATAAAGATAAAAAAACACCGATCCAATATAATCAAAAATAATGATTACGATTTACTAAATAGCAATACCTTAGGATCTCCCTTCAGTTTTCCTGGTCTTATGGAGTTGTAAAAATTTAGCTGTTTAAAATTCTTAAAGTAGGAATAGTTTAAGTATTCAACTGTGTAAGGTTTTGATTTCTTCGCTTTCCTGCAAATGGTAATGTACTCAGCTGGAACATTAATTATTTGATTTTTAAGTTTTTTCTCTATCATTGCGTGCATGCTATCGACCTCCATTTGTGTGTGGCCCACTTCCAAATATTTTTGTTCAATAGTCAAATTGTGTAGCAAAGCTAAGTTAACGAGAGCGTTGCTTAAAGTAACGTTTCGGTTCTGATAACAACAGCCATCAGTATACATGATTATGTGCCTGTTGTCTTCTCCCATTTTTAGAATTACTTTGTCCATAAGAAAGTTCACCAAAATCGTAGCAAAATCATCAGAATTCAATCCTCCTTCAGCCTCATTCCACAGAAAGCAATATCCATCACTATGCTTCATGTCATAAATGCACCAGTTGTGAACGCAGAGTTTGGTCTTATAATAATTAGATGACACGCTGGAGCGTGGCGCCAAAAGTACAGCTTGAAGATCGGCGGTAAAGACAAATTCTTTCTTTTCTTTATCAGATTCCTTCTCCATTCTTGCTTCATTTTTTTTACTTATGTGCTCTTCATAAATTTCTTTTCCAATATGACCCAACGTGTATCCATTACAAATTTCGCATAAGTCTTTCTTTGGTTTAAAGAGAGATATTTTTCGTATTGTAAGAGTGTTTGTAAAAGTAGCAATAGATAACGTTTTTTTGTTTTTTGACTCACAATAATCTGTGTACATTTTGTAAAGCTGTTGCTTGGATGAAATGTCTGATTGTATATATGTCTGTGTTGTCCTTTTTCTACAATAATGGGACGGCATTTTGGGTAAACCATCTAAAAAGTCCTGCAAAGTTTTAATTTCTTCATCAAATGGATTTCTTGTAATATTTGTTTTTAATGGTTCACTGGTATTCTTTCCTGTAGTTTGAACCTTCCAACCCCAAATACATGATTTACCGATGGAAAAAGTGTTTAGGAATAACGTTTTACAGACTCGGATCATAGCTTCGCCTTTTTTTAGATGGTAAATAAAAGTATTAACTCTCTTAGATTTTTCTGGATCTTTCCTATCCCTTTGTCTATTTGTATGAATAACTTTTACTAAATTATCGATGTAAAGTCGTTTTTCGTTCCAAGTAAAAGTCCAGAACTGATCAAATAATGTTTTTCGATCATTTTCAGATATAATATTGCACTGGATAACACTATTCTTTTTTTCTTTACAATTACATCGAGGCTTCATAATTTTTTTTGGTTTCTTTATATCTTTTCTCCACTTTCCATCAATTTTTTGCTTTCCGCAGTATTCTTTACCCGTTTCCCTATTCTTTTTATTCCTTTGACTAACCCATTGGTCTTTCTTTACTTGACACCGTTTCTTTCTTTTGATAACAGGTTCGTCATATTCAGAATCAGATTCACTGTAATCAACTAGTTTTTTCATTAATTCAGGATAGGCAGTTGGGATTTTAGGTATAGATGCAGGAGCCGTTAGCTCTTCTTCTTGCATATCAATGACTAAATCACTATTCAATACTAATAAGGTATCATTTTGGTTAATGCTGCATGTAATTGGTTCAATAGGATTAACCGTATTTTCGGTGTTCGTGTCAAATAATGATTGACTGTAATTTTCATTGAGTGAGTAAACCTCTTCAAGTATAACATTATTAACTGTCTGCATATTATTATGGACACAACTTTGACTATCAAACATAATACTGTCGTTGAAGTATTCAGCGTTAAACATCTTTTCTATACGAGGCTGTTCGTTGTCAGTACAATCTATGTCGATATTGGCAAAAAAAATGGAGGAAGCAGATTGAGAAGCTAAGCTATCATGCTTGGTCATGCTATCCAAATTATAGGAGTTTTGTGACAATAAAGACTCTGTGGTAGTGTTAGTTAAATCTCGCTCCTGTTTATTTTGAGTACTCATTTGCAATATTTTTGAGTGCGTGTTTTCAGCATCTAAAAAAATCAAAAAAAGCCATCACCACACCATAAATTCAATAATAAATACAAGAATGAGCAAATTAAGAAAATAAGTATCAAAAATAAAGATTAAAAAAGTGCAATACATTATTTATTATTGGTATAAGGATATCATTTTTGAGGTAAAAATGATTAATTATATGTATTTTACCTGCTCTCTCCTAATGGTTGTACTTTTTTATGAATGTAACAAAAATCTTTAAGCAAAAAATTATTTTTAAATCGTTTACGACAGCTTAAAACAAAACATAACATTGGATTACTCCCATCACTAGTGTGAAAACGAAGAAAGCAAACCAGCCAACTCCTAGCGAATATTAAATCTTTAAAAACGGGAGGTAAGCAATTATATCTAATAAATAAATAAATAAATATTCATACCTTGTATTATTATCCAACTGTTTGTCACTATTTCTTTCCTTATGTTGTGTTTTAACAATTTTTCTGTCATAAATTGTGGAACGATACCCGTACGTAGTTGAAACGCCGAATAAAATGATCGACTTAGGGGAGTTAGCTGTCAAAATCATAACGTTCCGAAGAAAACGGAGATGGCTGGTTTTCGAATACCGATTTACACAGAAACTAGTAATTGTATTGGAGTTGTTGTTTTTGTAAATCATGCGGAATTATAATTGTAAACCAACTGCGTCGAAAAACTATTTTTGATGAAACGTGGAGTTGGCCGGTTTGCGAATTAAGGTATCGATATGTACATGAAACATGGACGACGTAAAAACAAAATAACAGCCGATTGAACGTCGCAGAAAGAAGAATATTAGTAGAGAAATATATGAACATGTTAGGGATAATATTACAAATTAATACAGAGTGCGAAATAACCGAGAACTAATTGATTATAATATAACAAGCCAGATAAAGTAAAAACATAAATAACATCTTGTACGTATCTACGCAATACCTTGTAAAAATAATATTGTACATTTTTGAGAACGAACTCATATTTGAACATCGAAACGCCCAATAAAATATGTATTAATAAATATTGTGTCATATTTCTTGTATTCTATCCAAAAAAATTAAAAAAAAATAAAGTTGGACATATTGAGATGGATTACTGAATACTATAGAGTACAGGTAGTTGGAGCTACCGAATATTTTAATACAATCAAACTTGGTGTGAACATTTTGGTTAAAAGAATAAATTTGATTTTTATACTACACATGTAGTTGACGTTTCTATCTCCAAATTCTTTTTTTTTTAGTTCTTTTCTAGACGCGTGTTAAACAAATTTTGTTTATATTGCAATTTTTTCTTTTTGTAGATTTAATAGTGATATCAGTTTGATACATAGACATACAATACAAATAGACTAACTGTTGCAATACAGATCCGTTCCCCCAGTGCAACAGAGAAAACTGACGAAAGTCCCTGCATCTCTTTCTAATTTGTCAGGTTTATCGAACGCGTGACCTATGACCAATGAGAAGGTCACGTGGTCAATAACCCCGTCCCATTAGAAAAATATGCAGGGATTGCTTTTCTTCAGTTTTCTCTGTCGTATTGCGGAAACGCGACTGTATGGCAGCTGTCAGTCTATTTGTATTATATTATGTCTATGGTTTGCTACATGCATTTTCCCTTTTATCTTTTATGCGACAACGTTATCAGCGATATCTAAATTGCTCCAATCTTTTAAAATTATATGGTTCTATTGTTAAATTTATGCTCTAGATCTAACCATCAGCATAACTAGGAGCTGTTTTGTACCTTGGGCCGTTATTGGATTTCATCGTAAATAGGTGCTATTTCTATCTTATTAAGCTGTTCTTTAATTTTTTGACTATTTGAATTGAGAATCTATATTTTATTCTACTGTTTATTAACACAGATTTTTTTGGCGCCCATTTCCATCTTAAGTTTTTTGTTTCCCGTATCATTATTACAACAATTTTTCGGGATACCGACGTAGGAAACCCGTTGCTATGTATTTGCATGTTTCGATGTCCAACAGTAGAAAATTTGTCTCGTTGTAAAGTCAATATTATTTTATTAGGAAATATGATATTGTCTAATAATAATAAAGTTGTTTTGCTTCGCTTTCTCAGACTGCTACCGTCGTGCTCTCTGGTATTTGATATTTCGCCGGTCAAGCAACAATTTCTATATGCATTAACTTAATGCTGATATCCTGCTTCCCCAACCCAGGTAGCAGTTCCGAAACCAATAAAACTGCTACACTCATGCTTTCTATTAGCCAGCCCAGGATTATAGCTACGCATTGTATGCGTAGCATCGTACTGATGTTAGTGCTGCCCCTTATAAGTGAATGGAATATGAAAGGAAAGTTTTGGCAATTTAATAAGATCTTGTGTGTTAGAATATAACTTTTTCAAGAAAGTAAAGGGATATCAAACCGCTATTCGAATTTAATCAATAGCTAAAATATTAAAATGCTATAGAATAATGCTTTATTAGCATTAATAAGTTTATAATAGACACTTACTTAAGTTTGAAAATAATTAGAGCAAGTAATATAAATTATCACCGTGCTTATTATACATAAAAATAAAATAAAATTATTATAATGTTAACAATTTATATTATAACATATTTAAATACATTAGCCAAATATTCCTGAAATTCCTCGATAACTAAACTGGTGGATATTTAAATAAATTTTAAGTTCCCAAAATGTACCTGCTATAAAATTTGAAAATCTACGACTAATACAATTATTGACAACATCGCAGGGGCTTAGTTGTGTACGCTAAAAACTATATACGGATCCCAAAAATATTTTATCCAGTTACGGAGTCCACTTGATCCTACATGTTGGTCGGAGTTTACATAATGCGCTACTTAGATAATAATATACACGGTGTATATTCTACTGGAGTTAGTATAATACCGTTTTAGGACGGAGCCTACATTAACCGCTAGAAGTATATATATATATATATATATATATATATATATATATATATATATATATATATATGTATATGTGACAAAATAAAATAAAAGAATTATTATTTTTATAAATTTTAATTAAATTGAGAAAAAGATTACAGGTTGTATAAGGGGTTCTCGTCGTCGCGTAAATGAACTTTTCCAACTGTTTACTCTAACTACTATTTTGTAAAAAGCCATATTTAATATGTGCTAATTTAGAAATCACTTTCAAAGTATAAGTATAAAGATTTAACTTAAAATTGTGTACTTAAATGTGTAGTTGAAAGGATAATTGTAAAAATACGACATTATATTTACTTATATAAAAAAAAAACTTCGAGTGTGGCAGTCCCGTGGTACTGCCGGTAGAAGTTATACTTCTATACACGCGTTCGCTATTACAAATTTATATGGAAGTCAATCTGCACAATCATTACATATGTAATGGTATATGCAAGAGAGAGCAGAAAAAGCAACAAAATTAGGTATATGGATATATGGTACATCGTTTGCTGTATATAAACTACATTTGACCTGTAATAAGAATATAGTAAATGAAGCAATAAATCAATATTTTGATTTAAATGTATATGAAGATACTTAATATAATTGCCAGAGTAATCGGTGCGTTTTGATTTGGTTTGAGTCTTCTTACAAACTCCCTCTGATGACGGGTAGACCCAAAAACACGTGTCAGGGAGTGGTACGAGATTCAAATTAAATCGAAACGCAACCTACTTCGTGTACAATGTATATTTTTATTTTCGTATATGTATGAAAAGAGTTGAATGCAAAAACTATTTTACACATACACTGCAGTAAAATTCATTGTTTAGTTTGTTATTATTATAAAAATACAATGCAATACACTGCAACATAATTTAATATAATAAAACAATACGATTTAAAAATCACAATATACATAACTTACTTACGCATATGTTTAATTTAGAGTTTTATTTTTTATTTTACAATTTTTGACAAATACAAAATTTATTATTATTATTATTGAATTAATGCCACGACAACTATTATCATTGGCATGGTACAGTCAGGTACCTAGTGTAGTGTGTGTGTGTGTGTGTGTGTGTGTGTGTGTGTGTGTAGAGTAGTTGTCTTGATACTTAGCAAAGTCGACGTCATTGTCTTTGCTAAGACACGCTAATTGTATCCGAACGTCTGCGGTCCCTCTGGTGAGTACCGATCGCACAAGGATAGAAATTATTTTCAGTTATTAATTTTTAATAAACGAAAATTTCCACCCAGGTGGGATTCGAATTCACGACCTTTAGGTTCAAAGGTAGGCGCTCTTACCACTGAGCCACAGAGGGGGCTAAGATACAAAATTTAATTGTTGTTTTTTGTGTATATAAGTACACATTTGAACTTTCTTGAGATATTTACAAGTTTTAATTTATAATTTAACATGCCTAACGAGGCCCAAGAAAAATCTGAACAGAATGGAAAAATAATAATAATATTAATAAATATTAAATATATTTACAAAATGAACATTTTTATTTTCGAGAGAGAAAAAAGACAAAATATATTTTCTGTCTCTCTCTCTTACCTATATCTTACATATGTAATAATTTCGCCGATTCACACCCTTGCAAATTTCTAACGTCAAAAGAGATGATAACGTGTGTTAATACTTATCTTCGCACTGTATTTCACCGAGATTCATATATTGGTAGCAAACTTAAGGACCTCATCCGTTCTTCCTTTCAAGCTAAAAAGTCGCATAAATTGCCATCTTCGGAAATTGAATTAACCAGGCAATCATACTTTAACTTTATTGCTATTAACGAAGACACAAGAAGTTTAAAGACATAATGTTTTTCTCAAAGTTTTGTGAATCTGTACAAGCAAAAGAAATATACATAAGTATACCTCATGAAATTAAGATAAAAGGAACAATAAAAGAACTGTCAATAATTCAAATATTGAGGACTTGCAGCCTGTTATAATGAAAAAACATTTGGCACAGGAAAGAAACGTACCTAGACTTTCATGATTTTCTTCCATAAAAGATTGACACTGACTCATGTTTTCCTATTTTTACAAAAACTGTTTATTTCATTGGTTTAGTTTTAAGTACTTGTTTTTAGTAGTAAATGTTAATGATAAATGTTTTGAAATATAATATATCAGGCACATATTTTGGTTTTTACACGGTATTTAACTGTAAAATTCATTTTTTTCAATAAAATAATTTGTGATATTCATGGTTTTCTCCCGAGACCCTTCATACATGGGTTTACAACATTACTTTCATGAGTAAACAATTATTTTAAATGTGCTAACGTCTTTTATATGCCTTAATAACAATCACGATACGTAAAAATATTTTTCCGCAAATCGCCAGGAAATTTTGACATTCCTGTCAAAATTTCTTGAAGAAAAAGTCAGGACTTCCTTACTGTAAGGAAATGTCATTTCCTTACTGTAAGGAAATGATATTTCCGTACAGTTGTTAGTGTTCTACATAAATGATAGAAAACACATTGCTTATAAGGAATTAATTTATATTTTGAAAACATCAAGTCATTGCTGAATACATTTTTAAGATCAATTTGTTATATTTACAGTAATTTGACAGTTAGTACAATTATTGAACATTGGAGGAACACTCTTAGAACTATGAGAAACATTTTGGACAACATGCAGGGTGGAAGTGTCATTTTGTTGAATATTTTGTACTGTGAAAATTTTATTTGCCACCTCAACCTTATTGTTAAGCGATTCTTCGATATATCCTTCAGCAACGTTTGATGACTTCCATCCGCCATGCCTCTTTAAACTAGTTATGTCGGCACCAGAGTCAACCAATATTGTTGCAGAAGACCGACGAAAGCAGTGACCAGTATATTCTGTCGGATTTACCAAGTTCAAATAAGTAGCAATTATTTTGGGCATTTTTCTAAATTGATGAATTCCTACCACTTGTCTACAACCCTTTCCGCTTTGATATTTAAAGAAAAATCGGTCACTGTTCATATTTTCTGGTCTTAACGAAACATACTTTCGATAAACATTCAAGTAGATCTGATTAATTACAAATGATCTTGGTTTGTTGGTTTTCGAATCAGGTATGCTGATTAAAAGCTTAGATTCTAAGTCTTCTATATCGTGTACAGTCATTCGGACTAACTCATCCATTCTACAGGCCCCAGAAATACCAAATATTACAGCCACCTAAAAAATAAATAAAGCTATAATCTAAATAGAAATTAAAACCTTGTAAATTACCTTAATCATTAAATTTTCTTTATCTGGAGCTTCCTGGATAAATTTTTCAATTTCTTCCTTCGTTAAAATCTTAGATTTCTTTGCCCTATAACCTTGAGCTTGCCGTTTCAATAAAGAACGAAGTTTTGAGTATGTAGATATATCTACATTGTGTTTAAGTGCAAGGGTTGACTTCAGCATTGAATAATTGGCCCATAATGTTGAAGATTTCATCTTTAAACAAAGGTCTAGGAAGTATGCCATTACAACATTTTCTGAGAAAGAACTCGTATTTTTACTCATGCGATAATCCATAAAACGTCTGTATGCATTTTCGTACTTTTCTCTTGATTTCTTTGGCAATAATTCTAATGAAGCAGTATTCACTGCCTCAACCAGCTCTGGAGGAGTCCCAGGAATGGAAATTTCATCATCACTTATCATTTTACTTTCGAGAACACCAGCAATTAAATTTATAAGCGTCAAGTTTGACAATTCAACCTCAATACGTTTCCATAGTAACCCAAGTAATTTTATTAGGAATTTCAAAGCACCATTTATTTGGGAATAAAATTATCGCGTTTTTTTTAAATCAATCAATATCTGTCGAATTTTAAACGATTTGCGGAAAAATAGTATGTTTACCTCGTAGGAAAAGCCACATTCCTGGACTCTGTGTTGCTAAGTCTCGGCTTGCGCCTCGACTTAGCAATCTTCACAGTCGTCCAGGAATGTTAAGCTTTTCCTACCCGGTAAACAATGTACTATTTATTTTATGTTTGCAATAATTCATGCAATAGAGGGTTAACATAAAAAACTCAAACGCAAAAAAAAAATTTTTGCATAAATTTGCTTCATTTTTACGATAACTGTCAACCATCTTCTCGTTCAACTCGTTCAGTTGTCATTGCCCTCATAATAACAAACTCGGAAGGTAAGAGCCAACAAAATAATATTTAGCAGTATATTTTAAAGGAATAATACAGAATGTCTACTATTGAGGTTTAAATGCAGATATCGCTGAATGACCTTTGAATATTTTTAAATATATAAATCAGGTACATTCAAAAGAATAAAAAAAGCATACCGAATAAACGATCTATGCAACTTTAAAAAACTAAGTGCATTCAGATGTGCTTGTCACAAATGAACGTTAAAATCCTATCCTCTGTTACAAATTCTCCAGGACAAAACTAAATGAAAAATGGTTAAAGAAGATAGATCTAAAATGTCAAATTAATTAAGTTAGAGGTAAATTACGAGAGTTATAAATGCAAATACTAAAATTGACTTTAAAAACGTTTTATGTATATCATGAAAAAAAGAAATAAAGTGGTGTTATTTTGTTTTTTTTCCAAAGCAGTGAACCAGTGTTGCCAAATACGAATAAATGTGAAGGGCCACGGGAAAGAACGATTAGAATCACATTTTGCTTATTTTGTACAAATACATTTTTAAAGCTTAAAATCGGTTATTTTGGTTTAGGAAAATTAAGTACAACATTTGTAATTATTAGTTTATTACTATAAGACTTGTTAATAAGTACATAAATGAAAAAAAAATAGTTTGCTAATTACATATGTGATTGAAATCTTTAAATTTTTAATCATAGCGCTGGACTCTATTCTATTTTGCACGTAAAATGTGGATTGGTAGATCATACTGGCATGCAAAACTAGTTCTTGGTAAAAGGAATACGCTTCAGGGTTTGTCAGGAATTGGGTTAGGTGCAATAAATCATGCAACTTAGCAGTCTAAATAGGCAGAGGTTCATTATATAGCTTCTTTAATGGAACAAGTTCCAATTTACTCTTTGATGGAATTTTCTCTGATTTCCACCAATTGTTGGGGGAAAAGCTTATTGAATTCCTTTCCTTGTGCGTGTACAGTACTAAATATTTTAGGACCATGGACTGTACAAGAGTTTCCTTCGATATATGCAAGCAGACTTCACGGCGATGGTTCTTTATGTGTTTGGTTTAATAGGGGTTGTACTTAGAGAAAAATAAAGCGTAATTAATCCAATCTACACATTTAATAACGAGAGAATATTTACACAAGCACTAATACTAACGAAAGAGTTCGCTTTAAAACATTGTCCATTATTATATCGGCGTTTTAGGGGCGCGCGAACTATCGAGAAAACAAATACACATTTCACTGCATTTTGGAGGCGAACAGAGCATAGGACGCTTAGGTACCGGCGGTTACCGCACAGCTTGAGACACTAAACACATCTGCAAGAGATTTTGGCTTGAATCTTTATTTAAAAGTGCCGACAAGACGGCGTCGGTTTACAACCCAAAAACCCTTATAAGGTATTTATGGTACAAATATTCTGCAGGCAAAAAGTACAGTCTGTAGCATAAGATCCAAACCAATATTTATGAGAACGAAAAATTACACTAAAAATAATATAAAATGATGTTTTTACAACACTCTTACATACTTGATTTTTCGGAGGAACTACCAAGGCTGTAAAATATAGGCCACAATAGTGGTCTTTGTATAACACAAACACGTGGGTGCTGTTGCTCTCTTCTCAACTCGAACTATAAACTATTTGCAAAAACCATGCCTCTAAACCAATACCATATGAATTTTCTTGAATCCAAAAACCATGTGGATTTTCACGACAAAACCAGGGTAGATTTTCTTATACCAAAACGAAGGTCAACGTAGATTTTTTTAACCATAACGAAGGTCAACGTAGATTCTCTTTAACCATAACCAAGGTCAACGTGAATTTTCTTTAACCAAAACGAAGGTGGCTAGAAAAACAAAAACGGATATAAAATTCGTCATGGCACGAGTTTTGTCCAACAACAGAAGAATTCTGATGTTGCCAACACTCACAAATTAATAATTGCAATTGATAGATTAATTATTAAATAAAAAACGAAAAAGACAAAGTTGTGCGATTAATGCCAGTGATTTATATTGAATTATTATTATTACAGCAAAGGTAAAAAGAAAATAAACATTGTAAGCAGTTTTAAGTACTAGCGTACACAAAATTATACAAAAACTAACAGTGCTAATGTTCTTGATTAATCTATAAAAATATGTTGTCGTTGTAAAAAGAACAAGTATTAAACTTACCCAGACTGTTGGAAGTTTCTGACCACGAAGATTTTTTTGAGTACCTTGTCGTTTGCTGGTTTATTTTAAAAATGAATTAAATCGGTTCGGATTGATAGAAGTAAATTATTTAGTGGTGGGGTTTCTGTTTCTTGTATGATAAAGTAAGCGAAGGTATAACTACGAGGGGACTTAAGAGATTAATCGGTGAATTTATTTGTAATAGGTAAATATTAAAATAAAATATAGGAACACAAACAGAGGAAAAAAGAAGTTATTATCACTACTACTACTACTATCGGTTTACAGCGTTCTCCGACGGCTTCCGAGTCCTAACCGCCATTCTTCTCTATTCAACCATAGGCCTGGAGGGATTTCTCTTTCCTCTAGTTCTTTTTCAAACTATAGTTATTATCAACGAAAATCAAATAATATGAGCATAAATAATGTAGAGTACTTTGAAATTAATGAGAACAAAAATGAAACGTTTTAAACGTTACAGTTGGCGGCGATAGTAAACATGAAATGTTGAGATGTTGGAAGTGAGAAGCTTTTTTTGGTAATCTATTTTTCTATGGCTTCCATTGTCTCGTTTTTTGGTGATTCTTTTCTATTTTTTTTTTTTCAGGGAGTAACACCGCTTATTTTTCCATAAATGGATCGTCTTCCCACACACTAGTGTCTGCAGTGTTGTTATCAATGGTTTTTTGTTTTCTTCATCGGTGCAGTTAGCCATTGTATCCGTATTAATTGCAATGGTAGCTTTGAAAGGGTCACAAGTGCTACATGAATATTTACGTGGGTAGTCCAATGATATATTTAAATTACTCACAGATATGTCATGAAATGTAGTGAACCTCGTTTTATTACTATTGTAAGACTCATTATACTTTCGATGAAGTTTTGCTGTAATGAGTTCTGCAGGTAAATACATTTTACTAGAATCATACAACGAATAATCATATTTTCTTTCTTTCAGGGACCGTGTAAAGCTCATTACCATTGTTCTTGTTTTCTTCAGCTTCGCCAAATTCAAGTAAATTTTTCTTTATAGTTTGAACACGGAGATCAGTGATGCCGTGTAAAGACAAAAATGCTTTATAGCAAACAACAATATCTTGGAACGAGCCACTAATATTTATTCAAACTCTATAACTATAGGAAGAATTATTTAAACTTGCTTCAGCGTTAGGATATCGGCTTCTCCGTCTACAAACAGGTCAAACTGTGACAATACCAGTTAAATATTTGTTTTGGGTAATGTAGTCTCCTAACTCATTAAAATGAGCAATTAATCGTTGTCCTGCGTTTAAAGGGTTAACTTGAAAACAGTTGTAACGAATGTACTTGCATTCTAAGCGACCTCGTGAATAGTGGCATGTAATTGTTTAATTAGATCACTCATTTTTCCGGTTTTTCTTCGTTTTTTAACCTCACGTGGCTACTTATTTTCTTTAGATGTATCTCTGTCACTAAGATTACTTGACTTTGTAAATTTACTTAAAAACAAATTAGTGAGAACTGCGAAAAAACAGTGGTTAGCTTAGCGATAACAGAATAGAACTGATGGTATGTATAGACAGACGCCAACGACAATCTACGTTTAGTTAGAAGGTCGTCGTTAGTACCTGATCGTTATTCTCCGTTAGCATGTCATTCCCCTTTATTATCTTCTACGGTTATCGTTACTAAACGTTACTAAACTAAACCATGCTTGGGTTCTTTTCACAAAAAGCTTATATAAATATGGCGCCAATATCTAAATTCCTATAATAAATGGACTCTGATCATTCTTTACCGTATCCCTTCATGAATTTATTAGTGGTCATTTGTCAGATTTTATTATTTGTCAGATTATTTAGCCGTTATGGAACCTTAATAGAATATTTACCACAATCACCACATTCACCACAATATTAATTGAAAATAAGTTTTTTTTTTTGGCATAGACTTTTAGTCATTCAGCCAGACTCAACATGGTAAAAAAATAGTTGTCTGAGTTTATATTAATAAATATACAAAACAAGGAACAGGTAAACAGGGTCACTCTCTTCTCGCCCAGGGGCCCATCAAGGCATTTTTTTTAAGACATACAACACTAGGCCACGGTAAGAGGGAATTTGACAATTGGGTTAGAAACAAAGGTTACGTTATTAACTAATGCATAATTATTTACATGGTTATTTTACTATCCTTTAAAAACATAACTAAGGAATCATACACTGCTCTCGAGTCTAGTGATAATAAGTACTGAAGGTTCCAAGGGGCTAATATATTGTATTTATGTAAGTTATTTATTAATCTGGCTGAAATTATAGTATTTCTGGGGCAACTGAAAAATATATGATCTAGGTTTCCTTCTTCTGTACAAAATTCACATCGATCATTATCTAAAACCTTGAGTTTAAATAAATGTTTGGGGTAACAAGCATGTCCAAATCTCAGTCTAATGATCGTGGTAACATATTTTCTAGGTACATTAAAAGACTTATACCAAGGTGTTTTAGGAATATCTGTTTGAAGAGAAGTGTATCTATTTGGGCTAACAATGGAATATTCCTTCCATATATTATCCCACCTTTGGTATAATCTTAATTTTAAGGAAGCCAGAAAGTCGCAAGCCGTGATTTTATACGAAGTTTCTCTACCAGATAAAATACTTTCCTTTGCTAATTGGTCCACATGTTCATTATTTTCCAAACCTATATGTGCTTTAATCCAAACAAAGACCACATTTTTGCCCCTTGTTACTAACTTTTGTTTGATATCCTTAATTTTGTAAATATAAGGGCAACTGTACGTATTTGGCAATCCCGGTTTCCCAATAGAGGTCAAAACTGATGAAGAATCTGATAATATCACTATATGATCCGAGCTACTTTCTGTTGCATAAAGTAAGGCCTCATATATTGCAAGAGCTTCCGCTGTAAAAATAGAGGTCTGGGAGTTTAACTTAAATGTGTGTTCTATTCGTTCCAATGGGACAAAAAAAGCACATCCAGTGCCGTTTGATGATTTGGAAGCATCGGTATATATAACGACGGAGTTTTTGAATTCTGATAATATTGAGTGAATAATCCGTCTGTTTATGTGTATATTGTCACTATATTTTGGTACCATGATATCTGTATTTGAACAATATGTTGCATATGAAATGTTTTGAAGTGTATACGTAGCTTTATCTATCTCTTTTAATGCTTCCATATTATGTTGCAGAGCTTCGCAGACTAAAGGCGATTTCTTTTTTTCCCAGTATTTAGTAGACAAATCATAGCAATTCAGAGTAAAGATCTTTGTGTATAAGGATTGATTTTTTATATATGTCTTTACCAGAAATTTTTCGGACAGGAAGTTTCGTCTGATATTTAAAGGTGGTTCCAAGGCTTCCAAATACAAGGGTTGAATTGGTGTGGACTTCATAGCACCTAAACATGTACGTAAAGCTGAATTGTGTATTACGTTAATTTTATTTAGCAATACATTACTGGCTGATCCATAAAATATGCTTCCGTAATTAAAAATGGAGCGGATATACGCTCTGTAGAATAATAAATTTACATCTACATCAGCACCCCACCACGTTTTATTAATCGATTTAAGGAAATTTATTCCCTTGTTGCATTTGTTTAACATATCCTCAATATGATCCTTCCATGTCAAATGTTTGTCGTGCCATCCCTAAATATTTGAAAATAAGTTATATTTAATGTTTTAATTTTGAAACCGAATATTAATCTTGTAATACTAGGCAATTTTTTGCAAGAAATATTAAGCAAATTTAGAGATAAAGAGTAAAAATGAAAACATCAAATAAATAATAATTTTTAATTTGCAGTAAGTAGTTAGGGTCGATGGTCTTAAAGAATGATATCAAATACTCCGAGCCTTAGATTATGATTTTTTTTTTGCTTAAGTATTCTTCGATGTTGTTTTAACATTTCGACGCCAAATATGACCATACGGCTACAGTTATATCTACTTTATCCTACCTATTATCTTTGAGTAGTAGATTCGAATTCGAAACAAAGTATGCATCGTTGGGGTACCTGTAGAAAGGATCCTGTGATGCTAAAAATATAATCGTAAAAGTTACCTGTCTTGTTAAAATAGTTTTTATCTTGAGACATATGGATCAATTAATAAAAATATGGACATTTAGACAAGGCAAAAAGCTCGGGTTCGTTAGTAAAAATATTCCAATGAGATTTTTTTGCACATTTACTTTCATGGGATACCCTAAAATGAGTTTCAAAAGGTTTCCCAGGCGAAAAGGTGTTGACATTTTTTTAAACAAATGGTAAAAATAGGTAACTTAAACTTTTGCTTTAAACTTAATCGTTTTTGAATTAATGAGTTATCGAACTAACAATTTAAGGTGGCCTTTCAAGAGGTCACCCAGGCAAAAAAAATTTTAAATAATTTGTACTAAAATTGTATCAATTAATTTTTTGGACCAGACAATTTTTTTGTCATTCTAAACAAAATAGGTCTCTTGTAATTTTTCTTTAAATTTAATCTATAAAAAAGTTAAAACTAAAAAGAAAAACAAAAAATTACGAATTTATAGTCCCAGTTATCTATTAGATTTACTTAGTATACTGTTTGTTAAGAAGCTTTTTTTTAATGTCTGCCATACAGAAACAAAAAAAATCAACAACTGAATTTAATTTTAGAGACTTAATGTTAATTTTTTCTTAATAACAAAGAATAATTATCTAACATTTAGAATTACCTAAATTATACGACTAATTGCCATGGGAATGAGAAGTATTATATTTTAATACAATATCCACCTTATACTTCGCTTTAATATTCGCAAGGGAAAATAACTCGTAATTGGAATATTAAGGAACCTTGAAGTATGCCGATCACGTATAAAATATTTGTAAGTATTCCCAGAAAACTCATTTTATATTATCGGCTTATAAAAACGAAGAGGTCACAATCTTTTACCGGCGATACTGATGGCATGATATTTAAACAGAACTGGCAAGATTTGTGTTTTCCATTAGCCCACATAAATATTCATGGTCATGATTTTCGGAAGTTTGGTTAATCGATTTTTTTTTATATTAACCCTCCTGAAGATAAGTTATTTATACATTATTTAGACGTATATACATATATACATACATATATATATATATATATATATATATATATATATATATATATATATATATGTATATATATATATATATATATATATATATATATATATATATATATATATATACCATGCAGTAAGTTTCAAAAGAAAAATTCTTTTGATCAACGAGGATATCGGTCAAAGGAGAAATAATACAAGGAAATCACAGTTCCATTCTTATATTTGAAGACGTTTCGCTTGTGGTGTTCACAAGCTTCATCAGTTCAAATCTAAAAAATATTACAATGATGGTAGGTAATATTATACAAAAACATGGAAAATTAACTTACGAATGTAGAGTGAAGAATAAAAGGTGTTAAACAAACACACCATTCCCTTTGTTAACTGTGGTCAAAACATTAAATTTTTGGTAAAATTGTAGCTTGAAAGTTTCTGTGTAGTAGCATTCGTGTTTTTCAAAGCGAAAAAGTTTGATTTACAAATGAACGACAGAATAAAAAACTACTACCAAGCTTACTAAAAAACTCGTCAACATTACACGTAAAAAACTAACTTACAACAGTCAAATGTAGAAATAAAATAACAAAGTGACTAAAACGCACTGGCACAGAGCTGAATTGTTATAACAAACAAATTTTGAACTTCACTTTAGGGCGCATTTCCATCTAACGGATTCGGACTCGAAAAACGAAAGTCAAATTGCCGGCATTTTCATTGCAATAGAATGTGTGGATTTATTAGTTCTGAGTTGATCCAACTTTCTGTGGGAGAATGAGACGAGCAGGCGCAATACACAGAAACGCAAACCTAACAACGCAGAGAACACTGAAGCAAATAGATTGTTAAGTAGAAATGTCTACAAAACCAATATGTGGTGAAGATAGGTTGGAATCGGGAGTTTAGAATGACAATTAGTCAAGGAGGGAAAATATAAATTGTCTATAAGAGAGGGTTTATGTAATTAGGTATGAATCAGTAAGGGATGTAAAAGGTTGAAAATAAGAATAAGTGAATTTGGCAATAAACGATCAAAAGAAAATGGCAATGAGAGAGTCTGGATGACGAAAATAACGTCGAAAATTTTTCTTTTGATATTGGAGAGGAGAGAATGGTACACCAAACTGAGATTGTCGATGTCCGTACGTTTATTCATAGTGGAAGGATTGAGGAAAATGTGGCACATTTCAAGGAAGGTTCTCTTGAAATGGTTGCTTTCTGTGCAGAGAATTTTAACATGTTCATAATCAGGTCGGTGGTCAGAAGTAAGAATGTGTTGTGCTAAGGCACTGGAATGTTTATGGCATCTAATATCACTCTTGTGAGAAATTAGTCGACCTTTAAGGGATCTACGAGTCTGGCTAATGTAACATAGGTTACAATCCATACAGGGGATGTTGTAAACCACATTGATCTTTTCCAGCGGGTTTAAAGGGGTTTTAGTTTTAGAAAAAAGTTTACACCTTTTATTCTTCACTCTACATTCGTAAGTTAATTTTCCATGTTTTTGTATAATATTACCTACCATCACTGTAATATTTTTTAGATTTGAACTGATGAAGTTTGTGAACACCACAAGCGAAAAACGTCTTCAAATATAAGAATGGAACTGTGATTTCCTTGTATTATTTCTCCTTTGATCGATATCCTCGTTGATCAAAAGAATTTTTCTTTTGAAACTTACTGCATTGAATAATTGTTTGACGGTCGTACTCCTTTATATATATATATATATATATATATATATATATATATATATATATATATATATATATATATATTTGTATAAACTATAAAAATAAATTAAATCACCTATATGCAAGAGTAAACAAAAAAGTTAGAGGGTGTTAAGTTACAAAACAAAACCTATTTGTTTACTATTGCTCCAAAACTGATGGACAAATTGTTTTATAAAAATTTATAAAACAATTAGGTCTCCCAACCTTTCCTTTACCCCCAATGTTATTGCAGTATAATATTAAATTAAAATCTATACGTCAACGGAATAAAATATTTATTTTACAACTGTTTGTCTGTTCTGTAAAATCATTAATTTAGAAGATAGAACCACTTTTTGAACTGCCAATCTAGAATAATACAATTATGCAGATGTCAAGTTTATTATTCGAGTAGGCAAATTGTTGCTGAGTTCTCTAGCTTGATATTGATTTGACTGTCATTGTGAACGAAAGTTTTTTTTTTGAATTAATTAAATTGAAAATGAATATTTACAGTTGTTTTTGAAATGGCAGTATAACAATTTACTTTTAAATTCCAATTTAGTATTAAAACGAATTTTAGAAGCGTCTAGGGCATTTCGACAAACATTTCATTTTTCAAAATATTCGGTATTTATTGTTGAAACGATATAGATTCTGTATACAGGAAGTTCAAGAGGGGGTGTCACTTGGAACACTTTTTAAATTCAATTAATATATTTTCTGTTCCTAACTAAAAGTTATTAATAAAGGTAATATTTTTTGTAAAAGTATAACATTGTATAAAAAACTGGATATATTTTGTAAATTAATGATTTGCCCAA
This sequence comes from Diabrotica balteata, assembly GCA_918026665.1. Taxonomy (NCBI): domain Eukaryota; kingdom Metazoa; phylum Arthropoda; class Insecta; order Coleoptera; family Chrysomelidae; genus Diabrotica; species Diabrotica balteata. The sequence goes on along the minus strand of OU898282.1, from coordinate 41,803,138 downwards.
CAAACAAAAAAGTTGTAAAATAGGTATTCCCTTCTATGGACATCCCGTATTTAATCAAATAATATACTACAAGAAAGGTATAGGAAGGGAAGTTTTGGAGACCCCATAAAATCTAGAAAACTTGAGAAAAAAATTTTGTTGGACATGGCACGCTTACACATATATATTTTTATAAAAAAAATTAAAACCGTTTTGAAACAATATTCTAAATTTCGGTTTTTATTTTGTAACTTCAACACCCTATAACTATTTCTGGGTAAGTTATGTCAAATCAACTTATTTTGATCCCCAAAAATCGTGGTATATTTTATGGATCGTGGTGTGAAAAAGTGATAATTTTTTTTGTCAGAGAGACCTTAATATTATATTATATTATATTATTATTATAGAAAAAAGGGTATTTTTTTGAATACGAATGTCATATTTTTTTCTTATGTCGCTTATGTCACATAACCATTTGTTCGAGAAACAAAAGATATGTTACCAATATCTAAACGTAATTTATGAAAATTTTAACAGGACTAAATAAACCTACAAACTATTAAATTAAATGTTTAAATGGTGATCAATCTGACTTTTAATAATATTGTTACGATAAATTCACGTATTTATTCACGTATTTTCTAAGTCATATAATACCGAACTCTCCAGAAGGATTCGACTAAAAACTTCAGGTAACAAGAATGCAGCCGGTGGCCCGACCCTAGGAAAAATATGTTTATATTCTATACCAGACGAGAAGGCGATCGACTTTTCTAGTCTAACGGTATTGGTATATAACGGGACCTTTTTGGAGAAAACAGGCAGTCAGAAACGAAGATCGTGACGCGTTTTAAAATGTAACGATCGTAATAATAAATTATTATTGTAAGATAAATTATCATAAATAAATTTTAAATAAATTATGTTTGTAAGTGTTTTAAATATCGAACCTTTAGTAAATTAAAATAAGAACAATAAATTAGAATTAATAAAAACCATACAATATGCATAACGCTGTTGAATCTCTTGCAAAACATTATTAAGAGTATCACCATTATTTAAATTAATTTCGGTTCTAATTGTCTCTTTAATTTTATAAATAATAATAAATAATTTAATTTAATGTAAGACTTAAGATAGGTACCTTCGTAAGAAGAGTTAAGTGGGGACAGATCAGAAGATCTAGCTGGCCACACTAAAATCATCGTCTTTAAATTGCAAACAAGAAGGAATGTTCAAAATTCTTATTTGCTTACTTGGACAAAATAAAGTTGTTGAAGTAAACTTTAAATTAAAGTTAAATGTTTTTAAATAAAATATTCATGTCTACTTAGTACCTATATTGTTTTACAATTATCCGAGGAAAAACTTAAAAATAACACAATTACCGCAGCAACAGAATCACTTAGAGAAAGGAAAGTAACGAACGTTACAACAAAATAGACATACAAAAACTATAACCGAATAAGAAATGATACAAATACTTTAGTTAGATAAATAAAAAGGAATACTGATAGAACTTGTCCATACTAATAATAACCAAACAAATTCTAAAGTTGACGATAATGAACCACCAACACCAGAAGTGACGACAAACAAATAAATAAATCTTGAGATGATAGAGGTAAAGAAGGTATTAAGAAAATAAAAAGTCAAAAATCACCAGGAGAGGACAGAATACCGAAAGAACTCCTAAAGTATAGAGGACCAGAACTGACCAAACAACTATTAAGACTAATCCGAAAAATAACAAAAAAGAATTAAGATTAGGCATTTTAATACCTCTCTAATATCTAGGCTTTATATTATCTAGCTACAATAAGCTCGAAATAAAAGTGAAAGGTCAAGTAAACTGGAAAAGAAATTAAAGGGATAATTTACAAAAAAGACGTCAGAATGACAATAAAGAGAGTAGTAAAGACGGCAAGAAAAGGTTTCCCAATAGGAAGATGATCAGTAGAAAGACCACATAAACGATGGAACGATAGCTTACTAGAAGCACACGGAAAACAAATAGAGCCACGTCTACATAAAAAGAAGAAGAGAAAGAAAAATTATCAGAGGCATCAACATTATTTTCATTTATATTTTTTAGCAGAGTAGTAGTACGGATTGGTAATAAAATAAGCTATTCTTCTTTTTATTGCTAACCAAATCCAGTGGACTCCATATAATTTCGTGAAATGCACAGTCCATTGTTCCTCGGTAATGTTATCTATGCGTACAAATTCATTCATTTCTGTTTTTGTCTCCTTATCATCTTCCACGCCTTTTTCTGGGATCTATAGAGGTCGTGTTGCATATCTTTGGTCAATTTCTTCCAGTCTTCATATTTGATGTTATCTAATTCTTGATTTACTCTATTCCTAATTATCACGTAGTCTTCTCGTATCTCCGGAGCCTTTTCTCCTTTGTATGTTAGTAAAGCTTGTTTCTTTTCATTTGCTAGTGCTTTCACCCTTTCGTCGTACCATGGAGTTTTGTATTCCCGTTTATTTCTGTTAACTTTTCTTTTACCTAAAAATATCGGAAAGAAACGAAAGGCACAATTTACAAAACAGTCAGCAGAATAATGACATATACGGCAGAAGCAAGACCTGACACAAAGAGGACAAAAAGGATATTAGAAACAGCACAGATAAAACAAGTTAAAAAAATTGATGGTAAGATATTATGAGACAGAGCTCAGAGAGTACAGACATGCGGCGTAGATGCAGGGTGGAGAACATTAAGAACTGGGTAAGAGATATTGGAGTAAAATGAAACGATCATAAGCCAACTAAAAACAAATAGGCTAGTCTCTCTCTTCAATCCTGACCCCCCAGGGGGAGTGTAGTGGTCGACGTGATGTCGTGTATTGTCCGTCTCCAGAGATCTCTGTCTCTGGTCATTTCTTTTAATTTATGCATAGGTCTTTGGCATATTCCTGTAATTTGATCTATCCATCTTGTTGGGGATCTTCCTCGTGATCTTCGGCCTTCTACCTTTCCTTGTATTATGAGTCTTTCCATGTTTTCTGTGTTTGCTCTCATAACATGCCCAAAATATTTTAATTGTTGGAGATGGACTTTACTAGAGAGTCGTTGGCTAACTTTTAGCTCTCTTAAAATTGAATTATTTGTTCTACGGTCGGTCCAAGGAATTCGTAACATTCGTCTCCAACAGAACATTTCGGTGGCGTCTATCTTTCTTTTCTCCGACTGTCTCAGAGTCCAAGATTCACATCCGTACGTTACTATTGAAATATTAAGCAGTTGATCAGTCTCATCTTTATCGCTCTTGAAATTTGACAGTCCTTCCATATTTTGGTCATTTTTGCTGTGGCAACTTTTCCTAGATCACATCTACGTTTAATCTCTTCTTGTAATGACCCTGTGTTTGTGATTAATGATTTCAGATATAAGTATGAGCTCACAACCTCGAACCGGTCAATTGTGGTTATGTGTGGATGATTGTTGTGTAGTCTATCCACTATCATGATCTTTGTCTTTAATATGTTTAATTGCAGACCAAATATTTGACTTTCGTTTTCGATCAGTCGTATAAGTTCCATCAGCTCTGCTTGACTATTCGCAGGAAGGGCTATTGCTGTGTCATCTGCAAAACGTAGGTTGTTTAGTTTATGACCATTTATTGAGATAAATATACTCCCCATATATGTTGAATAATTGTGGAGATAGTATATATCCTTGTCTGGCACCCCGTTCTGAATGAAACTCGTTCGAAAGTGTGTCAAGTACTTTAACTGATCCAGTAGTGTGTTCATATAGTTCAGTTATAAGCGTAATTAGATGTTGTTGTACACCTACTTCTTTTAGTATTCGCCATAAGTGTCTACACTTGACTCTGTCGAACGCTTTACGGTAATCTATAAAACAGATGTATAGTGGGATGTTGAATTCCCTAGATTTCTCGATTATCTGTCTTATATTCAGCAGGTGTTCTCGAGTGCCTCTACCTTTGGTAAATCCAGTTTGCTCTTGTGGAATTTCTCTTTGAAGGAATGTTGAAGGAAGTCTCTCATTGATTATATGTAGCATTATCTTGCTGGCGTGGGATATAAGAGAGATAGTTCTATAATTGTCGCATTTATGGAAGCTGCCTTTTTTATGTATGGTCGTTATTGTAGATTTTGTCCAGTCTTCAGGCCATTGTTTGGAATGCCATATTTGGTTACAGAGTAGATGAAGTTACTTTACGCCGGTTTCTTCTGTGACTTTAAGCATTTCTGTTGTTATCATATCTGGACCTAGTGCTTTGTTATATTTGAGCTTGTTGATAGCCTGTCTTACTTCATTTTCGAGTATATCAGGTTCTTCTTCCACCTCGTCAGAGATTTGGCTAACAAGCTCTTGGCGTTGATCATCGTTATATTGGTCCCTGCAATACGATCTCCATGTCTCTGCTATGTCTTCTCTGTTTGTTCTCTGGGTTCCAGTGTTATCTTCAATGGCCCAAGTTCTGGCTCTGAAGTCTCTTGTCAGGTAGCGTATTTTTCTAAATACATCTCTCGGCTGATTATTCTGACCATGTCTCTCAATTTCTTTGCATATACTTTGATAGTACTGTTTTTTGTCGGCCTTACATCTTCGTTTTTATTTCTTTATTGAGGTTTCTTAAACTTAAACTAATAGAGTAGTAAAGATGGCAAAAACCGGTTCCTCAATAGAAAGACAATCATTAGGAAGACCACGAAAACGACGGCGATGGAACGACCACTTACTGGATGCACATTCAAAAACAGATAAAGTCATCTATATAAAAAGAAGAAGAAGAAGACCTACTTACAATTTTTCTAGAATATATAAATATTCTATAATAATATTCTATAAATGAAACAACAAAATAAATTACTGTTCAATTTTTTATAGTAGATACTCGTAAAAGTTCAATAAATAACCATTTTTCTCTCGAACAATTTTGTTGGAAAGTAAGTGGAAAATATTTAAAATACTATAAATATTTGTGCGGTTTATTCTTTTTTGTTTTAAAGCACATCAAAGTCATAAAGTTACCGTCTAGATTTGAAAACAAGCGTCAACTGTAAATCTTTGTTGAAGTCGTTATTTTCATTCTCTTTGTTAATGGCTTCCGTTTCGTAATATCGAAATCATATCTTGTGATCTCATTCGCAATATTCCCGACCTCCTTTGACCGCTCACCAGAGTATATACTTTGTGACATAGTTCAAAGACTTTTTCGCCGCACTCTCCGATATTGTGTTTTCCCGAAATCACGGCCAACCCGATTTATTTTCCAATAGTCGCAGAGGGTCCACCTTATCGCCTTTGGCGGCACCTACTCCATCATATAATGGAATCAAAAGTGTGTGCTATGTCGAATCTATGGGGTAAAAACGCTTTTCGGGTGAAATAAAGTTGCCAACGGGCGGCAAGATGCACGATGAGATATTTACGATTTTGTTCAATTCTAACAGTAGAACACATTTCGCTTCCAGGAAAATTTTAAAACATTTTCTATTGTCGGGGACTATTTATATCCAGTCTAATTATTTTGCCTGTAGTTTTAGAATTTACTATTTGTATTGGGAATAACCCACAATTTTACTTTAAAAAAAGTTTATTTTGACGTTTTAAAATATTTATAGTGGAGATTTGTAGATAATGTGTTTTGAATATCGCCTTACGGATTAGATTTGTCGGGTTTATTCCTAAATAATATAAACGGTGAAAAAGCGACATACGTTTACGATGAATTAAACACACTCATTTTGCTATATATATATATATATATATATATATATATATATATATATATATATATTTTTTTTTAAATTATGTAAGTTGTTTTATGTAAGTTGTTTAATTGAGTCATCATTATAATCATCAACATAAGCCGTTTTAAGTCCACTGACGAACATAGGCCTCCCATAAATAATTCCATTGCATCCGATCTTAATCAACTTAAATTCAGTTGTGCTGGATGCGTTTGGTATCGTCAGACCACCTTATTGGAGGACGTCCTGGATTACGATAAGCATGGTGTCTCCATTCTAAAATTTTCTTGGTCCATTTTCAATATCTGACTCTGGCAACATGGCATGCCCAGTTCCATTTTAGAGTTGTAATTCTTTTAATAGCGTCCGTTATACCAGTTTTTCTCCGTAAACTTTTTGATTGATTAACTCGGGGTGGGTCTTGGAGGGATGTTAGTTTTTAAGTGGACCTGGAATGGAGCGATGAGGGCACTTGTTGTCGTTTGATTTCTTTTCGGTTGTGTTTGGGCGGAGGTACATGTGGGGTTCATTCGGGGTGAATCTATAGGTGGTTTCTGACTGAAGGTGGTTTGAATGGGGTTGTGCGGTTAGTTAGTATGGAGAGCTGGGGGACAGGGGTGTGGCTGTGGTATTGGTGGAGTGGGGGGGGGGGGGGTTAGTAGGGGGTGGGGGGGAGGGGGTGTGATGGCAGTGGGGTTGATGGGAGGGCGCTGGTGGTGGGTGGTATTAGGGTTTGTGTGCTTGGTACGTGTACTAGGGGGGACATTCGATCATCGCGGGTTTCTATTGGTTTTTAAGATATAGTTGATAATTCGTATCACAGATATATATATAGTTATGTGATTTATGTTGATTTTTTATTGTTATAGTGGTGTGTGAGTGTGTGTGAGTTTGTGGTGTTTTATACTCGGTTTTTTTGGGGGAAACTTTGGTTTTATTCCTCTGTGTTGTGTTTCTTTTATTTTACTCCCATCGTTGGCGCCAAGTCGAATTTGGCTGAGTCAAGGGCTTTCCGTGTTTTTTTGACTTGTCGAGGTGGATGGATTAATGGATAGGTAGGGTTTAGACATGGATGTAGGGCTAGGGGGGGTTGTAGATTAGGTATATGAATGAAGCAATTATAAATAATTCGACGTTGGCGGGTAGGAGGACGTGGGAGGGTGGATTGTTATTATTAACGGGGGGGAGTGGTCTCTTTTTTGGGTGATACATTTTGAGGGGGGGGGGGGTGGCGGGGGGGGGCTGCAGTGGGCCACAATTGGGTTGGTGGGTGGTCGTGACTTATGTAGACAGGAATTTGAGGTTTAGTCGGGGAGGGGAAGGTGTGTGCTGGTGCTGTGTGTGTGTGTGTGTGTGTGTGTGTGTGTGTGTGTGTGTGTGTGTGTGTTGTGTGTGTGTGTGTGTGTGTGGTGTGTGTGTGTAGGTGGAGTTGGCGTCGGTTGTAAGTTGGTTCACGGAATGGTAAGGATATTCTCCTATGTTGAATATTTTGTTTCGGGGGTGTGAGGGTGATCATAAAAATATCCTGGTTGGGGGGTACTTTGTTTAGGGCTGAACGTTTAGCAACTTGGTGAGTTCTATCTTTGGCTGAGTCTGGGCGGGGTCTTCTGTCTACGTAGCAGGGTTAAGGTTTGAGCTGAGCTACTGTCCGCTCGTGACAGGTTGTGTTTAGTGGCGCTGGGTACGAGCGGAGCAGGAGAGGAGAAGCTAGGTGAGGGTGGGAAGGTGCGTGGGGGGGGGGGTTGGGTTGTGTGGGAGGGGGGGAATCGGTTTGTTTATGATATTTTAAACTATTTGTTTATTTGTCGGCTACGCAGCTAGGAACCCACCGCCCCATGGGGGGAGACGAAAGCGGCTGGCATCGTCACGTGTGATAGAAAGTGGTGTTGAATGCTCGGCAAAGGAGGTAGGAGGAGTCTGTAAAAGGTCTGTTTTTGGTCAGTTTGATGTTGGCGTTCTGCGAGATTAGCGGAGATTATGCGAACGTACAAGCGTGGGGCAGTTTTAAGGAGGTCCTAAAGTCGTTGCACGTGTGGTTAAGATGACCTTTCTTTTTTATTACTATTGCTTTGCTCTCTGAGGGGTTCGTGGGGATGATTTAGTGGGATATGGTTGGAGCCGTGGGGTTTTGCAACTGTCGAAAAGGAATGTTTTATTTTATGGAGGTCTGTTTTTTGTCGTGTGGTAATTGAGAAGATGTTTGCTGTCTGTTGAGTAATTGCTAGTTGGGGTGGTGCCGCTTTACTAATCTGAGGAATGGAAAAGGATTATTTCTTCATGTTGGTTTTGGTCGATGTCCGATGTGGTTTGGTTGACTGGTTCTAACGGGTTCCACATTGCTATGTTGTAAAAAACACTGGTTATTTTCAGTTTGTTTGCATCATTATTCTTTGGGGTGTTTTTTCTTAAGATAGGATCGAACTGTTTTTCTTAGGTGTGGAGATTGTGTTTCGCTTATGCAATATGTTCTTTTTTCGGCAGGAATGCGCCTGATCTTGATCGGGGGCTTCAGTTCATCGGTATGGTTTAGAAATTGAGATAGCTCTCTTGGTTGATTTGGGTGTCTGCTTGGGGTGTTTTGTGTGGTCGTAGCGTGTGTGTGTCTTTATAGGGATAGTGTAGATGGTTGTTTTATACACATCGAGCTGTATCCCATTTTGTTTCAGTATTGTTTTTATGTTCTTGAGCTCTGCATTTCTATGTGTAGTACAGGTCAGGCTATTTGATCTTGATATCAGAGTGTCAGCTACTCCTTGTATTTGGGAAGGATGGTGGTGCGAGTTGGCTTGTAGATATCTATCGGTGTGAGTTGGTTTTCTATATACTGTGTGTTCAAATTTACCACTCGGTGTTTTTATTGCGAGAACATCTAAAAATGGAAGTTGGTTGTTATCTTCAATCTCCAGGGTGAATTGGATTTTTGGGTGTTGATTATTTAGATGATTAAGAAATTGTTCAAGTTCTACTCTTCCATGGGTCCAGATCACAAATACGTCATCTACGTATCTTAGCCACAGTTTCGGTTTTTTATCGTATGTTTTGATGGCTTTTTCTTCAAAGTAAATCATGAACATATTGGCCACCGCCGGTGATAATGATGAACCCATTGCTGCTCCATCTGTTTGTCGGTACATTTGTCCATCGTACATGAAGTATGCATTGTTGAGGCAGTGGTGAGCTAGTTCTATGATATGGTCAGGAAGGTCTTCGTATTCCGATATTAACTGGAGTGCTTCGTTTACTGGTACGTTGGTGTATAATGACTTGACATCGAAACTAGCTATAATGTCATTGTTGTTGAGTGTAGTTGAAGTCAATATTTGTGTGAAGTGGTGTGAGTTTTTAACGTATGAGGATGCCTTTTCCGTGATGGGTTGGAGTATCTGCGCTATGTACCGTTCAAGTTTTTGTAGGGGTGAATTGAATGCGCTAACGATGGGTCGCATAGGTACACCTGGCTTGTGGATTTTTGGAAGACCGTAGAATTTTGGGCATCTACTGGATTTTTCTCTTGGTATGAGTGCCCTTTTTGTTGTTTCGTCGATAGGAGATTTGTTGATTTTAGTTTTTGTAGTTTTCTCCAAGTATGTGGTGGGGTCCCTCGATACCGCTTTATATGTTTCATCTTTTAGGAGGTCTTGCATTTTTGATTTGTATTCCCCGATGTTCATGACGACAGTTGTGTTTCCTTTGTCGGCCGGTAGTATGATGATGGATTGATTTTTATTGAGGTGTTTGAGGGCTTGATGCTCCTTGTGCGTAAGATTAGGCCTCGGTGGTTTCGCTTTTCTGAGGATGCTGGCAACCCGGTGTCTTATTTCCTCTGCATCTTGCTCGTTTAATGTTGTTAAGCTTGATTCAACATTGGCTATGATTTCCTCTTTGGGTATTACTTTTGGTGCGATGGCATAGTTGAACCCTTTCTCCAGAACGCTCTTTTCGGGTTCAGAAAGAGGATAGTCTGACATGTTATGTACAGTATGTTTGTTGCATGTTGGCTGTGGAAATTTCGTTGTTTTTGGTTTGAGCTTTTCTATCTTTCCCTCTAGCTTTTTTGTTGAAATTTGTTTATCTGTTTCAATGCGCCAGTATGTAAGTAATTCAAAAAACGTCTGCAATTAAAAAATGACCAACGGATATTTTCCCGGAATAATTGTTCAACATATATATATATATATATATATATATATATATATATATATATATATATACATTTATATATTTATATATCTCCGACTAAGACTTATGTACCTATGATGAATAATGCACTCCGGAAAAGCTTTAAATAGGGAGCTATGCTGGACTGAGTTAAATGCTTCTTCTAAGTCTAAAAATATTAATATTTATGACGTCTTGTATACTAGAACATTTTCCATCAAAGATTTTATTACTTATAGAAAGTCATTCGTTCCAAAGCCACTTCTAAATCCAGCGTAACCTAGTGGCTACTGAAAAACTAGCTTAGGTCTCTGATAGTAATTATTCTCATAAAGAGCTTATATAAATGACATAACAAGCTAATAGGTGTATAGTTTCCAATTTTTGTTACATCTGTTTCATGCAATATTATATTGGCACTATTTCATTTTTCTGGTGTAATTCCTTCAAAGAGGCAGGTATTACAAAGAATTTCTAAAGCTTTTATGATGGATTCACCACCTAGTTTTGTTGTTCTTACTTAGTACCTTTTAAAGCTAATATATTTTCGTTTTCGGTTGTATGTAATCTCGACTACATAATGTTCTGTTGTACTTTTAGGCTTTTTTTTTGTTCTATGGTATTAGTTGTTTCTTTAGTGTTAAAGTCCTTTATGTCTTTCCTAATGGCTTTTGAACTAATTGTGTTTAAATTTCTTATTTCTTCCATTAATTCGTTTTGTGCTAATCTTTTATTTTTCTTTTTTTATGCATTAGGTTTCTTGTGTGATCTGTGAGTTTACCATTTTTCTTTGTTGGCTTGGATTGGCACATATAATATTTTTGCGCCACATTATCAGTCGACATAAGCCACTGAAACTGGAACGACTGCAGTCCTGGTTGCTGTTTGGTGTATGTTTGGTACAGCGCGCCGCATATGGCGTGGTGCGTAAAAATTAGATTCTGCTAACTTTGGTTTATATACAAGTGGCATGTCACAGTTTGCATCAATTGCATCGAGACTCAAACTACACTCAGTTAAATTTTTAGTGTCATTGTCTCCGTTGACCACTTCAATATGGTCTTCATTTTCATTTACGACTGAGTCGCTGTTACCTCGATTAATGTTTTACCGAACTTCAAGATGAGAGAGATTTGCTATCATTTTTTCTAATTCTTTCTGCGTTAAGTATTTATTTATTTTCTGTTTTCTTATCACATATACGTTATGTACAAAAAATGCTTCAAACTGTGCTTAACAATATAGAAGCACGAGAAGACATCCTAACACCGCAGAGGTAGTTTAAATACTACAAAATATAATAGACGTAACTGTAGGCTAGTAATGAATAAATTAATTTACAGAAATGATAATTATGGCATTTAATAGAGCAGTTGTACGCCAACAACTAGGGGAGCAGAGGGCTAGTTGTAACTATTTTCAAAAGATGAAATATGTCTTAAAAGCGATTTTCCCAGTTATCACTAATTAACCACTTAACGCTAATCTAACTAGTTTTCCATAAAATGAAATTAAAGAAAAGTTAAAACGACGTAATTAGTAACCAGTCAGCAGTTTACCAAAAAAAGTGCAATGTTACAACTTAACCGTGGCAGCCGTAGCTTAGTGGCTATGTTACTGGCTTAACAAGCTGGTGGGCCCGGGTTCAAATCCCGGCACCGACAAAAATTTAAAATTTCTAATTTAACTGAGCTGCCACCGTGCTTCGGAGGGCACGCTAAGCCGTCGGTCCGGCTACGAAAGTAGTCGTTAAGTCATGTTAGGGGCGCTTGCGCGACCTGAAAACCCTAACACTAGACCTTAGCCTGAAGGTTACACGAACTTTTTTACAACTTATCCTGCGCTTGGGGCTATTTGTATTCTATTGTGCCCGGTTGTAACAGTACAGAAATTAAAAATTCACAAAAACAATAAAAATTGTAAATTTTTAAAGTAAAATCTTAATGAAATATTTATTTTTTATTAAAGTATATACTTATAGGTGCATAGGTACTTATGTTTGACAAAATAAAAAAATAATCAACTTGCAAGACAGATAAATAACTACAATCTTCATTAGAGTTACAATTATTGCAAATAAAAGAGATGATATCTCCTAGATAGATAGATAGATAGATAGATAGATAGATAAATAGATAGATAGATAGGTAGATCTTTATTTAAATAGAAACCCTAATATATATACAATATAAAGAAAGTACATAATGAATTTTTGATATATTGTTTAAGTAACAGTTTGAAATTATTGAGACTAGTAAATTTTTTTTACATTTATGTTGGTAACTGATTAAATTCAACGAAGCTTTTAAAAAAGAGCGAATTCATTGTACTTTTATACATAGTTCTAGGTACATATATGTCATCTAAACCTCGGGTATTATAAGAATAAATACTTTTGTTAAAAGAAGTGAATTCTTGAAAATAATCAGGTGATAAGCTAGGTGATTTGGAGACCAAAAGTACACACATGATGTGTGCCTACCGCTTACACACAGTACATTTAACCCATTCGCCTTAAACTGATTGACTATATAGCTTACTGCATACCAAACAATACCACTCATTAGCATCTGACTTGGAATAAGAACTAAAGACCCTTTTTTCACCTCTTTTTATCACTTCTTACATTTTTGTTTAAATTTTCGTTGCCTTTGATTTGAACACCTAAATAACTTAAAATTGGTTCAGTGGCAATTTCCATAGTATGTATTATTTTCATGTTGATGATATCCAATTCAGGAGCATAATCTAATAATTCTGGATTTTCAATATCCATGTTAAATTTTTCGTTGTTATGTTTGCTTTTAATTTTTGTATAGGATTTGACCGATAAGTAGCATAAGATGGCGACTAATCACTATTTTAAAACATACCAGCAATCAAAAGCCATCTACCAGAAGATTTAAATCTACTCATTAAATTCGCAATGGTTTAAAGCCAGCGTTAATGCCAGCTTCTTAACTACACCAGTGATATCATACCATGCGGTCCATATGTATGGAATAAATTCATTTTTAGCGTTATTCAGTACTATGTGAAAAAAACCTGAAACAGGTCGAATTTTATTCTTAAATTGACAATTTACAGTATGAAAATAATATCCCCCTCCAGCACCCCCTTTGAATTATAAGCACCCCATCGAAAATTTTAAATACCAAAGGGAGTCGTGTAGCCCCTTGTTAGAAAGGGATTTTAGTCCTCTGTTCAGTAATATAAAGTTTTTTAAGTTTAGTGCAATAATAACCTTTAAAATTGATTTTTAAAATGTAAAACTTTGCTCATGTCTTTACCACAAAACTTTAGGTTGAATGAAGATAATAATGTCACATAATATTTAGAATGTATTTTTCAATGTACTTTACAATTAAATTAAATGTTCAAAATGACCACTGTTTACTTTTTGACGATACCCGAGGCGATTTTTTAATTCTCGTACAACATTTTGTACGACTCCGGAAGTTATTTTGTTAATTTCGTCCGTTATCTCTCGGGGGAACCTGTAACCCTAGAGAGCGCGTCCCCAGGTGGCGGATAGGGGAATGCCCTCACCGGCCTGTTTGCAGCTAGGCCGGCGGGTAGGTGGGAAATAAAATACCACCCGCGGACCAACAGGTGGGGTAGATAGGACTCCTAAGCCGTAGAGAAGGCAACTTATCTAAGAGAAGGATACTCTGATTTAAAACCCTGGTCCTCCAAGTTGGGGGTTGAGGCATCGGGCCAACTCCTCGATACTCGGAAAAAATGATCAAAGTTAAAAATTTCAGCAAAAAGCCTTGGAATTCGGACGGATTAAACTATAAACGAAATTCGCAAAGAAAATGGATTATGAATTTGGGTGCTTGGAACATACAAGGAATAAGGACAAAACAGGAGGAGGTCTTCCGTGAACTGAGTAAAATGAAACTAGACATCTGTGTATTAACTGAACTAAAGAAAAAAAGGAAGAGGAAATGAAAAGATAAATGAATACCTGCATTTCTATAGTGGCGTAGAAAAGAGCGAACGAGCTAAAAGAGGAGTGTCTATAGCAATACATCAGAAACTGAAAAAATGTATTAAATCATGGCAAGAAATAGATGAAAGAATTATCCTCATGGAAATTAAGAAAAATGGCCATGAAATAGTGGTAATTGGAACATATGCACCGACGGATGACTCAAGGGTTGACAGCAAGGAAGAGTACTTTAACAAGTTAACAACTGTTCTAGCCACAATTAATAAGAAGAAAGAAATTTGGATCTTAGGTGATCTTAATGCAAGAACCGGAAAGAGCTCCAACAGTGAAATAATAGGAAGATATGGAGAAGACATTCTGAACGACAATGGTCAAAGATTAATAGATTTTTGCGAGGCACATTCTTTAAAAATATTAAATGGTTTCTTCCCCCATAAGAATATACATAAATTTACATGGACGCAGCCTACCAGGAATTTAAAATCAATAATTGACTATTTCATTCATCGTAAAGATTCTAAACTAAAAACGAAGGACGTGAAGGTGTTTAGAGGGCCAGAATGTGGAAGTGACCACCATATGATTATTGCAAAAGTAATGGTGACATTTAAGAGAGAACAATCAAGTCACAAAAATGAGGAAGTAACAGACATAGGAACAACCATAGAAAACATAAAATATAACCTGGAAAGCTTTAAACAAGATTCGACAAAGTTCTTATATAAAATTAGAATAGCTCAGAAAATAAAAAATATAGAAACAAAGGACTTAGACCCCGAAAGTCTCTATGAGGTAATTAAAAAATATATTCATGAAGCGGCAAATGAAGCACTGGGAAAAGTTGAAAATCGGAAAAAAGGAAAACCTGAATGGTTGTCAACGGAACTAGAAGAGAAAGTTCTCAGAAAAAACAAGCATATCACATATGGCTTCAATCCAAAGATCCTCAAGACAGAGAAATATACGCTAAATGGAATAGAGAAGTTAAAAAAGACGTGGATAAGGCGAAAAATATAAACTGGGAGGCTAAGTGTGATGAACTGGACAGATTTATGGGTGGAACAAAAGTGGCGCAAGCTTGGAAAACATTAAAACAGTTTAGGAAAAATGAGAAAAATGAAGACAACATTTCTCTCATAAAGTTAAATGAATGGGAAGAATTTTATACGAAACTGCTGAAAGAGGATAGAGTAGAGTACAGATGGGAAAAGATAAGGGAATTAATAGACAACAGAGACGAAAGACAGGAAATCCCTATAATAACATTATCTGAATTGACGGAAACCTTAAAAGAGGTTAAAAACGGAAAAGCCGCAGGGCCTGGAGACATTCCCATAGAGCTGGTTAAATATGGGCCGACTGCACTTTTAGAATTAATAGTAGACCTTTTCAATAAATGTATGTGTGGAGACCAGGAAATTCCTAAAGATTGGAATAAATCTTATATAAGCTCCATATATAAGAGAGGGAATAAAAGAGACTGTTCCAATTATAGAGGTATTAGTGTGACGAGCTCTGTGGGCCGGTTGTACGGCAGAATATTAAAGAAGAGGGTTGAAAGACAGATACAAGATATTGAAGAACAAAGCGGCTTTCGTACCGGGAGATCCTGCCTTGATAATATATTTATCCTACGACAAATAATTGAAAAGCGTGTCGAAAGAAGTAGAGAGACCCATTTGGTATTTATAGACCTTGAGAAAGCATATGATAGTGTCCCGTTAAAGAAAATGTTTGAGGTCCTCAAAAGGTCCGGATTGGATTCGACGTATATCCGAGCGATATATAAATTGTACGAAAATGCAGTTAGTTGTGTAAAAATTGGAACCAGAACCTCAAATGAATTTAAAGTCACTAAAGGCCTAAAGCAAGGATGCTGTTTGTCACCGACACTCTTTAAAATATACGTCCAAGAAGCATTGAGGAATTGGAGAAATAAATGTAGATTTATGGGCATCGAAGTGGGACAAGAAACTCTGTATACATTGCTGTTTGCAGATGATCAGGTGGTGGTTGCAACCGATGAGGAAGATATAAATTATATGAATCGAAAATTATTTGAGGAATATGCCAAATGGGGGCTTACTGTAAACATAAGCAAAACAGAATATTTAAAAATTGGAGGAAATACAACAGATCTGAGGCTTGAAAACGCAGTCATAAAAGGCTGCAACCAGTATAAATATCTAGGAAGCATCATATCAGCAGATGGCAGAGTTAAGATAGATGTACAAAACCGAATAACCCAAGGGAAAAAATGCATCCGAATACTGAATTAATTACTGTGGTCTAATAAAATAAAGATGCATACCAAACTTCGCGTATACAGAGCAATTGTAGAACCAATTACCACATATGGTGCCGAATGTTGGACGATGACAAAGAATGAACGAGATAAAGTAGACGTTGTGGAAATGGATTATCTTAGAAGGTCATGTCGAGTATCGAGAATGGAAAGAACCAGGAATGAGGAAATACGAAACCGTACAGGAATTAGAGATACTCTTTCAGATAGAATACAAGGAAGGCAATTACAATGGTATGGTCACGTGATGAGAATGGAGGAGGAGCGGTGGCCAAAGAAAGCCTTAATGTATGTTCCGCCAGAAAGAAGGAAAAGGGGAAGACCACCAAATTCCTGGAGAAGAGAAATTACAAAAGCAATGCAATCTAGAGACTTAGAAGAGGGAGATTGGAGAGATAGGAAAAGATGGAGGCTGAAATGCGGGAAGCGGCAATCGCCGTAGGACCCCCGTTATATGATGATGATCTCAACTTTTCAGTCAGCAGTACTATTTTTCAAAGTACAAAAATTCTTCGTAATGTAGGCACTAAAAGTAAATCAAAAAATCTAGATAAACCTCATCATCAACTGCGCCCTCAAAAAATAAGGACCAATAATTTTATTGTTAATAATACCAGCCCAATCGTTAATTTTTTTGGATATTGCGTGTGAGTCTCACACACTCAGTCAGGATTTTCTCTACTCCAATATCTACAGTTCGGTTTGTTAACCGTTCCGTTTAAATAAAACGTCGCGTAATCAGAAAAAAACTATTTTGTTTATAAACTGCAAATCTGCGTTCATTCTGTCCATCATCATTTCACAGAATTCTTGCCTTCTATCAGGATCATCTTCATTTAACTCCTGAACCAACTGAACTCTGTAAGAGTGGTATTTTTCTTTATGTAAAACTCTCAAAATAAATGATTTACTTACATAATTGATAACGGCAAGTTCTCGAGTTGTCTTATGTGGATTTTCCTCAATCTCTAGAAGTACATCTAACTTTTTTTCATTAATAAATTTATTATTTCTACCTGGTTTTTCAATATTTTTTACATCTCCAGTATAACGATAGTTCTTTGCAATTGTGCTAACTGTAGACTAAGAAACTTGTTGGCCAAGGTATTCATTATTAACATTTCACAAACCTCCTTTTGAGCTCTTGTTTTATTACCACAACCAATCATAGTTAAAATGTCTATTCTTTAATCTTGGACAAATGAGCCATAATTAAATTTAATATGCGCACAAATATTATACTCACGTTTTCTAGTAACCTTAAATCCCAAAATGACAGCAGCCTACTAGATTCATATCAATTGTTTATTTGGCTTTTTGACTAATATTTTATTATCTTTAAAGATTTTTCCCTAATGTTTAGCAGAACAGATACGTAAATACCTGATTTTTTCTAGAGTATATTCTAATATACCAGGCAATATTGCTGATATAAAAGTTAGGATAACAGAAGAAATTACCAAAATAATCCCAGAGGTCATAAAAAATTGTATGAGAATTCCAAAATCGCCTCGGTTATTGTCAAGAAATGAATAATAGTGGTCAAGTTGAACATTTAATTTAATATTGTAAAAATAATTTTGTAAGTTATAATTGCACAAACTCAAAAAACTCTACATTGATGAATAGAGGACTAAAATCCCTTTCGAACGAGGTGCACAACGACCCCCTTTGCTATGTAAAATTTTCGAGGGGGTGCTTATAATTCAAAGGGGGCGCTGGAGCGGGATATTATTTTCATACTGTAAATTGTCAATTTAAGAATAAAAATCGACCTGTTTCAGGTTTGTTTCACATAGTACATAATAACGCTAAAAATGAATTTATTCCATACATATGGACCACACGGTATACTGTAATCGTCTTCACATCCAGGCTGTCTGTGGTCTATTTACATGGTTTATAAACGGACCATAAAAAAATAAATAATTAATCATAAAATCGTTAAGCAACATTAAAATATAACTAAGGTTAGAACAAAAATAAACAGAAAAAGTTTCAGTTGAATTTAAAGCAATAACTATAACCAAAATATTACGAAAGTCAAATTTTATAATCTCTGACCAAAATCAATCACGTGCACGTAACCCCTATTTACAAATATCGGAAGACGATTGGCTAGAAAGTGTCGATGCAAGGCGATAAGAAAATAAGACTGAGACTAACCTATGATGAAAATATCGTTACTACTTATTTCTGTTACAACAAGCCCCTTGCTTTCCTTCTAATTATTTGTGATTGCTAACCCACTCTTGGTCCTTCTATGGTTGTGTTATTTGATTATTGCTTGTTTTTTGCAGTTATTGATATTATGTTTAACCTACCAATTCGAGAATATTCTTTGGTTTCTGTTTTTCGCATTGCAAACCATCATCGAGTCTGCCCTATTTCGAAAAATATATGTAGAAACCTATTAATAACCATTAACACCATGGAAGGAATTTTTATTAATCCAGCTTGCGTTATTTTACAAGAATTTTTGATTTTGTTCTTTGATTAAAAATATGTCAAATTATTAACAATATACCATTTGCCCCTATTAGATAAGCTGTTGTTAAGATTACATACATTCTTCAACAAAATTTCTAACTTTAACTGCTAAGTTTGCCAAATTTGTCAACAACAATCACCAAAACGTTCCTTTTAACATATATCTCATTCAAACCTGTTACAGTCCTGTCAAGATAAACTAGACAATACACGAATCCGAAAATCGGTAGCGAATGTCTTGGTATAAATAATGTCCGGCAATAAATGTAGTGCACGCAAGAACTGGCACAGTATGAGCATACAGAAGTTCATTTGAGTTTAAGCGCGCCTGGGGCGTTACTTCCGGTTTAGTCCTTACTTTACCAGATAAATGTCTTTCCACAAAAGGCGATGATGATTTACGTTTGGTACATGGATATTCGAATACGGTTAAACGAGGTTTATCCTCGTATAAATTTCCACGTCGTTTCTAAGCTGAACTACTATTTGTAAAAGTTAATAAAGTAAGTAGGAAAAATGTAGGTATCACGATGTGGGTAAAAAGATTAAAAGCTTTAGTTATAAATGGAAAATAATACAAAGTTTTGCACTCCTTACCAAATTATTTGAAAAATTTAAAGTCTTTTTTTTCTGTTTATCTATAATTACAATCTGGTCATAAATGACCAAGACGCAGTTTTAATATATCCTAAATTGTGAATAGTTGGTTGAAATTAAGAGTTTACCCTACGGTGTTTTCTTAATCTAATCTAATAAATAACGCACCAATGTTAACGTGCACCACGCGGACAAGCACTATGCTCTGCTTTTTTACTGTCACTTAAACGAATTCGAAGGGTTTCTCTTAAGTATTAATCAAAGCTATTAATCTAAATTTAATATGTATTAATTATTTATTATATATTCATTTATTATTATATTATGATCAAATTGTGTAAGAAGTCAAAACATAAACAAAACTCCTACTCTAAAAAAGTGGCACCACTTATTACACTTTTGCCACTTGCCGAACTGTCAATAAAATTTGAAGTTGGTGTAAGTTTCCGTATCATTTGCGTACAAATGTCTAATTTATTTAATTAAAATTATTATTGTGAAACATTAAACTTAAAGAGTTATTTCATAAAATTTATATTATTAATAATAACAAATGTTTTTCGTTATTTGTTCAATATAATTCTAAAATTTCCAATATTAAAATGATTTTATTTTTTTATTATTCCACCATGTTGACGCATATGAAAGATCGAGCAGTTCCGTATGGGTTTCGTATTTCGCTGTGTTAGGAAAATTTGAACTCTAAGGTCGATGTTCTGGAAATTATAATCACTTTGTAGAAATCGTGACGTGCAAGTGTTTTACTTTGAAAAATGGCATACACTTCAATCCAGATAAACTTAGGCATCACATATAAATTATTATATTATTAGGAGACAGAAAGGTATAATAAATAAAACATTAAAAAAACAAGCTTTTATTTAAATGCTTTAAACAGAAGAAAATAAACTTAAAATTAAATCAAACCTATCAATTTATAACATTACACAATTTATGTGATATAAAAGCGTTCGCGATAAAAGCTAGATAAAAGTATGTTTGACGCTGCTGATGGTGTATCTTAGACCACAGGAACAGGGGTTATAATTTACACTATAATAAAAGAAAAGCGGTGGTGCATCTTCTAGACAAGAAAAAATTGTAAAATTTTAAGCGATCCTACCTGATGCTTACCGTGACATCTTGCTTTTTCTATTTGTGACAGAGTCTAAGCATATTTTTGTATTGTCGTCTTAAAATAACTGTTCGACTCAAGGGTATTTTGAAGTTGTTTTTGTAATTAATAGCAAAAAAAAAATGGAAAAATGAAGGAAAATTTTTAAAGACTCTCTGGCGAAATATAACTACAAGGTTTAAAATATTTTGGGCGTGTCATAAGGTCAGATATAGACAATATGGAGAAGCTCATCATTCAAGGAAAGGTAAAAGACCGAAGACTACGAGAAAGACTGCCCTAGACTATATGCATAATGTAACAGAAATGATAAGAGACGGAAGCCTATGAAGGCGATCCACACACGCTTTCATTACGACCACTACACTTTCTCCAGGGGACGACGAGAGAAAAGATAAGGTGCATAGTCAACGATTTGGACGACTGAGTGACTCAATCGACCATGCGGCCAAAGAGTGACCAACACATTGAGAATTGAGTTTAAGTATCGACTATATTTTACATTCGTTATAAATCTGATATTTGGAATTGGGTTTGAGAATTAAGTTTAAGTATCGACTATATCTTACATTCGTTATAAATCTGATATTTGGATGTTGTACATTTAGATTTAAAATAAAATCAGTAAAAAAATTAAAGAAGGATATTTTTATCACCAAAGAGGAACACAAACGTAACATCAACAAATGAGGTTATACTTTGAGTTTAAGCGGATACAATGTTAGAGCTATGGACTTAAAGGCTTTCATAAATACATTTTTAGTCCAATCCGATTTTTAGATACTTATTTTAATAATTTTTTTAACAGAAAAATGTCTAAAAGCAACGAATTTATCTACGCGTTTAGCCTGAATCACAGACTTATTTAAAGAATCCGTAGGACAGTTCTAGAATCGTGGATGACTTTGTTGATTAAAAACGATATATGAACAACTCACAAGAATGTCTTCACGGTCAATTATTTATACAAGCAAGCTTATAAAATGTAATTGATTGCAATATAGGCAAAAGTATCTATAACTAATCGATGAGCTTCATACTTAATCCATAAAAAAAAGGCTGAAGATGAATCTGAGTAAAACTAAGCTAATGTCGAATAAAGACGATCAACCGACGATAACCATCCAAGGAACAAAAGTGGAACATGTAGAAGCATACATATATCTGGGTCAGAATATCAAGGTAAACAAAGAAAACCAAACTACCAAAATAAGCAGACGAGTAAGAAAGGGATGGGCCGCATTTGGAGAACTCTTATACATACTGAAAGACAAAAAGATAATCCAAAACCTTCGAATCAAAGCGTTCGATTCTTGTATCCTTCCCGTTCTCACTTACGGAGCTTAAACCTGGACATTCACAAAAAAGAACATGGACAAGATTCGAAAAACTCAGCGAGCCATGGAACGACAGATGCTTGGTATCTCACTAATAGATCGCAAACGAACGAAGCAATCCGGAACAAAATAAAAATAAAGGACGCCGCGAAACAAGCAGCTAAATTAAAATGGAAATGGGCTGGACACAACGAACGTCTCGAAGATGGTAGATGGAATAAATAAGTCGGAAACTGGCGAACGTATGATGCGAAGAGACCAAGAGAAAGACCTCAAATGCGCTGGAGCGACGATATCAAAAGAGTCGTAGGACCAATGTGGAAAGGCCTAGCACACAACAGGGATGAATGGCGAGAAATAGGAGAGTCCTTTATTCGACAATTCGGATAGAAAAAGGGCTATAAAAAATGACTCTATAAAGCTTCAAGTGATTTGATAAGTACTTTGTGGGTTTGCATGTTGGTGAGTTAGTACTATTAATAATGGATCAAAGAGTTACGTTTTCTGCATATATTTTAGAAAGACCGTACATTTCAGGGTAAACGAAAGTTTTAGATATTCTGGGATTTTATTATGATCAAGTATAATTGACTGTTTAATGAAAAAAATCAATTCCTTATTCGACATTAAGAGTAACAAAATAAGTCTTTTACAGATAAACTGAAAGAATTAGTATCTCAAAAAAGAATCGTAAGATTTTTAGAGGTGTAAATTTTTCTCAGAAAATAATATGAATAGAAAATTTTAAGGTATTTAAAAAAAATTTGACTTACATATTAGAAAAGGTGTTAAAAAAACATCAGAAATGTAATTTTAGCGGTTACTGAAATGCTAGTAATTCAGCACTATTTCAAAGGAACTACCATTGGAAACGAAACAGAACTATAGCAATATTTACTCGTTAAAAAAACATTTTAGATCATGAATAATATAAAAAGATACCTAGATATTCAAAAGGATCTGAAATAATTGATAAAGTCCAATTTTCTTTAGCGGTGTACATTTTTCCATATTTGTCTTTCTTTAAGAAATGCCCTGTAAATATGCAGTCAAAGTTCATATAAATTACACTAATCTGGTTGACCCCAAATATGACACACATATTGAGCGAGCATTGTAACACACCTTTATCCAGTATTAAGTATTCTCTATGGCTTCGGTCTTTTGCAACGACTGCGACGGTAAAGAGTTCCGATGCAATTATTTGCTCAAGACGGTTAATTTTTTCAGTAAAATGTAATACGGTATACGAATAACAAAAAAAGTAAAAAAAACTTGATAAAATAACATAACATAACATAACATAACAATAGCTTTATTTTTAGAAAATAATATACTTTCCGTGAACATAAAATTATTTAAAAAAAAACAGTGTCACAAACGAAAATATTATTTACTTATTCCTAACCGTTACATATACAAATAGTCCTCTACAGAATATGGCTCAAGAGCTACCAGTAATTTAAATATTTGATGTTTATACAAACTTAATCTTTCCTCCCTTTTAATAGGTTCAGGCAGTTTATTAAACAATTTGATGCAGCAATAAAGAGCGTTTTTTTCTGTTATACTTAACCTGTGTATTGGAATTTTATAATTATATAACCTGGTATTTACTATACTATTCGGCTCAAAGTTCCTAAAGAGTAATTTATTTTTATATAGAAACAGCAAGCATTCTTGAATAAATACAGAGTAAACTGTTAAAATATTATTACTCCGTAAATGTCCTCTACATAATTCCGTACTTTTTAAGTCAAACATAACTCTGATTATTTTTTTCTGAACCAGAAATACATTATTTATGTCCCTACTGTGGCCAAAATTTATTAGACCATATCTAAATTTTGCTTCAAAATTAGCATGATACACTGTTTTTAATGAGTTGCAATTCTTGTTTTTTTCTTAGAACTCTAAAGCTGTAAATCACTTTACTCAAAGACATACATAACTGGTCAACATGTTTATCCCAACATAAGAATTTACACTTTTTAATTGACTATTAATTTCACTAATAATTTGCCACATGCATTTATTTTTGTTGGCAGCTTCAGACATCCTGTTTTCATATAGTTTAGTAGATCGTTTTATTATTAGTTTCGTATTATATTCTTTTTTTACCTGTATATAGGAATCATATAATTTATGGTTAACTCTGATCATTGTAAACAAGATGTCTAAACGAGTCTTACATTCTATTATCTCTGGATCATCTCTTTTATTGAGGTCTTTTTTACGTTGCCTAGAATCTAACTTTTTAAAAGGAAAGCACTTATTGAATATATACAGAAACTGATTTAAGAAAGTATTCCATTGATCATTTACACATTTATAACTTAAATTAAGCCAGTCATGATTATGTGATTTACTTATAAAGGTGTCAATATTATTTGTACTAAAATGTCTTTTCATTTCAAGAGTATTTGTTTCTGCTTCCTCTACCTGAAAAGTTAATTTTTGGGCAGAATGATCAGAGACTCTAGCGTGCAAGACTTCTACTGACACATATGATTGCATATTTGTTAGTATGTTATCTATACAAGTTTTAGATGTAGCAGTTACTCTAGTGTAGTCTTCAATTACATGACAAATATATGAGTTAATTAACATACAAAATTTTACTTTATCTAATGTGTTATTCTTAAGATCGATATTGAAATCTCCCCCTATAATTATAATTGTGTTTTCTATCATAATTCTTCCCAGTATAATATCAAATTTATTTAAAAAAACTGCCAGATCGCTACCTGATGGTCTGTAAACTGATGCTATAATGAGTTTGTTATTATCTATATTAGCTTCGCATACAGCACTCTATTACCCTTTCTACTGATAACTCTTGTATATCCTTTCTTTCCTGGCCAATGATGTCTTTACTAAGATATATAGCTGTTCCTCCATGTTCATTTACATTATTTCTACAATGACTAGCTGTCAGCACAAAATTGTTAATTCCATATTCACTTAATTCTTCTTTAGTTTTCCAATGTTCTGTTGTACACAATATTTTACAGTCACTGTTGTTTGTTAGAAGTTCTTCTATTTCATCAATACAATTTCCTATGGATTGGAGGTTCTGGTGGATGATACTTATATTCTTTGCTCGGTTGACTGTGTTTTGTATTTCAATTTCCTTGTGTTGATGTGTCTTATGCTCTCTATTTTCTCCTATGAAAAATTTTCACCTCGGTTATCTAGAAAATCATTATGACGATGCATCTGGAACTTTTTTATGCCAACACCATTAGGCCAAAACTCTGGTTTATACATGTCATCCTTATATTCAAAGGGAGCCGATACAACAAATCTCTTCAACATATGTTCTTGACTTGGCAATTCCTTTACCATAATAGACTCTTGTTGCATTTTCCTCTTTTCTATTAGAAATTTACATATCTCCTCTTGTTGTGTTGTTCTCTTAAATCTATACAAGTATAGCCACACTTTTTTCTTTTCCCCTGCAAAAACACTTGTGCTATCGTCACCGCTTACTGCCGTTCCTATATTTTTTTTTAGTTATGTACCGATGTCTCCTGTGTATAACTTTTTGGAACCCATCTGAGTCACTATCGCTGTTCTCCCCAGTTATTTTATGTTTTTTTATTTGCTCATTAACCTCTGTTGTTGGTTTATCTTTGAGGTTGACATTGATGTTGTCACTTGTCTTCTTTTCAGAGGAACTACTTAAACTTTTTGACGTTTGAGCTACTACTTCTGTGAATGATCCATTTTGTGTACGAGGTGGTACCGACCTTGAGAATTTTTTATCAACAGAGTGATCCATTATCTGATCTTGTTTATTTACACTTTTGTATTCAGTTTTTTTTTGCGGTTTTTTGCTCTAGATAACTTACTTTTTGGCGCAATAAATTATTGTTTTCTTTTAATACAACATTTTTGTCTTCCACTTCCATAATTAGTTTTTTAAGAGGTCATTTTCTAATCTGAGTTTGGATAATTATAAATATAATATAATAATAAATAAAAGTTGTTCTTATTGTAAGTCTAGGTAGATACTACGTTGTTTTGGCATTTTACATAAATTTTGGGTTTTACATAAATTCGAAAAGAAGTTCTCTAGAAAAATATCGATAAATAACAAGATTTTACTGCTTTTAGTAGATACCAAAGGTACTTAAGATAAAATACCAAAGGTACTTAAAGAATAATTTAAAAATATTAATAATTTCTATTAGGTGGTCATAAGGAGTAACATTATTTAGAAATTTACCCTACAAACATACGAAAAATCTATGATGGTTGCTCAAAACCCCCAAAATGTTAAACAGAGAAGCCAAATTAACCAACAACATTAACAACTTTACCTTTAAGTAAGTTAAGGAAGTCACAATATCTTGTACAAACACAACAAACACTACAAGCAACTAAGTCAAAAGACGCATATCCCTAGTAAAAAGAACTCTCCATGATCTTTAGAAATATTAGTAAGTTAAACCTATAAAATATATAGTAAACCTTAATATTTACAATCTAATATTATAAATCGGCTAAAATTAAAGAAGATATTTCTACAAGAAAAGAGGCTTTGGAAAATTCTACATATATTAAGCCTTTCTGTAGGAAAATAAAATCTAAAATCTAAAATTATGGAAAAAAATAAAATTAAATAGGTGATGGATACGACCGTTACTTGATGGACCTTATTATATAACAATAATACACTGAATACTTTGTTTTCAAAACTTCCACAACATTTATTATAAACTCTTATCACTGCAGTAGTTTCGGCTGATTGCCTTTTTCAAAAGATCTATTTTTAAATGTGTTTACAATTTATAGTCTTTACGCAATTGGTTAAGGAGGGGAGAACTGTTTGTCCCAACTTGGTTATTCAGAAATATGTCTTTCTTTTTTAATTTGCTAGTTGCCATAGATTCCAATAAAGATAGCTTAATGCCTTTATTTTGGATGCGAAAAATTTGAAATTCGTCATTAAAAGAATGATTATGATGTAGAAGGTAAAGTGCGTATGTACAATCTGTTTTTCTATTATTAAAAGCCCTTTTATATTCTGCTATACGTTTGTTAACAGAATACCTGCCGTAGAGGATTTTGTAACAAAATCCACAAGGAAAAATTCCTGTAATTGGCTGTATACCACGTATAACAAAAAGAGGTTAATCTTTGTAAATGGGTATATTTATTTAAAAAACCCTTAAAAGGGCCACATCAATAAAACAAACGTTTTCGGACCACACAGTCCATCATCAGGTTTTTAAAATCGAAAAATGCTAGGTCACAATGCCTGAGCCACCAAAATACTAGGGTAAAAACCCTTTAAATTACATTTAGTTATGAAATATTGTACATTGTGTTGTAAAATAACTGTGATGTTCAGTATTAAATTAAATTTGACTATAGGTAACACATGGCTCAATCGGGTTCCAGAGCCGGTGAGAGGGAACCTCTACACTCGGAGAACAGCGTGGAACTGTTATCCATTATAACTAAAATAATAGCCAGGGTACGCTAGCAGCGACATCTATATGAAACAAAGAGAAGTCGAGAGACCTCTTTGATAGCAAATTTATTTTAGTTATAATGGCCAAATACTAGACTGCATTTTATTTCGGTTGAACTTCCACAAGAGCTCCTGACGATGGGTTGAATAACCCGAAACAGGTGTCGGGCTATGGTGGAGTTCCTATCGAAATAAAATGCAACCTTTTACTTTCATTTAAACGTCTTTCTCTACGTAAAGAGTGAAAAAAGATGGTAAATTTTCAAAGGTGAATCGTAGATGCATGTCGAAGTAAAAATGTACTTCTAGCCGTCGTTGAAAGCCTCTAGCAAGAGGCTCTGAATTTGCGGTTCACCTAATTTGCTATCAAAGAGGTCTCTCGACTTCTCTTTGTTTCATATAGATGTCGCTGCTAGCGTACCCTGGCTATTATTTTAGTTATAATGGCCAAATACTAGACTGCATTTCATTTCGGTTGAACTTCCACAAGAGCTCCTGACGATGGGTTGAATAACCCGAAACACGTGTCGGGCTATGGTGGAGTTCCTATCGAAATGAAATGCAACCTTTTACTTTCATTTAAACGTCTTTCTCTACGTAAAGAGTGAAAAAAGATGGTAAATTTTCAAAGGTGAATCGTAGATGCATGTCGAAGTAAAAATGTACTTCTAGCGTCGTTGAAAGCCTCTAGCAAGAGGCTCTGAATTTGCGGTTCACCTAATTTGCTATCAAAGAGGTCTCTCGACTTCTCTTTGTTTCATATAGATGTCGCTGCTAGCGTACCCTGGCTATTATTTTAGTTATAATGGCCAAATACTAGACTGCATTTCATTTCGGTTGAACTTCCACAAGAGCTCCTGACGATGGGTTGAATAACCCGAAACACGTGTCGGGCTATGGTGGAGTTCCTATCGAAATGAAATGCAACCTTTTACTTTCATTTAAACGTCTTTCTCTACGTAAAGAGTGAAAAAAGATGGTAAATTTTCAAAGGTGAATCGTAGATGCATGTCGAAGTAAAAATGTACTTCTAGCGTCGTTGAAAGCCTCTAGGAAGAGGCTTTGAATTTGTGGTTCACCTAATTTGCTATCAAAGAGGTCTCTCGACTTCTCTTTGTTTCATATATATATATATATATATATATATATATATATATATATATATATATATATATATATATATATATATATATATATATATAGAGAGAGAGAGAGAGAGAGAGAGAGAATTGGAGTATCTTTTGAGTTTTAAATCATCTCTATATAAAAATAAAATAGACCGTGACAGTGTACCAAAAATTCAAGGCTAAATAGGTGAAGGTATTACTATAAACGAGATAAGGGCCAAAATAAAAAATTGCTCCAAGATTTAGTCACCTACAAATCCAATTTCTCACCCAATTTTTCTTTTGAGTTTTACTTCGGATTCATTAATAAATTTCTAACCATATATGTGGTCATCAGCAATATTTTCTTGTTAAGTTCATCCAGAATACCTTCCATGGATCCCCTTTTTATTGTTGATTCAAAACAAGTAGTTTAGTTTTAGACGAAAACCACTCGATTGTTTACTAGCACTAGCATGTGTAAAAATCTACCTGCCAGTATAGTCAAGCGAGCTACTGACATGTTAGTTACTAGCAAATGTGGTTTGTGCTTGCGACTTACTGGCCTGGCCTGCCAGCTACTTTCCCAATTTACTGGCATGTGTGTACCCAGCTTTAGGATGTGTTTAAGGAAAACTTTTACCCGATGATAAGCCTAATATTAATAAATGTCGTAATTGTTTTGGATAATAATAGTAATAACTCCTTGACAAATAGTACCATTGCTAGATACATAAGTTTCTTTATTACGTTGATGACCATAATAGCACGACCTTTACCTCAGCTAACTTGTATGGAATCTGGTGACAATGAAAAATACGACATATAAAACGTGAGATGTATGGACATACATACTTATTAAAATCAACGTAAAATAATAACAGAAATGTGTCATTTTCTAAATATCCTTTTTTATAACTCTTAAGATTTATTAGGGACAGAGACAAACTCCATGATCTGGATCGTCTCCGTTTTTATTTTCTTCATAAATTTATTTCTAGACTTCAAAGAATCGCTATTTGTGAGTTATCTTCTAAGACATCTCCTCTTTCTTCGTAATAAATTTATTCCAATGAAATAAAGTCCCATCAGTTATCATATGTAGCGGTTATACCGGGCCAAAGCTATAATTCCCTAGAGTTTTCCAGCTCTTTGGGACAAAGCTTATTCAATACTTCTCTCATTGCACGGGCACTGTGTTATTTCACCTCCGAATTGGAGAGCGCAATAGTCGTCCCACATATTTATCTCACTGTATGATGAACCAGTTGTGGTGCTACTGTCCAGAGATTTGCCGATTAAGCATGGTGTCGGTGTATAATTATATGTATTTTGAGTTTGTGTCTGTGTTCCATGTTAAATTACCAACTCTATAGTTAATTAATATAGCTTTCGTCCTTATGTCATGTTGTTAGTATATCCGCGGGTTTTTATACGTTTGTACCTCATAATACATCTATACTCGGTTCGCTAATCCCGGTCCGAACTGTCTACTGATTTTAGTATTTATATTTTTACGAAGTTAGTTACTTTTTGACAGACTAGAAGAGGCTGGAAATTACTATAGAACCAATCACACGTGCTCATAGCGCATTTCATTAGAGTATTTCGTCGACCTCTTTTGCAAACTTATACTATGACCTAGAAATGTATAGCATGTATAAAGACAGTAAGTTTCTATTATATATAAAAAATATATTTTATAAAAAAGTTACGGTAATATAATTTATATCGTTAGGTTGCGCCAAAGATAGGCAACCAACTTAAACTTTTTGTTAGCATTTAACTGGAGTTTCTTGAGAATATATTTAATAAACATTTAATATTTTCTTGTTAATTTAATATTTTTTTAAAGTGATGATAATAATGCTGAATAAGCAATATTTCAAATGATATATAATCCAAGACGTACTTAATATTCTGTTGTATAATCCGAATATTATCACAATATTTATATTATAATTAAAAAATATCACTTATTAAAAATATAATCCAATATCATCAAAAATATGACTCAAAAATATCGTAATATTCTATTATTCTTATCAGAAACTAGTTTTGGTCGACCCTGGATTTTACCTTTTTATCTAACTTACTTTATTATGCGGATTATATCTGTACTAATAACACAATATTAAGTACGTTTTGTAATTAAATATCATTTAAAATATTGCTTATTTAGCATTATTATCATAAGTTTTAAAAAATAATAAATTAACTGGAAAATATTAAACGTTTATTAAAAATATTCTCAAGAAACTCCAGCTAAATGCTAACAAAAATAAGTTGGTTGCCTACATTTGGAGCAACTTAACGATATAAACTAAATTATTGTAACTTTTTTATAAAATATATTTTTTTATATATGATATATATTTTATATGTAATAGAACCTATATACATGCTAAGGTAAGTTGACCAAATAAGGCCCACTTAATGTTTGTTAGTTGTTTCTTGATAAATAAAATCACGATATAAATCTGAAAACCACAGAGAAAATAAATCACATATTTAAATTTAATATAAGATTGTTAAATTTTGTTAAAAGTTTTATGAGTTGTTACTTTTTAGTCTTTAAAAAATAGTTGCTTCTGGGCCTAATTAGGAGCACCATGTTGTTAATAAAACCCACTTTTTAAATGTGACCATTATGCCTAATTGCACCAACAGATCTTCAGCTCCAGTTTAGCCCAGTTCAGCTTATGTCGCATTGACGTTCCTCGTACGTCTTAAGCTTAAGGTCTATTGGTGCAACTATACATTAATCAAATTAAACAAAGGTGACATGTAGGACAATTATTTTGTAAAAAATAAGAGGTACTTAAAATAATTATTGCAAACAGTCTGGACATACGAAAACTAAGTCTTTATCATCTGCTGAAAGTCCTACACACTCTTCATGGATATATCTTTTGCAGCTGTCACAAAGTCATTCCTTAATGACATCCTCATTGCAGACGAAACAATATCAACTATCTTTTCGTTCTTCTTTGTCTTTTGAGGTTTCAAGTGAGCTGTGTTTATTTTTCTCTTCTCCTTTTTTTAGTTGTTTTTTGACTATTTTTCCGTTTGCCAAGTTTTTTCCTTTTCTTGATTGGTTTTTAGGGTCATTTAAACCAGCTTCATCAAACAATGATTTTGTGACTTCCTGTGCTCGATAGTTCAGGGATTTCTTTCTAGCACCTTTGCGTTTTCCAGTTTCCAATTCTGGTGTTATTAACACTGCGTTAAAACTTACTGACATTTCGTTTTCTTCTTCTGAGCTGTCATGTACTGAAAATTCATTGTCAGAACCGTCAGAACTCTCAGAGCTATCTTGCGTATTTTTCTCCTTTAGAGCTTTTATTTTCTTTTTTCTGTCTGGAGTGGAGCTGCCAATAGGATTATTCGTTGCGGAAGGCGAAGCTGATGGAATAGCAGAGTCTTCCGAGTCTAATTTATTTTCTGTTATTTCTGATGGGCAGAAAGCTATGTCAGGAATGACACTCGGATCATACGGGTATATTCCCGTAGCACGAAAACCTGAAATAACATTTGACGCTGTAGTTGCTTTTGACCATACTTTTGAGAAAATTTTGCCAAACGAAAATTTGTTGATCGTTCGATCTGGTTTATTTGTCCAGTAGGTGATAACTTCGTCGTCCCAGTAAGATTCGAAGGCTTTAAATACCGCCTTGTCCATAGGTTGCGGTTCATGTGTGGAATTACTTGGCAGGCAAAAAAGCGTAATTTCATGCGACTCGGCTTCATCAACAATACCTGCATCCAGATGGGACGATGCTCCGTCAAAAATAAGCAGTATTCTTCCTATTGACTTGTACTTAGCAAAATGTTGTACACACTTAATGAAAACTGGCGTAGTCATACTTCCTTTCTCGGTCATTTTAATAACTGTTGCAGCAGGAAGATTGTCATACCATTCATTCTTCTTTCTTTTTCCTTTGAACAAGATCATAGGTAGAATTATTTGTCCTACAGCATTTCCACAACCGACGATTGACACATTCTCAGCGTGCTCTTGCGAAATTAAATGAACTCGTTTGACACCTTTACGAGCATATACCTGTTGTGATTTATGAAGGTTTAGGCGGCAACCTTTCTCGTCAATATTAAAAATGCGTTGAGGGCTTTGCAGGATATCATGCTTCAACATAACTTCGCGTAGCTTTTCAAAATAGTCATTGACTATGAAACTGTTTAATTTGGCGGCTCTAGCTGGATTCATGAATTGAGATTTTCTTTTAACTACTTCGGGATATCGATTTAAAAAAAGTTTGAGCCATTTTCGACCAGCTAAGTTTTTATCTTAGCTGGTCGAAAAAATCTTTGGAATAAAGCTACAAGTAGCGTACAATAAAAACCAATGGAAAGGAAGACTTGAAGAGGCTTATGTTCAGATGTGGACGTGAATGGCTAGACGAAGAAGAAGAAGAAGAAGAAGTTTTTATCGATAAAAGGTGCAGATATGCCATTTCTTTGGCAATATTCATGGACAGAACGTCTTATCACTGTTGATGTCAGAGGCATTCCAACGTCAGCTAGCCTAAAAATTCTTCCACACAACTCAGATTCTTGTTGGGGGGTTAAATATGAAGGGCGCCCAAGTTTCTTTTCCGCTTTTCCACTAAGCAAATGATTCCTAAGTGTTCGACGGGCAACATTAAATTCTTTGGCGGCTGTTCTTACTGACATCCCATTTTTAACTGCTTGCAAGGCCAAAGCCATTTGTTCTTCAGTCCATAAAGCTCTAGGTATCTTAAGCTTTTTAGTATTCTTTCTGAAACAAAGTTAAAAACTTATAAAACGTGTTATTGTAGTGGTCTTAACAAGGCCCACCCGTAGTCTTAATAAGGCCCACCCGGGCCTTATTAGCAATACTGTAGGTGATCAATGTTTTTAGAAATTACCATTATTTACGTTTTAATAAACATAAGGTAATTCAGGTACTATGAAAGTACAACTAATAAGTACACAAATGTCATGCACAATAAAAAAAATCGCACTCATAATCGTATTAAATTACAAAAGCATACTAACCTCAATATTAGATTGGATGTTTACCTATTGACCACTGTAAACGAATGATCATATAAAAGCGACAGTTCGCGTCGCTACTCAACTTAGTGTAACAATTTGCACCTAGATGGCTCTACTGCATCTGTACATTGCAGCATACTGCCATTATTTGTCCATCCTGAGGAATATGGGCGAGTGGGATTTATTAGGAACCGGGCTTTATTTGGCGAACCTACCTTATAAATTTCTAAGCGGATTTAATTTTTGACGCCATGTCAAACTGAACTGGATGTTAACTCAGATGTTTTTGTTATTAAGAACATATTTACATAATTTCATAAATATATTTTAGTGATCAACCTATGCCGAATGAGCAAATAATTAAAAAAAAAATGGTTGGTGTTTTGAATAAATCTTTGTGCAGTTTGATTACCTTGTAATTTAACAGCATTCTTACTCATCTAAAAATATTAACTTTTAAAGAACATTTATCATATTTATTTAAGAAAAACTTACCAACGCATTATCTGATAGAACAAAAGGAAAACTTTGACTATCCCTAATAATAAAATTCAAAATAGAACTAACTAATTAACTAGATAGAACTATAACTTAAATATATACTGAATAGAACAATAAAACTATATTAGCTAAAATAAACAACGCGAATAATACAAATATTTACTACAGTTTATTAAAGTGTAACAACTCACATATTATTTTTAAAAATACAGGAAAAATTTGATGGGTTTAATATACACTTCCACTGTTTAGAATAATTCTTTTTTTTTTAAGAAAGAAGTCTCCACTGGTAGTATACTTAGGCTATTACACTGAGAAGTAGGAATTGTTGTGTTGTAGGTTTCCGACAATTAATTCTGTCAAAATATGCCCGAACTAAGCGAATGAAGTATATCCACTTTTACATCCATAGGAAGACCCCATCTTTTTTAAGTAGATTAGCAGACAACTGCTGTTCAGTTTAGAGCTGGGAACATATAATACTTTTACCGTATGTATGTATAAAAAATAACTAGTTAGAATATAATTACCATTTTCACGAGAATATGCCACACTTGAAGGTTAAAATAACTTTATTGGCGTTTCAATTTCCACTTAGGAAATCATTCTTAAAATACAAACATTATTAAATTAAACAAATTTAAATTTTTATTACTACACTAAAATGATATTGCCAATTTTTCTGAACTGCGTTCCTAGGACGACTTTATAGTAAGATAGTTCATTTGATTCAATAAAATCTAACTTGAGAATATCCGTTAGAAAAAATCAATCATAAACTTACTTTATGATTGATTAAGACCTATAGTTTCTAGCATAGGCTCACCAGCTGAACATATTGCTGACTTTCTCACTAATATTTTAACTGAAGCTTATTATTCGAATAATGATTACTGCATCAGAGATTATTTTTAAGTTGTCGAATATACAGAGTTGTTAAACAATATACAGAGTATGGCCAAATTACTACAACATTAACTGAATAAATTTACAGCATGGTCTAAAAGGAGTGGTTTTTAATTTGCCTCATCTAAAACTCGCTGCATCATATTCTCAATGAGACCAAAACAGATACAAGAAATACCTCCTTTAAAACTTGGGGGTCAGACCCTTGAATCCTTCTCCTAAGTGCCTTCTCTATTGAGGTTGGCGATCAATACGGCAAATTTCTCTCTGTTCTGGGCTTGATGGATTAAGTCATTTCCTGTTGTGTGAGTCCAATCTCTGATGTTTCGGAGCCAGGATTTCTTCTTTCTTCCTATACCTCTTTTACCCTCGATTTTGCCTTCTAATATTACCTGGAGCTGCTCAAATTCCTTATGGCGCATTATGTGTCCTAGATATGACGTCTTTCTAATTTTGATTGTATTAACCAGATGAGGTCGTGTGTTCATTATTTCCAGTACCTCTTCATTTGTAGTTTTGCTGGTCCAGCTTATTCTTAGCATTCGGCGGTACATCCACATTTCGAATGAATTCAGTTTGTTGACGTCATACTGTTTTAATGTCCAGGTCTCACAGCCATATAGTAGTAGAGACCACACATAACACTTTAGTGTTCTTAACCTTATTGTGATTGATAGCTTGGGGTTACAGAGCATTTTACGCATGTTCATGAAGCCAGATCTTGCTATTTCAATACGTCTTTTAATTTCTTGAGTGGTCTAGCTGACTGTTTAGCTCTCTGCCGAGGTATATGAAGCTCTGGGAGCTCTGAAGGGTGATACCATTGATTTGTATGTTGGGTGTAATTTGTTCATGGCGGTTTTTGTGGAATACCATGATTTTGGTTTTGGAAAGATTAATATCCAAACCTAGTCTGTGACTTTCTTCTGATAGTATGTTCATCAATATTTTTAGTTGTTTTAGTTGGTATTCTGTTTCTGCTAATACTTAGATTGTTAATGATGATTCCATTGTCTATGGCACCTTCAGGGCGATCTTCAAGAGAAGCTCTGATGATATTTTCGGCATAGACATTAACTAGAAGAGGGGACAGAATGCACCCTTGACGCACTCCTCGTTCTATGTTTACATAATTGGTAATTCCGTTGTCTGTTCGAACACATCCTGTGTGGTTCCAGTATGTATTGTTTATTATAGCTATGTCGTGTCCGTCCAGCCCTACTTCTTTTAGCACTTCAATCAATTTTTCGTGTCTAATGCGGTCGAAGGCCTTTATATAATCGACAAAGCACATATACAGCTGTTTTTGAACCTCGAGATACCTTTCTGCCATTAGTGTCAATCCCAATATTGCTTCTCTGGTGCCTGTACCTTTCCTAAAATCATATTGAGAACGACTCAGGTATTCTTCACACTTATTGTAAATGCGGTTATAAATTACTCGCATAAAAATCTTAGCAGCATGACTCATTAGGGCTACAATTCGATGGTCTTCACATTTCCTTAATTTTTGTTTTTTAGGAAGAGCTTCATATGTGGATGTTAGCCAGTCATGCGATAGAGTGCCATGTTAAAGAGGTAGGTTAATTTCCCGACAGCATCATCACTCAGGTGTTTAAAATGTTCGGCTGTTGTTAGATCTTTGCCGGGTGCCTTGTTGTTCTTTGCGTCTTTTATTGCCCGCATATCTTCTGCGGTTAGAATACTTAGTTTTCCATCGGTATCCATTTGTAGGGGCCCTTCTGCTCTCCGATCATCAAACAAATCTTTAAGATATTGCTCCCATATTTCCTTCTATTTTTCAGCGTCTAATTCCATTTGGTTTTTCGTGTTTGTTACAATATATAAATGTTTGGGTTTCCATATCCCAGCGACTTCTTTCACCTTTCTGTGTAATTCGCTATCTTTATGATTCCTTTGCAGATCTTCTACCTCTTTATATTTTTCCCTTGAATATGTAAGTACAATTAAATATCTAGGTTTTATCTTAAATCAAGCTCTAATTTGGAAGGACCACATCAAATATATATCAGCTATATGTCAAAAAAGGCTAAATATCTTGAAATGTCTTTCTGTTACGAACCGGGGAGCGGAAGGTAGAACTCTACATATATTATTTATAAATCTGATTCGCTCCAAGATCGTTTATGGATGCTTACTGGTCTGCTTCAACAATAACTTTAAAAGTTTTAGACACCATTTAAAACAAAGCTTTTAGAATAATAAGCGGTGCATTTAGAACAATCCCTATCTTAAGTCTTAAGGCAGAACTCTGCGAACTAGAGTACTCTTTACAATATCCCCAAACCATTCGCTGCTCGAATATCCAGCACGCAAAAACCCACATTTCATTTTACTAAAGATGCAGACGAATTATAAATGAATTAAACCTCAAAGTCCCCGAAATGTATCCTAGCAAGATGCCAACTTCCCTTCCTTGGCTAATAACTTCTCGTCCCATAATTTTGGTTCTATTATCAGAAAATAAGGATGAGCAATCGTCATCTAATTAATTCTTAATATCAAACCTTACTTTCTCAATTTTATTTCTTCAAACAGTTATTCACAGATGGATCTAAAACACAACGTTGTGTAGCATCTGCCTTTGTAACAAAGAACGAAAAAAAAAGAAATATAAACTAGCGAAGACTGATATTATTTTAACAGTAGAACTCTTTGCAATATATAATGCCATATGTCACGCTACAAAATGTCCTGAAATTAACTTCTTAATGATTACTGACTCACCCAGTTCTCTAGAAATCATCTCAAAATCTATTCTTTCCATCCTGTTTCCAAACTCACTAGACAAGAATTGTACAATCTAGATCACAGAAACATTACTTTCCTGTGGGTACCATCTCATACTGGAAACACGTTAAACAATCTGGCGGATAAATATGCATGAGAAGCACTAGAGGACACAACTACTGAGTACTATCCAAAAACTCCAGCGACAGATCTCAAGTCATATTTCCACAGTAAAATAGTTAGCATATAGAATAGCAGATGGCACAAAAAACAGGCAAAATTACTTGAGATAAAACCAATATTTCAACCATGGTCTGATAGTTCTCATATTATCATAAGACGACTGCGGCTTGGTTATAGTCACCTTACGCATGGACATCTGATGACAAGGTATTCCCAACGGGAGTGTTATGCTTGCGAGACCCCCTAAAAGTAAAACACCATTCTAGTGGAGTGCCCGTTACAGAGTGTGGAAAGATGTAAATTCGGAATCCCGGAGAATTTGAGAGGACTATTCTTTAAGTGCGGTGCCAAAGTGATTATCCAATATCTAAAAGCAATAAACTATTTACACAAAATTTAATTGTTACGCTATTCAATTATTGTTAATACTTTTTTTTTTCGCCAACAGCCTTACAGGCTGATGCGAGTTTGTAATTAAAAAAACCAATAATTTTTCAGAATATACTATCATGTAAGTTTTAAAAAGTTCCACACGTTATATTTATATTTAAATAATCATTTGAATACAAATCCAATATGATGAGCTATTTACAAGCAGATTGAAATTATCTACTACCTTTTAAATCGACTGTATGTATATTGGATCCTATTATTTATTTACTGTTTACCCTGTACTTCTCCCATAACTTCATTTAAGCGATAAACTTGATGAAACAAAGACGTTTTGAAAGGAATTTACAAGGATTGGCAGGTATAATACGGTTAGCATGCTGAACTTCTCTTACTCCTTACGCCAAGAAACTTGATCGAAGAGTTAAGGAACGGCTTACAGTTTAATGGCTGTTTCAGCGGTTTAATATTTCATATGTAGACGAAAGTTTTGTCTAATTGTTGAAAATTTGCCGGCAAACTAAAGTGTTTGTAAACAACAAACAATGGGGCACTAGCTTAATATAAATTTAATACAGTGGGTATATTATGAGGTTTTAGACTTAATTAACTTCTTAATTTTTAATATGATACTAATAAGATGCTGCAGACAAAAATAAAACTTTAACTTATGTAAAATCAACGGAGAGTATGGAGATTAAAATTTGATGCGGTATCACGATTATTATTATTTATAATTGGGAGGAATATATTTTTACGACAGTTTCGCAAGATTTATTCCATATCGAAAAAATTCCTTGACAAAAAAGAAATAGTAGAAATGACATCATGTTATATATTATACTAAAATAGAAGGAAGCTCTTCAAAACAGCTGCTTTCTCTATTATATCTTCCGTATCTGGAACTGTATTAGCACTTCCTTCCTGAACTGCTAGCTGGTCTAGTTAATTATTATTGAAAATATTATTTTTAAAAATTTGAGTTCTTTTATGGTGCTCCAAGTATTTGGTGAAAAGTTTATCAATATCTTTAAGCTCAAGTGAATTTAATTTTTGCAATCCACTATTCTATAATAACGGGGTCAATAACATACATAGATCGTACAATCTTTATTTTAAACACTTTAAAATGTTTGCAAATAATATCTGTAATTAATTTCTCCTCTTAATATTTCCAGTTTGAAATTTTCAGGGGAAAAAGCGATTTATTTAAAAAAAATTGCCATGTACCACGGGTCTAAAATCACTTGAAATTGTTTATTTTAAATTAAACACTTTGCAATTTTGCAGTAAGTAAATAACTTTAGCTATTTTTGAAAACAATTCCAAACACATTTTTGGGTGCGATATAATTTTTAGTTTTTTAATATCTTTTACCAAAGACCCAATCATCTGGCAAGAAAGAATAACCTATCACCCGAAAAATTACATCGATGTTTTGTACATGTTTGGTGCTCTTAATGAAAGCCATTTGCCACACATTCCAATTAGCGTATTGTTTTTATTTTGGCCACTGCAGTCATCTGCCTAATAGAGGTCACTTCTACACTACTTAAACGGCGCCAGAAATTTCGCTGAAATCTTAAAAAAATTCTTTCTCTTTCCAATAATACGAAAATACATTTTTGAGTAAGCTTTGATTGAGAGCTTTTCTGGACTATAGTAAAATTATACAAATACAGTTGCGTAGAGTGGAAGCACTTTGGCCAAGGACCTTAGAAAGTACAAGATCTAGTGTTATCAAATCCTCTTGTGACTCTTTAAGGAACTAATAAAATCCATTATCCATTGGCTTATGAATTTTTCTTCAATAATCCATTTCTTTTAAAAATATTAATAAATATTTAAACTGATCCTTGTTTTTCCTTTAAAATTTGCCGGTTTTCTGCGACTCTATATTTTTTCCGTATGTGCTTTTCCTGTTTTTACAAATAATTTTATAATATATGTAAGGCGATATTTTGTAATATGTAGTACGTTTAAGAAGGCTTTCTAGCACACTGGAATATTTTGCATCATTACACTATTCCTCACATAGCATTTCACAGACGTTATTTTTGCTTCATGTCTAGAGTTTTTTGTACGGCGACATTTTTGTAGTTGAACTGTAAGGAACTGAAAATTTTAGAATAAAGGAATCTTGTCTAATCTTTTCTTGGTCGTTTATCTTTTATTGTTAAAAAAGCCTTTATTCATAAGAGAAGAGAACATTGATGGGCCTTTGTTTTGTGACCGCAAGTAGGGATTTGTGGTAACTGTGATAAAGAGTACCTGAAAAGATTACCTTTACATTTACAAAAAAATATTTGTAATACTGAACTTATTTTCTGTATACGTATTTTCATAACATGTAAAATACATATTTTTAATAATACAATCATTCACAATAATTATGTGAATAAAATCTGAATCCGGGTCTGCTCTTAACATAATCTTTCAAGTAAAAACTACAACTTAAGGGATAGTACCTCAGTGGGCGAGTTCGTTTGCGAGCTTTGTTGTTTTTAACAGGAGTTGTAATAGTTTCCATTTTACAATACTAACAAAATAAAAAAAAACAGGTTGGTTAAGAGAAACTACAAGAAATTATAACGATAACGACTCCGTCCGACTCCTAGTGGTATATCACATGGTCTTGTCTCCGGAGGCGTGTCAGTCAGGAGCTGACAGCCGTGCCGGACGCATCAGGAAATTCGGAGATTGGTCCAAATACTTGGGAATTCCAAGTTTGGCCAAATCCGAATTTCTGATTGGTTCGATGCGGAGGAAATTCCACTTTTGCTGTGTAAAACAAAGGATTTGTTTTACATAAAAGCAGGTGGATTTTCTCTCATCGGTCAGTCGAGCTTGCCTCTTCTACTGTAGACCTAGTCGGTGTTATTATTGTTCCAACTAAGTTATTGTTTTATTTCTGCTTTCCTATATACCATTTTTATTTTAGCATTATTGTATATTCAGACCTTTTCAGGTTAGAATATTACATACTTGTTCATGTACTTATTGTTTGATATTTTATTTGATTATTTTGATTGATTATTTTCTCGTGTTTTGTATCTAAGGTTTTTCTTTCGTAAGTTAAGAACACTTAGAAATATTTGTCTTGATTTATCTATTTGATTTTACTTGATATCTAAGCAGTTCTTTCCGGTAAGTCAAAGAACTCTTAGAAATATTGCTTTCCTATTTTATTTGACTTGTTAATTTGTGTGTGTCTAAGTCGTTCTTTTCCGGTGAGTCAAAAAAACACTTAGAAATATTGCTTTCCTATTTTATTTGACTTGTTAATTTGTGTGTGTCTAAGTCGTTCTTTTCCGGTGAGTCAAAAGAATACTTATTATTTCTGATATTTTTACCTAAGATATTACTTCATATAGGTAATTGACTATTTTATTTTCCATTTTATGTTAAGTTGTTTCTTCCGTAAGTCAAGAAACACTTAGCAATATTTTTCGCATCTTTTCTATATTAGATTTTCTTGTTTGTATTATAAGTTGTTTCTTCCGTAAGTCAAGAAATACTTAGACATATTTCTATAATCTGTTTCCTTTTTGCATTTCTTGTTTTATACTTTAAGTGTTTTATTTTTCATTTCTAAGTCGTTTCTTCCGTAAGTCAAGAAACACTAAGAAATATTTCCACATTTTATTCTCACATTTTGCATATTTCATTTTTCTTTTATATTTCTATCCTAAGTTGTTTCTTCCGTAAGTCAAGAAACACTTAGGAACATTTCTCTTGCATTATATTTTCATACCATTTGATTTATTTGATTTAATGAGCTATTCCTTCCGTAAGTCAAGAAATACTTAGATTATTTTTACCTATCTGTCTTCCATCTTTGCTCTGTTACTTTGTAACTGTTCCTTGGAACCGTTACCTATAACAGATATTTGTCACTGGAACTGTTATTTATAACAGCAGTGGTATTTAACCCTTATACCAGCAGCAAATCAGAGATGGTCAATACCCGTTCAAATTCCGGGGATAGGAAGAAGCCCGAAGAGCCGGCGATGGGTCCTACAGGCCCAAATGCCCCCTCTCGGCAACAGTCTCTGCAAGGATTCTCATTTATCAAAGAGGACATTGTTGATTTTTGGTCTAAATTTATATGCTATTTTATGAGCGGATATGCCGTTTTTGATTCTTATTCTCTTTTTTTTGGTATAGTGTTTTAAAATATGAATAATTTAATATAACTTACTCCATTTTGGAAAAACTGGAGATTGCTAACTTCGTTACTAGGATCCGCGCATCATGCAACTGACATCTTTTTATGACTATAGTTCACAAATCAATGTTTTATTCTCTTTCGTATTTGCTAGAATAGTTAAAAAACAGTTTTTTCCATATCCTTTCATACTTTTTCTTGCCTTAAAGTCTCTGAGTTGCACCAACTGACAAATATTTTCATTGTCACACAACTACTGACTACAAAAATAAATTCATAGAAGACGTACCAAAATCAGCGTAAAAACTTGACACTACCTCCCAGACTATAACCGTTGATTGAATAACACTATAACGTATTACTTCTTCGTTGAGACATCAAGGCGATTGCTTCTTGTGCGGTAAGGTGGAACGAAAAAATCGATACTTTTTTTGACATGTAATACCTGCGAAAAGTTTGTCTCCGGAGGCAGAAGCTGACAGCCGTGCCGGACGCATTTAGAAATTCGGAGAAATACTTGGAAATTCCAAGTTTGGGCAAATCCGAATTTCTAATTGACTCGATGCAGGGAAATTCCAGTTTTGCTACGTAAAACAAAGGATGTGTTTTATATAAAAGCAGATGGAATTTCTCTTATCGGTCAGTCGAGCTTGCCTCTTCTACTGTAGACCTAGTCGGTGCTATTATTGTTCCGACTGAGCTATTGTTTTATTTCTGATTTTCTGCATACCATTTCTTTTATTTCAGCATTATTGTATATTCAGACCTTGTCAGGTTAGAATATTACATATTTGTTCATGTACTGATTGGTTGCTATTTTATTTGATTATTTTGATTGTTTATTTTCTTGTATTTTTATCTAAGCTGTTCTTCCGTA
Organism: Diabrotica balteata; assembly: GCA_918026665.1. NCBI lineage: Eukaryota > Metazoa > Arthropoda > Insecta > Coleoptera > Chrysomelidae > Diabrotica > Diabrotica balteata. The sequence goes on along the minus strand of OU898282.1, from coordinate 41,760,041 downwards.
AGTTAAGAACACTTAGAAATATTTTCTTAGCGCATTATTATTTCTGATATTTTATCTTTAAGATATTTTCTTTCGTAAGTTAAGAAAATACTTATATATTTGTCTATTTCATTTTCCATTTTATGCTAAGTTGTTTCTTCCGTAAGTCAAGAAACGCTTAGCAATATTTTAACATCTTTTCTGTATTTGATTTTCTTGTTTTCTATTATAAGTTGTTTCTTCCATAAGCCAAGAAACACTTATAAATATTTGTGCATTTATTTTACTTGTTTATTTCCTGTTCTAAGTTGTTTCTTCCGTAAGTTAAGAAACACTTAGACGTATTTCTATAATCTGCTTCATTTTTGCATTTCTTGTTTTATACTTTATTTTTCATTTCTAAGTCGTTTCTTCCGTAAGTCAAGAAACACTTAGAAATATTTCCATATTTTATTCTCATACTTGCATATTTCATTTTTGCTATATTTCTGTCCTAAGTTGTTTCTTCCGTAAGTCAAGAAACACTTAGGAACATTTCTCTTGCATTATATTTTTTATACCATTTTGATTTACTTGTTTTTACTAAGTTATTCCTTCCGTAAGTCAAGGAATACTTAGATTATTTTTTACCTATCTGTTTTCCATCTTTGCTCTGTTACTTTGTAACTGTTCCTTAGAACCGTTACCTATAACAGATATTTGTCACTGGAACTGTTATTTATAACAGCAGTGGTATTTAACCCTTATACCAGCGGCAAATCAGAGATGGTCAATACCCGTTCAAATTCCGGGGATAGGAAGAAGCCCGAAGAGCCGGCGATGGGTCCTACAGGCCCAAATGCCCCCTCTCGGCAACAAGTTGACCCTATCTATAGTATACTTGCTGCTAACGTTTCAGTGGAAAATAAAAATATCTTCAGGGCTCTACTGCGCATCAAAAAAAGAAAAAAATCAAGAAAAATCGATTTTATTTATTTTTTACTTTTAATAAATAAAAGAAGCTGCTTTTATTGATGTTAATTATTTTCTATTATTTTAGTTAAAAATAATGTTATTAGAGCTCTATCTGTCACTCAAGTAAAGATTTTGAGCAATATTTTTGGAAAAAAAACAGATCAAAAATATCATCAAATAATGTTTAATATTCGTCTTAAAGTTATTTTTTATTAAATAAAGCTGCTAGCAAGGCTTCCCGTGAAATAGTTTTTCCCTGTAAAACGTTTTTTGACCTGTTGCTAGATCGGTTCGACTAAGTAAGTAAGACGAAGTTAGCTTAATCTTTGGTCCCACTATACTGATAGCCGTAGATATAAGATCGTTATTATAATAATTAATCGGTACGTAATGAGTTTGCCAGTGAAAGACACTAGGGGCACTACTGATTGTTCTATATTTGGTGCACCTGCGAATATACCTTATAATGTTTTGCCAACTATAGAAGATATTAGTTTCTAGTGAAATCGAAGCCATCTGGGAAAAAGCCTCAGTTCCCACTGTATCAAGCAATCGTATTATTCGATTAATTCGTGATATCCTGAGTAAGTACCAAACTCTCATCAGATATCCAAAACAAAAACGTAATGAGACTTATAATTTAAGAGTAAAAAAGTTCAGGCAGAAAGCATAAAACTCTGTGGCAAGAAAAGGTTGGAGATAAACTTCATTGCAAGATAAAAACCGAATAACATATTTCGTTACTTATAGAACCAGGTTTTAAATATCTAAATCACATTACTTCAACGTCAGGTACAGGAAGACATATTGCAACATCTATACTAAATTTTTTTGAAGAATCCGGTATTGGCACAGGTAATCTTTTAGTAGTAGGCTGCGACGGTACAGCAGTCAACACTGGGAGGAAGAATGGAGTTTTACGGTCTTTAGAGACAGAACTGAAACGTCCTCCGCAGTGGTCAATTTGTCTGTTACACATGAATGAATTGTTCCTCCGGCATATCTTTTAATCTCTCGATGGAGAAACTTTGGGACCTCGTAAATACTCTAGCAAAATAGGTAAACTATTTGTGTCTTGCGAAAATTTGCCAGTAATCCATTTTGTTCCTATTCATACCACTCTACCACAATTAGATGCTGCAGTTATAAAGGACCTTAGCAGTGATCAAAAGTACTTATACGAAATTTGTCATTCGGTGTCTAGTGGAAGTGCTCGATAGATTTAGCAACTCGTAATCCGGGTAAATTATCACATGCACCATGGGTTACAAAGGCAAATCATATATTGCGTGTTTACGTCGTGAAAATCTGTCTTTGGTTTTAAGATTTTTGGCTGAATTTGTGGTAAAAGTTTATGCGCCAGTGTGATTTAATATTATAACTACTAATCCATTGTGTAGTAGACACGTCTTTAAAATGATTCAATTGTCACGCTACCTGAGGAACAAGTTAAAAGCCGTCATTGATCCTGTTTTCAAAAGAAATTCGTATTTTTGTCATCCGGAGAACCTTCTCCTAGCAATGCTTTTTGATGATCGTCCTTCCATAAGACAACTTGCCTTACGCAGAATGTTGAAGACGCGCACAAAAATACCTACTGTGGACACGAATGTAAGAGAATTTCTAATTCCTGATTTAAATTTTAATGCTAGTGAATATTATGAACTCATTGATTGGCAAAATTGCTCTGTTACAATTCCTCCCCTTTTATCTACTACAACTGATGAGGATATTAGAAAATGTATTAATGGTGAAGAAATTTTTCCAACTACTTTTTTGTCATTTTCTTGTTATACTCAAGCAGTAGAAAGATGTGTGAAGGTTGTAACATAAGCTTAAAATTCTGTCAGGCTATGACTCCAGAGATGGATTTGTTCGGGAAAGGGTTCATTCAAGAGCCATATTACCTCGATTTAACACTAAGGCGCAATACATTCCATACATTTTTTAGGAATTTAAAGACAAATAGCAGTTTAATTTCCATTTAATAGTCTAGATAATAATATTTGATTGAACTTTTTTTTTTAAGAGAACCTGTTTATTTAGTAAACGGTTTGTTTTCTATATTAGAGATTTTTATTGTTTTCTATATTAAAAGTTTTTATAAAATAAGGGATTTGTATTTTTTTGTTTCTTTAAATGTAGAAGACTTTTTGAAACAATAAAAGTTGGTAAAAAGCCTAATAGTCATTAATATATTTAGCTTCCGCGCTATTACATAAAAAAAAATTATTATTTTTTGTATCACCCTGTACAACCTAGAAGATGAAATAGTAGAAAAAAATAAAAAAAAACGTGGTACTCCTCTATGCAGTAAGCAACTTATCCGCGCTATTAAATTAAACAAAATTTTATTATTATTATTTGTTTCACCCTGTAGAACCCTGAAGATGAAATGATAGAAAAAAATAAAAAAACATGGTACTCCTCTATGCAGTAAGCAACTTTTTCGCGCTATTACATTTCGAATAAAAAATAAAAAAAAATCTTATGTTTCACTCCACCCTATTGTGCGGCTTCTTTTTCTATTTCTTATTTTTCTCATTTTTAAGAGTAAGAAAGAAATTTCAAATATATTCAATACAAACATTGAAAATAAGTTATAATAAACCCTCTAATCCACTGCTCTTCAACAAAAAGGTAATGCTAATAACCCATAATTACAATTTAAATTGGGTTGCAGTTTTAACAAGCTCGAGAATCAAAATTTTTCTTTACGGAAATATTTTAGTCAATTTTCAATGTTTTTCCGAGAAAATTCCTTCGTCAGTTTACAGTGAGATCTACATCAAAGCAAATAATTAGTGAATTGACAAATTTCCTCCTTAATGACTACGAAATAATAAGGAGAGGGCGGTGTGTCAGAAGGGCAATAATGACAGAAAATCCTCTTAACGTCTGCGTCTTAAAACAACGAATCGGCTTTTAAAGAAAAGCAAAGAAAATTATTACAAGCATGCAGTTGAAAATTAAATTCAAATACCTATTAAAAGAACCAATATTTCTCTTTGCCCTTAGACGAGATGAAGACTGGGAATTTGAGACTTGGTTTGATAAAAAGGGGATGTATGTTCCCTGAACCTTTTGATGAGGAAACATAAGAGTAAATTATAATAAAAACAGTTTTATAATATGATTTTGAAATTATTTTCTTGTCATTTTAGCTTATTCTCATTAGAATATATAATACATTAAGAAACATTTTTCAACGGGTAAGTTCAACTACAAAATAAAAATATAAATTTTACAATTCCGGTCATTAGTAATTACCAGTAAAATCACAATATAAGTACAAAAACTAATAATTTTGTGGTTACTTGTATCCAATGACATAATTTTACAAAGAAGAATAATAAACCCCCACTATAGCAAGACAACAATACTCAAAGGAAACGTATCCTTGGCCAATTCGCAGCAGCATGAGTTGAGGCGTTGAGAACCAGAACGGACCATATCACAAAGTTGTGAAATTTTAGATAAGTTTGCTTTTTAACCCAACATTTATTTTTCGTTAATTCCAGAGTAGACCATATGAAATGAGAAAAGGCAGCAAATATTTGATTTCACGCAAACAAATCCTATGTATCTCTTGATACGTATTTCGACCTAATAGGTCTCGTCAGAAGAGCTATTCATAGGGGTTCTCAACGTGAAAAATCAATATTTTCTGCCTTTTAAGAAGCAACAATAACATGGCTTCAATACGGACGCACTAGCGACATCTAATTAAACAATCGTAAAATAGTTTCGAAACACAATTCAGATTTCTGCTTTATAATCTGAGCCTTCTAAGAATTGCAAGGCAAATAGACGTTGATAAAAGATGTTAAAGACGAGACCTATTAGGTCGAAATACGTATCAAGAGATACATAGGATTTGTTTGCGTGAAATCAAATATTTGCTGCCTTTTCTCATTTTATTCGGATTTACTCTGTATGAGTACTAGAAGCACAATTCGCTAATGATTTCTGCTTAGTTGTAAAAGACATGTCGTGGAATGCAAATTTTAGATTCCCCATGTCTCTTTTAACATCTTTTATCAACGTCTGTTTGCCTTGCAATTCTTAGAAGGCTCAGATTATAAAGCAGAAATCTGAATTGTGTTTCGAAACTATTTTACGATTGTTTAATTAGATGTCGCTAGTGCGTCCGTATTGAAGCCATGTTATTGTTGCTTCTTAAAAGGCAGAAAATATTGATTTTTCACGTTGAGAACCCCTATGAATAGCTCTTCTGACGAGACCTATTAGGTCGAAATACGTATCAAGAGATACATAGGATTTGTTTGCGTGAAATCAAATATTTGCTGCCTTTTCTCATTTTATTCGGATTTACTCTGTATGTGTGCTAGAAGCACAATTCGCTAATAATTTCTGCTTAGTTGTAAAATACATGTCGTGGAATGCAAATTTTAGATTCCCCATGTTTCTTTTAACATCTTTTATCAACGTCTGTTTGCCTTGCAATTCTTAGAAGGCTCAGATTATAAAGCAGAAATCTGAATTGTGTTTTGAAACTATTTTACGATTGTTAGACCATATGAATTTACTCTACTGTACAACAGATGGCCTGCATTAGGATGGTCCATTTTCTTTAAGACAACACTAGTTGCGAGCCAGACTGGACTATATGGCATGGTCCGCTTTGGTTTCTGGGAATACCAGTTTGACCTAAAAATAGTCATTGACTTATTCATACATTATAGTACTATCTGCTAATATTAAAAGTGTTTTTTACATAGAACAGCCTAAAAGAGCGAGTAAAATGGCTTTTATGTCTAAACTGAATATTTATCAACATTAAATTGAAGGTATGACAGTGAACCCTTACAGTACCAAGATAATGGTAGTTCCGACGAATATGTGCCTTCAAAGTTGGAGTCTGCAAGTGATACTAAAATAGATTTCCAGCATGTAAGTCCAAAACAGCTTAAAGACAAGCCAAAATCAAAGAAACGCATACGCTGCGAGAATAACTGAAAGAAAAACAAACGTAAGTTTTTACGGGCGAGTAAAAAAGAGTAAACAAGCACTAAAGGTAAGATTGTTTCGGCCATAATACATATTTCAGTAAATTCTTGCTGCAAACTAAATTGCCATAAAAAAAAGAGGTTAGTCTTCGTAAATGGGTATATTTATTTAAAAACCCTTAAAAGGGCTACATCAAAAGAACAAACGTTTTCGGACTAAACAGTCCATCATCAGGTTTAAATTTTAAAATTGCTAGGTTAAAATGCCTGAGCCACCAAAATACATGGGTAAAAACCCTTTAAATTACATATAGTTGTAAAAGATTATACATCATGTTGTTAAAAAACTGTGATGTTCAGTATTAAATTAAATATGACTTCAGGTAACATACATGGCTGAAGTGAGTTCCAGAGCCGGAGAGTAAACCTCTACACACGGAGAACAGCTGGTAACTCTGTGTTACTGTTCTCCGTGTGTAGAGGTTTACTACACACTACTACTTTAACCTAGCAATTTTAAAATTTAAACCTGATGATGGACTGCTTAGTCCGAAAACGTTTGTTCTTTTGATGTAGCCCTTTTAAGGGTTTCTAAATAAATATACCCATTTACGAAAACTAACATATTTTTTGTAATACGTGGTATACAGCCAGCTACAGGAATTGTTTTCCTTGTGGAAATTGGCATAAGTTGTCGAACACCGAAAGTCATGAGCATATCAATCAAAAGTTTTATGTACCGACCAGTATCGACTTGCAACTATCGAAGTGCATTTATTTTTTCGCAGCTAAAAGTAGTATACTACTTAAATCTAAGAATTTCACACGACATTAATATTTACCTAACAATAAAGGTGACGACATCAAAATATGCAAAATATTATCTAGGCAAGTGCTGAACGTCAGCGATGGTAAACTTGATCAACCGTGAAGAAAAAACAGAATCTAATTCCACTAACAGACCAACGTGGAAGACATCCGCCTGCTAATAAAATCCCACCCGAAACTGTTAAAGCAGTTTGTCATTTTATTAAAAAAATACTATCATAATATTTCTCACTATATACAACAAAAAACAGAAAGAAAATATTTATCTTCTGATTTAAACATTCGTATTCTTCTTAAAGAATACAAGAAATCAACAAAGGATCCTGTTTCCGTGTTCATATTTATTTCAAAACATTTTTAATACAAAGTTTGATTTACACTTTCTTGCTCCGATTGTTGATTCTTGTAGAAAATTTGATTTATTAAAAAGACAAATACAAACCAACGAAAACATTTTGCAAAGAAAGAAGAGCTAAAAATTAAAATAGAGCTTCACCTGAGAAAAGCATAAGAGCTAAAAGAATCAATGGTACAAGATTCTAAACTTATAATAGAGGGACACCACTGTTTTTGCCTTTGAGTTGATGAAGACACTGCCCACCCCAGTGTTATCGACAGAAATAACATATTATAAAAGGTAATTGTAGACGTATTGTCTTGGCGCCCATCATCTACAGTCTGGAGAAGTTAATATGTATGTATGGAATGAATCCGTTGCGTCTAGAGAAGCTCAGGAAGTCGGCTCCTGTCTTATCCATTTTATTAAAAATTATATTAGAAGCAAAAAAGTAATCATGTATTCCGATAGCTGCGAAGTTCAAAACAGAAATTTTAAGATGGCTTTACTGTGTACTCATATGGTGCAGTAAGATGACTTTCTAGTTAAAGAACTAAAGCATAACTTTTTACTTAGTGGACATTCCTTTACGTCATGTGGCCGTGACTTCGATCTAATCGAGAAAAATAAAAAATATCACAACAACATCTTTCATCCTAAAAATTGAATCAGTGTTATTTCCACGGCAAGAAAAAGAAATCCTTAGATTTCTTACATTTTTAAGAGATTTCGCTGTTAAAAAAATTTCTTTTATTTTCGGCTAATTTGCAGAAAAATACTACACATAGGAAACTTTCGGCGGATGTAACGAAAGTCGAGTGGTTAAAAATTCACAGTATTACTTTAAAAAAAGAAGATCCTTGTATTATTTATTTTAAATATGGTGTAAGTGATCTTCATCAACTTCAAAAAGTTAACATTGATAAAAGGAATATACCAAAGGATCGTTTGAAGGATAAATTACCAATTTTATAACCTGATGGAAATATATTACTACGGCCAAAAAAAAAAGACTTGTTGCAACTGACCGAGTTTATTCCACCGATCGATCATGACTTTTATGAAGATATCAAATGCTTCGATACTGTTCAGGATGAAATTTGACTGCGAGGAAATGATTTGGACTAAATTTATATACTTTTGTATATTTACGTAACTAACAATAAAGCTATTCCATAGTTATGTCTATTTTTAATAAGAGTATTCTATATACATGAAAGATTTTCTAAATACCAAAGCAGATCAACCCACATTATTTTTGTATATTATACAAAAACACATTTTCTTGGACAATCGGTTACAAAATAGCCACTACTATTGCCAGTGCTTCATACTAAGTAAATTTAACACTTTTATGTAAGCCGCAAAAAATTCTGTCAACACCGAACGTCCGCTTCAAATATATGCATTAGTAATTATGTTATTCAGTCAATGTTATTCAATTAAATCGGATCAAAATTGGTTAGACACTTAGAACATAATACAGGAAACCAATTTTACACACTGTTATGACTGTAAAGCCGCTGGAAAATGCTCTTTAAAAGAAATGTTTGTAAAGGTGGTCATCTCAGCATAATAACGGGTAATAGCAAAGTGCCAAAGTTGTCAAAGGGTTAACATATTGCGGATTAACGAAAACAAAAACAGGAAATGGAAAAACAAATTTATATGGAAAGTACGAACTACAGTTTTCGGAACTGCAAAAAGAGTCGAGAGCCAAGGAAGAAGTATTAATAATTCTGCCAAGAGAGTTAAACATTAGAACAGAATTCCGACCAATCTCCTTAAGAATATTGTATATCAAACTAAAAATGAAAGAAGTATAGTAAATAATACAGATTTATGGCCCAGTAGAGGGGACAGATAAAGCTATAATAGACACATTCTATAAAACATTACATCTCACTCTAAATCAGGTGCAAAGAGAAAATAAAAACATAATCTTGATGGAAGACTGGAACGCGCGGATAGGAAATGAGTCAAATAAAGGACTTGTTGGTATGAAGAGTTACGCCGAAACAATATTAAACAGAAACGGAGTTAAAATGCTAACTTTTTGCCAAATAAATGACCTACTAATAGGTTACTTTTTCTGGTATCAAACACTACATGACAAACCTAATTATGTAGCATAAAAACGCAATCCTAGTATAATAATATATAAAAAAAGTATAATTACATAGTGAATACGCCGAAAATAAAACTAAAAATAAAGAAAATTTGGACTGAAAACTTAGCTGAACTAGGAACACAACATAAAATGGTGATGGAAGAGTAGAACTCAGAGAGCATCAAAGAATTAGAAGACATATAGTACACTAGAATAATACCAAGTATGAAGACTACAACGAAGATGGGAGATATTCAAAGAGGTTGTATTTGAATATTTGAATAGAAACACTATAGTGGAATAAAGAAGTTAAAGAAATACTAAAAATAAAGAAAAACTCGTGGAAACAATACCAAAAATCAAGAGAAAAACAAGATAGAAAGGAATATGTAACAAGCCAAAACAATGCAAAATTAAAGGTTTATAGAAGCAAGACGAACTAGCTTGAGAAAGTTTGATAAAGAACTGGATGACAATTTTATAAATAATAACAAAAGTTTCTGGGATAAAATAGGAAATCTTAGATGAATAAAAAGAAAAGAAAAATGAGGTTTAAAAAAAAATGACAAAAACGAAATTAAAACAGATATAAAAGGTATATTAGATATATAGAGACAATACTGAATACAAAAATGAAATGATTAAAACGAAACCCAACAAAACAAAGAATCAAAGGCTACTCAAGAAGAGAAAGTTTTCGAACAAAACTGGGAAGAAATAAACATAAAAGGTTTGGAGGAGGGACTATTAAGAATTAAGCCTAGAAAAGGGATAGGACTGAACGACATCGGTCCTAAAAGGTAGAGTGGATACAGAATTAAGGTAAAAAATGGCTGCTAGAAATCCAAAGAGAGGCTTGGAGAACAGAAAGCGTAGCAAAATATAAAATTTAATACTTAATAAATACAATACTTCAATACAATAGGTACGATGGACAGGCAATGGGATAATTTAAAAAGCAAACAAATTTGGAACAACCTTTATAGTCAATAATAAAGTAAAGTACTTGGTTATAGATTTTGAGCCAATAAATTTGCGAATGAGCTGCTTAAGGATCAGGGGCAAGTTTTTAAATATTAGCCTTATGAATGTATATGCCCAACAGAGGACAAGGAAGACGAAGAAAATGACAATTTCTATGATGATTTAGAAAGAACATGTGACAATTGTCCCAGAAATGACATTAAAATAGTAATCGGTGATCTGAACGTAAAATTCGGAAGAAAAGAAATATATCTACCGCACATTGGTATATATAGTCTTCATAATAATACTAATTCTAATGGACACCGAGCAGTCACCTTCGCAGCCTCAAAGAATATGATCGTAGGTACCTCATGTTTTCTACACAAAAAAATACATATTATGGGGACTTGGACCTCGCCTGATGGATTAACAAACAATCAAACTGATCATGTGATCATAGATGCTAGACACTTCTCCAACCTTATGGACCTCCACACCTATCGAGGCGCCAATATTGATTCAGAAAATTTTCTAGTTGGCACAAGAATTCAGGCTAGAATCTCAAATTCGAAGGAGAAACGTACCAAAACAAGGCGCCTTAAACAAGGAGTATTGAAAAGGTGGGTGGAACACTATAAAGGACTACTTACTATTGAAGTAGAAGATCTAAATTAACTACTTCCAGGAGCAATCAACAATACGCCATTGGAGCCTCTATCAATTCAAGAAGTACGGGATGCAATAAAACACCTAAAAAATAATAAATCTAAAGGAAGTGATAGTATACCCGCGGAATTTATTAAATGTGGAGGTGCTACTCTAACTAATCATACATATAAAATCATACTGAGAGCCTGGAATTAGGAACAAATCCCGGAAATGTGGTGTATTAGAATCGTTTGCCCGCTAAACAAAAATGGTGATCAATTGAAATGTAGAAAGTATAAAGGAATAACCCTATTTAATACAGCATACAAAATATTTTCGAGTATTTTATATGGTCGCCTGAGTGAATATTCAGAAGAGCTTCTTGGCGAATATCAAAGTAGATTTTGGCCTGATCGATATACAACAGACCGGATCTTTGTGCTAACGCAAGTACTGGAAAAACCAATGAATTCAATATCGACACATACTATCTTTTTGCAGATTTTAAATCGGCGTATTATAGTGTCCTAAGAAATTATTTGTATAATGCCATGGATGAATTATATATCCCCGATAAACTAATAAGATCGGTTAAGGCTACAATGCGTAAAGTTGTTTGCAAAGTCGAAATACAGGGCGAACAATCACGGGCATTTGAAACGCATGTTGGGCTGCAATAGGAAGATGCGCTGGCGTGTCTCCTTTTCAACATAGCTCTCTAAAAGGCAGTCAGGGATGCCCAAATAAATAACAGCAAAAATTTTTAAAAGATCATTCCAAATTTTGGCATATGCAGATGATGTTGACCTAGTTGCTCGCACAACACGCAAGCTAGAAGAAATGTATATTATCCTGTTAAATGCCTCATAAAATATTAGCCTCCAAGTAAATGAGAAGAAAACTAAGATAATGGTATTAACACCCAACAATAGAGCCAGAAACATCGGCCACCAATTACCGGTTGATAACTCTACCTTTAAAGTAGTGGGCAAATTCACATACTTATGCTCCCTGATCACCAAGGAGAACGTCATGACGAAAGAAATCAAGCGAAGAACAATCCTAGAAAACAAATGCCATTTTGGATGAGTAAATATATGAGAAGCACAAGCTTAAGCCATAAAATAAAAATAATTATATACAAAACTCTTATACAACCAATGTTGACATATGGATTCGGAGACATGGACCATTTCCAAGGCAGATGACAACCTTCTGTTTATATTTGAACGAAGGATCCTGAGAAGAATATTCGGTGACATCTGTGAAAATGGTGTTTGGAGAATGAGGTACAACTAGTTTTGTAGAATGAGTTGGGAAGTAGAAGTTGGGTAGGCCAAAACTCAAATGGAAGGATGGTGTGGATGAAGATGGTAGAAAAATAGGTGCAGCAAACTGGCAACAGTTGGCAATGGATAGAACTGACTGGCGTAATCGACTTGGGAAGGTCGAGGTTCTTTTATAGGGTTGTAGCACCAATTACGATGATGATTAGTCTCTCTTAGCTAACTCTTGTTTTTTCCAACCTCGAATCGCTATTAGGTTTCGCAGGTAGCGGTTACGAAAGTCACAGCACCACCAAAACCTCGTAACTTACAAAATAAACCTATACGCGACCTTACACTTACATAAATCTTATTCAATCAATCCATGATCCTTTTTAATGTCGTTCCTAAAAAGCGTAACAGCATAGCCTGTTTTCTGAATGATTTGCCTTACCTTTTATATAGATACGCCCTAATTCTAAAAGGAATGTTTGTTATCCAAGAAACTTGTAATTTAGCGGCGAGTTTGAACAGAGAAGAAGAAGGACAGAAGGCAGAGCGGACACAAATAGTCCAAGTTTATGGAACTCAACAACAAAAGAGACCCCGTACATTAAAGAGGCAAATAGCCTATAAAGAGGATTCATTACGTGCAATGGTTGGTTGCTTATATAAAACATTTACGTGACTATCTTTCTGACGATCTGTGTTGCAGTGACCTTAACCAATATTTATCTTATGTTAAGGATATAGTAAAAACTAAAGTCAATAATACATTTTTAATTTGTTCCCTGTCTGTCGTTTTATTTCAATCTTCGCCGATTGTGTTAAAGCAACAGCCATAATTTTTAAATTGCGTGTTACACTTGAACACATTCACAAATCAATCATTTTATGCTTTGGTTAAATCTGTAATATCCCAAAATGTCGGTCAAATTATGAAATTCCTGAATTATTTAAGAAAATCGTTTTAACGATTATCGATAATGTTTGTATAAATATTTAATCAACACTTGCCTCAAATTTTTTCCTCAGATATACGAAGTATTTTTGACAGATGTTGAATAATAAATGTACAACCAACTGTTTAGTTAGGAAAATAAAATTACTGGTCCATTTATAACTAAATCATTTGTTATACAAAAAATATAGCAGAACCGACGAAAATAATAAAACAGATATTTTGTTTCAATAAAATGAAAATTCTCTTAAACTACAAAATAGTGATTTATCTAATTAAGCATCATCATAGTAGTTCAGTTGCACATATATATTTTACAATTACAGGTGCTATTAAAAGGTTTCACAAACAATGGACGTATCCTCTACCAAAACCTACACCAAAATCAAATTATTTGACCGGCATTTCTAATATTCTAATATTAGTTCATTATTCTAATATCTTATATATTCTAATCATTTTATTACATATTACTAATACAGTCGCTTAAGGGGACCAGGTAACCCTGGTCAGCTCCCATAAGGCTACACTTTATTTTGCTCTTTACTTAGGAACTTATAGACTATAAACCGCTTACCCTAGAGCTACTAAACTTTGCAGTAATTTTTTCTCTTCTTCTCTTTCTTTTTTTTTTCTTTTTATGTTCACATGACTGATAAGTTGTCTTTCTCCCATTTGGTGCCCCGTTTTAGTTTTTACTTCTTTTAATATTTCATCCATAATCAGATTAAACAATAGATGTCTCAATAAATCTTTCTGTCTTATTCCATTGCCAGCTTCAATAGGATCAGTTAGTTCTTCTTTTAGTTTTACTTTTATTGTGTTGTTTTGGTAGATATTTTCGATCGTTTTGATTATTAATAGAGCTACCTCTCTTGTGTACAATAAGTGGATCTTCTTCTTGTAATACCACGTAAAATACGGATGTAAATACATCTGCTATTGAAATATAAACGATACTAAATGTCGATTGACTCCGCAAGCATGCAGATATAAGCATGCAGGTAATCTCTCTGCTTTACCGGCCTCCAAATCCCGGTATATTTTTTCTTTTAGAAATGTTTAGATTCTTAAGACAAGTATAGTGCTGTTATTAGCATATAAAACAAACGAATATTAACGAAGATATGCCATTCGCAATTTTTACAAGTTTGCAATTTTCGAACACCGGTCCCAGCGGACCGATAACGCAGTCAAACTTTTAATTTTGATTTGATGTTTCAGTAACACCCGTCTATCCTAAATAGTATTAAAAACATACGTTACCAAATACGATGCCAACAAGAAGTTTACCTGAAAATAAAAGAGCGTTAGTTATATGACAGTACGAGTTTATTGCTTAAAATGCTAAATAATTTATAAATTGTTTATTAGAGCGTTTTATTTTATAATCTATTAATCCTCAAATTTTGCACTGAACTTCATATTTTATACAAAATGATATAAACCTTCAAAATTGTAACCTAATGAATATGCAATAGCATTGATGTATATATAATATGATGCGACTAAAACCTAATTATCAGTATAACAAATTTAGTTTAAATAATGAAATGTTTGCCGATGTAAGTCCATCTATTTAATCTAGAAATAAGTCTTTATTTACAATATTTTAACTATATTATGTTTTAATTGACGTTAGGGTAACGGGTACAGTTGTTGTTCGGTCACTAGTAATTGGCCACTTTCACAAAAATCCGAAATATTAAGATTTTTGGAGAATATAAAAAAACAAATTTGTCTGCATTACAATTTGACAAAATTGCTGTATATTTGGTTTAGCTATCATCTCTCTCAGTCGATATTATCTAGTTGTTACAGCGTGTGTTGTTCGAAGCTTAACAGATGCATCCAGTTTTAAGAGTTTTTAAATAATTTGTTAAGGAAGGCTATTCACAAGGTGAGTTATCTTGGCTAATAGTATTATGTATCTGGGTATATTAATGTTTCATGGCGATTTAGTGCGGTACATTTTACATTATCAGTGGTTTTACTAGTAAGGTTATGAATTTTTGGCGGTCAATTTGAGCGACCAAGCACTGCATCTAAAATATGTCCGTGTTATAATGATTGGCCTACCGGCCAATTACTGTACCTAATTTGAATTAAAATATTTATTATAATTTAGGCTTGTTTAGCCTAGTTTGATCCAAGATAGAATATTTCAAGTATTTTTTCTTATTTTCTAAGGCAATAAACAGTGATTGGCCGACAACCAATCACTAAACTACAGGGTGTCCAATAACTGTAATGTGTAATAAGAATTTAGTTTTAGTCCGGATTCAGATTTATAACGTTACAATTATTTTAATTGTTATAAAATTGGTGCTAATGTGGGCACATTAAATCAAATTTGCATCGTCCGTATTGTCTTCTTCTTCTTCTATAGCCATAAGTAATCCAACTTTGGACATAGGCTTCCCCCAAATCAATCCAGTGCTTTACTATTTTGCGCCACTGGCTTCCAGTTGTGTCCTCCGATCTTCTTAATGCCATCAGCCCAGAGGAAGACCACAAATGAGATGGGCAAATGAGATAGGTCCGTATTGTAGCTAACATTATTACTATTAAATGATTTTTATTTTTAGGATCAAAACTGTCAAATATCCGGAAAGATAAAACGTGTCACAAACAATAGGCAAAAGAAGACCTTTAGTCTGCTTTTGAGGCCATAGAAAATGGCATGATCCAACAAAAAGCCGCTGGACAATGTAATGTGCCAAGAGCAACATTGCAGTTTAGAGCAAGGAAAAAATTTAATGCAAAAACTACACTTTGTCCCAATACTATTCTTTGTTTGGATGACGAGTATCGTTAAAAGCATTGGATCATAACACACCAAGACAAAGGTTTTCTAGTAAGAGTGGAAGATATACAAGACTCATTAAAGCTTTTCTTGAGGCAAATCCACGTGCCAATAGTTTAACTGAAAATCGACCCGGAAGAGGTTGGTATAGATTCTTTTTAAAGAGACACTCAGATTTAAGTAAAGGAATTCTAGAAGCGGTAACGGCAGCAAGTTCAGTTGTGTATAAAAAAGATATTAAAAATGGTTCACCGGTGTTAAAGAATACTTAAATAATAAAGCAAACATCTAGATTGTATCCATGGAACCCTGAAGCAATAGACTATTCCATATGTTTAGGAAAGATCAAAGACTTGGATAAAGGAATTAATCACACTATTTCTATGACAAAATCAATAACATGAAGATTTTGTACATACAGTTGGATCCGCAAAAATAATAGAATTTGAAAGTTTAAAAACCATATATTTTCAGGTATTAAACTTAACCCTGTAGTGACCACTGAACTCATATGCAACGTACAAGATATTCCCGCTATTACAGAAGAAAATCTACTTTCGGATCTTCGAGTTCAACTTCCAGAAAACAGTGATATTACACACAATATGTCACAGAAGATACAATGACTTTAGATATTCAATCGACATCCAATAATCTGGCTTTAGTTTCTCAAAACAACTCATTATCTATAGAAGTTGACACGATAATTGAAAAATTCTTCTTTGTGGTCCAAAATGTAAAAAATAATGGAAAAAAAGCAAACAGAAAGGTTGCCTTTCGTGCTCACTTCTTTCAGATTGTCAAAATTCAGAAAGGCGTAAAACTGAAGAAAAATCAGGAAAAGAAAAAAAAATTAGAACAAAAACAAAAGCGAAATACGCAAAAGCAAAGAATAAAGATCATAAAACAAGTAAACCAAGATAAAAGTAATAAAAAAAAATTACCATGAGTCAATTCCGGTAGCAAAAAATGTCAAAAATTATTGTGAAAAATAAGGAAAATGTTACAGTAAATACAGCTGATATTGCAGATACAAATATTTTGAAAACAGACACACGTATTGATCATACAATTAAAAGCATTACTTTTAAAAGTGATCTGCTGAAACTATAAACACAATAATATAATATATTCAGCAGATCACTTTTAAAAGTAGTGCTTTTAATTGTATGATCAATAAGTGTGTCTGTTTTCAAAATATTTGTATCTGCAATATCAGCTGTATTTACTGTAACATTTTCCTTATTCTTTAAAACTTTTATCTTTTATCCAAAGCATCAAACCATATTATGGTTTGAACGATCAACAAATTCTAATTTGTTGTTAAATTATTTAAAAGTTAAAGTATTTAAACATTTTCACGAAATATATTGCAATATATTGCGTAGAAGGACGTAGAGGCCGAGGACGCTCACCTATCCGATGGTCAGATCAAGTACAGAAAGCCACTGGAGAGACGTTTTCCGAGTCCATGAGAGCAGCCCAAAATCTCAAGAGATGGAGAGAATTGACAGCCCGCATTGTAGGGAATCACGATCCTCAGCAATGAGGAAACGACAAGAGAGAGAGAGATATTGCAATATATTGCAGGGTGCATGGTGCACAACTGCTCCTTTAGGGTGTGTCTTCTTCACGATAAAACATAAAACATCCTGTCTCCAATCCTGCAGACAGGATTGGAGACATGAAAAAAGGTGTGTTACATTATAAAAGGGATTATGTCGTACTATTTTTTTAACTAATTTTAGCGATAATTAACATTCTTGTGTACCAAGTTTGTAGTTAAGAAATTTTTTGTCAATTTTAAAGATTTTTAAGTCAAATGCCGCTACCCATCCAAAGCATCAAACTGAATATTTATTTTCAGTTAGTTAGCTTATTTACTTAATATCCAAAACCCTTGTAGGTTTAGAGAATGGACATAATTTAAACGGCAGGCTTTTTTATTTAAACTGTAGACCATTGACAGTTCTGTCACAAAAATGTAAGTAACTTCTATCTATTTATTAACTAATCTCGGTTTTGATGATTATATCAATCTGTTATTGTCTGTATAAAATATATACAGTCTATCCGTTAGAAATTTGCACAATTATGACACTATTCAGAAAATATTTTTTATATTACTCTTTTCCCACTCACATAAAGTCGAACTAACTATATCAGTCCGTGAGACATTTTCACCTCTTAGAATTCTGATGTAACAATTCATTGGAGTAAGGTGTATTGACTCAAGGTAAACAGGAATTACTTTACCGCCCTCCAATGGTCCAGACCATCCTTTTCCCCCTATAGCACTCTAATGCACGAACAAGAGCCAAATGCTCTTACTGTAAAGGTCCTGGGTAATAGAACCCCAACATGGTTAGCGTTAGGCGTTTTAATGCTATTATCCTCTTGTGATTTGTCCACAAAACTAAAATTGCTAACTTGGGTCTCAAGTCTTCGCCTAGTTTACAGACTTGGTGCTCACGGGTTTGAGCTCACCGTGCCCGGGTTTTTTGGTTTTGTTAATTTTTTTGTTTACTTGGGCCGGTTTTCTATTGGTAACTTTTTTGTTGGCCGAAGATGTTTTTTGGGATTTTTATAAATTTTTTGGTAGGATGTCTGTAAAGAAAAATCATATTTATTATATATGAAAATAGTTTCACCTATGGCCTACACCGTGCTGCGCTTATCCACGTAGTTGTAGAGCTACAAACTATCCGCTTTTATGTGTTGTTATTATTGTTCTTCTTTCTTTTGTTTTATCTCCGGTAATTTTGGTTTTATTTCTCGTATTTATTTTGTTTTACTTTACTTGTTGTTGTTTGGGTCTTTTATTCTTCCATGAGTGGAAAGGGTCGTATCCCACGATTTTTGCTATTATACGACTTGTGTGGCACTCCAGTTCCGCAAATTTTGTCCTGGCTTTTTTCTTTATCATGTCAGTCACTTTGATTTGTTGTGTTTTTTTGAATAAGAATCTTTCAGCAATGTAGTTCAGTACGTTAGATTCCTCTCTTAGGCTGCTATTGTGTGCCGCTTGTATCCTATTCTTTGTAGCATCAAATATGTCCCCTTGCGAGAGATGCATTTGTTGGTAACGGTAAAATTACACTATTAATTAAATTGACCTTATTTTTGTTTTAATCGCATCGAGCAAAAAGACAATAGAGGGAATGTAAAGGTAGTGGGGGCAAACATATTGTTAGACAGGAAGTGCGATCTTTAGAGGCCACTTTAAACAAGGAAAGAGAGTCTCTCTCCTTGTTTGACATCAAATTTAGTTGGGTTATGTTATTGTTTATCCCAAATGTCACATGAAATCTTATTTATATTGAAGTTTTTTAACAATTGTGTCGCATTTTAGACTCTTATCATTAATAATTAATTAAAATTTTCTCGTCTAAGACACATTTTGAAAAATATTATATAGCTACTGTTGATAAGTGTCGGAAAATTTAAATTTCGCGCATTCGCATTTCCGGATATGTCCGCCATCAGAGGCCACTTTTTTGGTCTCCTTTTCATAAGGATTAGATTCCCTCTTTTGTCTTATTGCTCGATGTTTAATCGTCAGTTTGGTTTTTCTGCCTGTAAGTCCTCTTATTGACGCTTTTGCATTCGATGCGGCTATTTTGCACTGTCAGTTGTTTCTCCGGTTGTTGCTTCTCTTTTTCAGAATTTAAGGCAATTTTCGATCTTAAACTCTACTCTTCGATGTCGTCCAACGCTGTTTGTATTGCCTTTTAACTTTAATTTTCTACATACTTGTTACATTTTTCAGATAGCTGTGAATAATAAATAAATCTACTTTTTTATTATTCAATAAAAAATAATATTTAACAAAAATTTTAATGCTGGCAATATAATTGTCAAAAATAAATTAAAATACAAACTAAAGTTGGCATTCACGACATTGAAAAATATTTGTAATTTTCTTTCGTTTTCTATTTATCTAATAGCCCCTTTTTATTGACTCCAAGCCATCCAAACATACTTCTTTTATATATATATATATATATATATATATATATATATATATATATATATATAATAATAATAATAGTCTCCCGTTTTATACCGCACGCGGCTTTGGGAGTATAGCAGGGTAGTCTGCTATATCTAGGGCCTACGGTATACAAGGAAGGTAACATGGCCAGTGCTACGCTTCAACCGCCTATTATTACCCCTGGTTTTACCCAAGGTACTCATTTTATTCAGGCTGAGTCGACCTGGGGCCTATAGACATTTTTAAAAATGCCTAGTTGTTCTTGCCGGCGGTAGGATTCGAACTCACGACCACCGGCATGCGAGGCAAGCACACTACCGCTTTGCGCTACGCGGGCCCATTATATATATATATATATATATATATATATATATATATCTATATATATATATATATATATATATATATATATATATATATATATCTAATATACAAATTTATTAATTTTAAATGTTAATAATGTGTATCGTAAAATACATAAATTTCAATAGAACATTATTTTTTAATCACAAAAAATTATCTTAACACCTCTACTAATTTAATTTAAAATTATAAACAAAACGCAAGAATATTTAAATAATTAGAATTCATAATCAAAAGAGTCCTTATATGAAGTCCCAATACACTAAAATTCAATTAAATTCATTATTTAATCATCCCATATGCAGCATACTAAAATGTATTTAATTATTGTGGAATATGTTTTTTACTTATTAGAATTTCACACCTTTAGAATCACTTCTAATCATAACTTGCGGTCATAATATTACCATAATGATTAAAAAGTAGTTTCATTTTCCATAACAGTCGACAAAATTAGATAATATTTAAATTTTGAAAATTCCTTTAATTAAAAACATTACCGACTAAGGAATATAGTTTAGTTTATAAA
Source organism: Diabrotica balteata (assembly GCA_918026665.1). Classification (NCBI taxonomy): domain Eukaryota; kingdom Metazoa; phylum Arthropoda; class Insecta; order Coleoptera; family Chrysomelidae; genus Diabrotica; species Diabrotica balteata. The sequence continues at coordinate 41,739,331 of OU898282.1, read as the reverse complement.
AATAATCATACTAATGTTTCTTTTTTTAACTAAAAATATTAATTTAATATTAGATTATTCTTATCTGTGTTGAATGTAAATCTGTATTGTTTTGGACGTTTATCGTTTCAATCTGTTTCAATATAAACATTGGTGCATATAAACGATGATATAGTAATAAAAATTAATACAAACTATACGACTCATAAATAATTATTTAAAAAAATAATCGCTCATAAAAAATATGTTGCTAATGGAAGAAAAGAATAGCTAGAAGGAAACTCAGATTTTGCATTAATAATATCACTATAAAATATGACCCATGACTCTAGGTAGAGTATTAGTCGCTTTTTATGATTTTTGCTGTGTCTACTTTTATGTTGTGTTAAGTTGTAAATCTATCTTAATATTTGTAGACCTACCTTAACATCAGTGACACGTCAAATAGAAGAAGTAGCCCGGGAGTGAAAGAGAAGGACAGAAATTGACAGTCGATAGACTGGTCTCATGGCTCTTTAGAGATAATTATGTATTAGTATTAGTTTGTCTTGAAATCAATCAGAAGAACTCCGTAAGTAGCGAAATTAATGCACGTATTTTCAGCGGGAATCGTACATACTATGCTAATAAAAGATTGATGACATCGAAATTATTAGACAAAAAAACCAAATTGACTATCTATAGAACACTGATTAGACCCGTAGTAACCTATGGATGTGAAACTTGGGTAATGACGAAAAAAAATGAAGCCCAACTCAGGACATTCAAGAGAAAAATACTGAGGAAAGTATATGGTCCCGTACAAGAGGAAGATGGCACAATGAGAATCAGGAGAAACGACGAGGTTAATGAGTTAAATGAAGGTTATGCCATTGTAAGATTTGCGAAAAGTCAAAAACTGTCATGGCTGGGACATGTGCAGAGACAAAACGATGCAAAAACAACAAAGAAAATGTTACAATGGAAGCCCATAGGAAGGCGAAAAAAAGGAAGCCCTAGAACAAGATGGTTTGATGACGTGGAAGACGACCTTAAAACAATGAACATAAGAAAATGGAGAAGAAGGGCACAGAAGAGATCTGAATGGAAGGACATAGTCAGACAGGCAAAGAACCATTCAGGGTTATGATGCCAAAAGAAGAAGAAGAATTAGTTTGTGTTGTCTTGTTGATCGGATAGCCAAGCGGGCTGGGCGGCTGGTTTCAATGCGGGAGATGTCAGTTTAATCCCCAGGTCGGTGTACAGAAAACAAAAAGGCTAACGCAGCAGTTTAAAATTCTAAATGAATCTGCGGCTTAGTCTAGAATATGCTGGTATCTGATCAGCCTATGGTGGATCAGTACGGCAAGAGAAAGGGCTTGCGGCACGGTGATACTCCTCCATAGATCCCTACCGGAGGGGCGTGTGCCGCCTAAATACCGGGTATATATATATATATATATATATATATATATATATATATATATATATATATATATATATATATATATATATATATATATATATGTATATATATATATATATATATATATATATATATATATATATAAGAGTAAGAAAAAAGAAGTACTTGTGACTCGTTTGGAAAAAATATAACACTGTTTTTGATGGGTTGGAGTCAATAAAAGGGGCTATTTGTTGACTATTTTTTACTCGAGCTTTCAATTGTGATTACAATTTTTATCAAGAGCTTCTAAAAAATACAAAATGTCTTACAAAGTTGAACTAGAAATAAAAAATTTTTTGTTAACTCACCAAATAAAATTAGTTTTTTATATAAAACTACTGCTTACATAATAAATACAAAAAATATTAATAAAAAAATGCCTTATTCTAATAAATGTTTCTCTGAAAAATTTAGATGAAGTTTCTTAAGAAAAAATTGAATTTATAAACAAAAATAGAATAGCTACAACCAGCCTAAAATGACATAAATACTAACTTAAAAATTTTTATTTTTGACATATTGTCAAAAATAAAATTTTGTTTAAAAAATTCTTCTTTGTTAAGTAACAAAAAAGAAGAAGATTTATTCACCATTGATAGATGCCCGAAAAAATGTAACAAATACATGGAAAATTCAAAATGTGATATTTTACTGACTGCATAAATTAAATAGAAATTATATAATTATAAATTTTGCTTAAATTTTGAATTTCTGACCTTTTGTTTAAATTATTATCACTTTTGCTAATACAAACCATTTCCAAAAAAGTTCTTTTAAATTTATTACTTTCATTACATAAAATTTTAATATTATCAAAATCCATAATATGGTCTTTGTCTATTACATGCTCTGCCAAAGCACAAGATGGTTTCTTAATTCTACAATCACTCTTGTGAGAAATAATGCGATTTGAGAGATTTCTTCCAGTCTCACCAATATACTCAGCTTCACACTGAGTACAAACAATGCTGTATACTACATTTGTTTGATCTAATTTGTCTATAGGATATTTAGTTTTGGAATATAAAGATGAAATAGTTTTGATGTTCTTTGTTGCTATTTTTATATTGTCAATAACCTTTAATGTTTGTATTAATTTAGGAGTTAATGATGGTATAAAAGGTAGTGAATGATAATATATGTTTTGATTGTTGGATACAGTGTTTTGAGATTTAGCAAAAAATGGTGTTAAGTTATTTATATTTAATAAATTAGAAAAAAGCATCCTATGTAGCATATCAGGAGGATAAGAGTTTTCAATTAAAATATTTTTTAACAAATGAAGATCTTCTTGTAGGTAGTCTGGATGAGAAAGTTTTAAAACACGTTCCTTTAATCCTGTTATAAGGTTCATTTTCATTTTATTTGGATGATTAGAGTAATAGCTTATAAATCTATTACTACATATGGGTTTTCTGAACCATCTAGTTTTTCAATTAAAAAATATTTTAATTGAAAACTCTTATCCTCCTGATATGCTACATAGGATGCTTTTTTCTAATTTATTAAATATAAATAACTTAACACCATTTTTTGCTAAATCTCAAAACACTGTATCCAACAATCAAAACATATATTATCATTCACTACCTTTTATACCATCATTAACTCCTAAATTAATACAAACATTAAAGGTTATTGACAATATAAAAATAGCAACTAAGAACATCAAAACTATTTCATCTTTATATTCCAAAACTAAATATCCTATAGACAAATTAGATCAAACAAATGTAGTATACAGCATTGTTTGTACTCAGTGTGAAGCTGAGTATATTGGTGAGACTGGAAGAAATCTCTCAAATCGCATTATTTCTCACAAGAGTGATTGTAGAATTAAGAAACCATCTTGTGCTTTGGCAGAGCATGTAATAGACAAAGACCATATTATGGATTTTGATAATATTAAAATTTTATGTAATGAAAGTAATAAATTTAAAAGAACTTTTTTGGAAATGGTTTGTATTAGCAAAAGTGATAATAATTTAAACAAAAGGTCAGAAATTCAAAATTTAAGCAAAATTTATAATTATATAATTTCTATTTAATTTATGCAGTCAGTAAAATATCACATTTTGAATTTTCCATGTATTTGTTAAATTTTTTCGGGCATCTATCAATGGTGAATAAATCTTCTTCTTTTTTGTTACTTAACAAAGAAGAATTTTTTAAACAAAATTTTATTTTTGACAATATGTCAAAAATAAAAATTTTTAAGCTAGTATTTATGTCATTTTAGGCTGGTTGTAGCTATTCTATTTTTGTTTATAAATTCAATTTTTTCTTAAGAAACTTCATCTAAATTTTTCAGAGAAACATTTATTAGAATAAGGCATTTTTTTATTAATATTTTTTGTATTTATTATGTAAGCAGTAGTTTTATATAAGAAACTAATTTTATTTGGTGAGTTAACAAAAAATTTTTTATTTCTAGTTCAACTTTGTAAGACATTTTGTATTTTTTAGAAGCTCTTGATAAAAATTGTAATCACAATTGAAAGCTCGAGTAAAAAATAGTCAACAAATAGCCCCTTTTATTGACTCCAACCCATCAAAAACAGTGTTATATATATATATATATATATATATATATATATATATATATATATATAAATATATATATATATATATATATATTTTTATATATATATATATATATATATATATATATATATATATATATTTATATATATATATATATATATATATTTATATATATTTATATATATTAGTTTGTCTTGTCATAAATAAAATATACAAAAATGAGTCGTATATTAGAACAAAACGCCCACAGAGTAGAACAAACATAGTGTCAGAAGTAAAAAAAAGTGTTCTGTCAAGCAGAACCAACCAGTCGTTGTAAAAATAAAAAGTAACATAGTTGGCAATGAAATTTAACCTTAGTCAATGGATGGAAATTTGGCTTCCAACTGGGAAGAATGGTGCATGAATTTCAAAATATTTATGAGGGCGACAGATTTAGAGGAGGAAAATGATGCGAAAAAAGGCAGCTCCACTATTACATTAAATTAGTCTAGATGCATAAATATTAACAAGTCAATTAAGGTTAAAATGAATACTGTAAAATTTAAAGAGGTAATAGACAGATTTAAAAAATAATGTAATCCAAAGAAAAATTTAACAGAAGAAATAATTATTTTCTTCATAGAGCACAGAAAGATGGTAACACCACTGAAGATTTCATGACTAGTTTAAAGAATTTAACATGTAAATTAAAAATTTTAAAAGAAAGTTTTTTGTGTGACATGATCATTATTGCTTTAAATCCTAAACACCATTTAATAAGGCAAAAACTATTGCAAGAATTAGATTTGAAGACAGACAAGGTATTACAATATACTCAAAATATAATTAATATCCAAATGCACGGTCTGTCCAAGAAATTAAATCACAGCGACTAAGATGGGCAGGCCACGTGCACAGACTGCATAACGGGAGACTTGTGAAACTGGTATGGGAGGAGATTCCCACAGGCAAAAAGACCACTCGGACGTCCCAGAATGCGATGGAGAGATAACATCCAAGCAGATCAGCGGAAAATGAAAATTAAATTTGACCCTAGGATGATGGAAGACCAAACAAATTGGAAAAAAGTTGTACATCTGTGATAAAGATTTAGATGCATATACTATGGGTTTTTATTTTGTAAAATCACTGCACCAACTGCAAAAAATTGTATAGTATCACCTGATAATGCTATCAAAATATACCAATACTGGCGATTGATTATTCATTCCTTTAAGCGCTTCAAACTCTGTTCCCTGCTCTTCTGTCCAGTGAAAACTGATATTTTTTTTCAATAATAATCTTAAATTTGTCTTACGCTCTGCTAAATTATCTATTTACTTACCTTAATAATTAATCATTCCTAAAAATCTTCCAATATCAGCTACACAGTTAGGAATTATCATTTGACAAATTCCACTTACTTTATTGTAATCTGGACTTATGCCTTATGTACTAAAATATGACCCAAATATTTAATATCTGACAATAGAAATTTGCATTTGTCCATATTTAATTTTAAATTTCATTTATTTAGCCATATTGAGTACGAGTTCTAGTATTTTATTGTGATCTTCCAAAGTTTCACTATAAATCAGAATACCATCTATATACAAACAAATTCCTTCTATGTCTCCGACTATTTCATTTATTATTTTATGAAAAACATCAGGGTGTATTAAATTTGCATAGCTTAGAACTCTCTAAATCTAAATCCAAAACCGGATTGAGCATCTAATATGGGATAATAACATATTTTTATAGACCATTGAATTTACCCATTAACTTGTTTCATTGACTTTTTCTGTTACGCCCGTAGACGACATTCTAGTGAAAACTTCTTTTTTTTCTCTATGATAGACTCATGGATTACTAGATCAACTCTTTTAATTAATTTTAAGTTTTGACAAGTATCTAGACACAAAATTATTTGCGTTAGTAGGTGTATTACGTCTATTGTTGATCTTTTTCTAAATCCCTGTAAATAGTGTTCTATATTTTTTTCTATGTAAAAATTTAGTCGTTTTCTGATGAGTATAGTTAAGATCGTATTTTATCACCAACATTATTTAATAAATATTATAAAGTATATTGTAAGACAATCAAAAAGTAAAATTAATGCTATAATATCGATAACTCCAGCTAACATGTGTATAAAAACAATAATGTTTGTTGATGTTCAAATCATACTACAAAAAAAAACAGATTACACTAACACGGCACTTATCTAGTCTAAAATACATAATTATATTATTTAAAAATGTTTTCACAGCTTTAAGCATCTGATCCAAGTGGTTTCAAGTGAAAGCCATTATTTTAAATCACCCATATATAGCAGATGATTTCACAATGTTGACTTCGTCACAAAACTATTGTTATTTTTTATGCTAAAACCTAAGTCTGACCTAAGTTTGAGGTTTGATGAAGAATGTCAGGCGATAGCAAAAAAAAAGAAGAAGACCAGACAACAAATAATAACAGATAATAGAGAGTGTAAAAAACAAGAATATAAAATTTATCGAGACAGATTGAAAGCTCTGTGTAGAAGGATAAAAAACCACAATAAGTTGAAATTAAAAGAGATAGAACAGAAGTTTAAAAAAAAAGGTGAGGTCGTGTTAGCAAGAAGTTAAAAAGATGGGAAAAGGTTACCAAAACCACTGTAGTTATATAAAAGGTAAAGACGGAATTTTAATTAGCGATCCAGCAGAAATAATGACGGAATGGAAAAAACATTTTGAAGAATTATTAAATGGTGAGGAGGACCACGAAGCAGTAGACAACTGGACTATTGGAGAAGATGCGATAGTTAAAAGACAGCCTGCAGAGGGGAAGGTGGTGACAGCAATACAAGATATGAAAAATAACAGAAGTCCTGGTAAAAATGATATATGCATAGAAACGATCAAGTTTAATGGAGAACAAATACAAAGAAAAATATATCAGCTACTAGTGCAAGTATGGGAAAAGAAAGTAATGCCATCGGAGTGGTATGAGGCCCGCATATGCCCTCTGCATAAAAAAGGACACAAATTGAAGTGTGACAACTATAGAGGTATAGCCTTATTAGACACGATATACAAAACCTTGGCAAGAATATTGAGAAATAAACTAAATTGTTACACGGAAAGAATCCTGCATAAATATCAGGTCGGCTTTAGAAAGGACAGATCTACTGTAGACCAAATCTTCTCATTAAAGGAGAAAGAAACGACTTGTTATGAAGGTAAAGTTCCCTGTATGTTTTGCTTGTGGATTTTAGACAAGCATATGATAGAGTCGATAGAGTCAAAATGTATTGAGCAATGTTACATTTGGGTATACCAAAGAAACTGATCCGGCTAGTAAAAATGATACTTAATAAATCTACGTGTGCAATTGCTTGGCAGGGTCACATATCAGATCAATTTACAGTTGCAAAAGGGTTGAGACAAGGAGATCCTTTATCCACTACATTATTCAACTTAGTGTTAGATCATGAAAAATAACCACCAGTGCTTGACATTTGCTGACGATCTAACGATCCTAGCAAAAACCGAGAACGAATTAACAAGAGTTGTGAAGAAAATCATCGAAAAAGCACAGAAATTCGGATTGGAACTAAATGAAGACAAAACCAAATATATAATCATGGGAGGGACATAAGGAAAAAAGAAGACTTTAGTGTGGCGTCAGTTAGTGGTAAAAGCTATAGATTTAAAAGAGTGGACAAATTTGAATACCTGGGTGTAATTTTCGATGAAAATGGAAAAGAGAAATGGGAGCTCGAAGCCAGAATAGCAAAAGGGAAAAAAAATTAGGTATTTTAAGAGTCCTATTGAAAATACGTTTCTAGACAAGGTGAACTCAGAATATATGAAACAGTAATTTGGCCCACAGTAACATATGCTGGTAAGACATGGACATTAAATAAGAAGATAGAGGATACTCTGGAAAGATGGGAAAAGAAAATATTGAGAAGCATATTCGGAGGATAGAAGATGGTTGGGAGAGAAGAACCAACAATGAATTAATGGCTGTATACAAAGAGCCTACCATTACCAAGTTCGTCAAGGCACAAATAATTAGATGGTTGGGACATGTGGAAAGAATGGCAGCAAACATAATGCCTAAACTAGTAATAACCAGAAAATTAAGGTGGATTAGTAAAGCAGAGGAACACCTTAAACACGTGAAGGTGAGGGACTGGAAAATAAAAGCACAAAATAGAAGCGAATGGAGCAATATTGTACATCAGGTCCTTCAGAGTAGTTAAGAATGTTATATATACATATTTAAGTTAAAGTTGTGTTTAAAATAATTGTAATTAGTTAATATTAGGATTATGTTGTAAAAAAATGCCCTAGGCCTTAACGGCATGTTATGCGTAAAAAGAAAATAAATAAATATAAAACCTAAGTCAGTGAAGTTCAGGTGTTATGATAGTAGGTTTATACAGAACTAAAGTGGACTTAAAAAGACTTACCTAGAAACTTGGGATATTTTTAACTTTGATGTTGTTTTTTCGATATATTTGAAAGTAAATTTTAGTCTTTCACTTCGTCATTATATGCATTATAGAGGTTAATATAATATCATCGACGTGATATTTTAATCCTTCGGTATAAAGTAAGCGGTTTTATAAGTAAGAAATGAGGAAGTATTTCTTAAGGACTTAAAATAACTTGAATAATTATTATTGTTATAAGCTCATAAGCACTCCAAAACTTTTGTAATCATAAGTTTTGAACCACGCATGGTCCAGGATATTTCCAGTTATAAAGCTCTTTAATACTGCTTGAGACTTGTTAAGTGTTAACAGTGTTCTTCGTGTATTTAGTCCATCCAGCAGCATTGTTGTTAGTGTACCTGGTTTCATGAGTTGGTTTGCGCCAAACTCATAATCTTCTTTTTGGTTTAGGTATGATTTATTTTCTTTTTTACAGTTTCGATGACTTCTGTAACTTATAGAACGCCTTCGCTGCATGTTCAAAAAGTACATTGTCGCATTTATGTTGTTAGCTACTTTGTATCTCCTTAGGCGACCTGAATAAATGGAGAGATTTTATTTTAATGTATCCAAGCATTTTTTGAGCGTTGTTCTCTGGACTATGTTGTGAGTTTATTGAAGTGATCATAAATATTTTTTTAGCGTTTTTAATTTATTTTCTACTTCTTACTCCTCAGATGTATTTCGTAATTTGTCCAATATTATTTCGCAATAATTCAATTTTCATAAACAGTCGTTTTTTACAGGGTGCAATTTTTTTAAAGTTTTTCCGATATTAATAGCCTTTGTGTTCTGATCTTAATGCCCATTACATTAGCAATTGTTATTGCTACAGAATATATCAGCATATGCAAACATTTTAATATATGGGCTTCCAAGATAGAATTGCGTAAGAGTGTGTTCACTATTTGTAAGAGCGCACCTAGTTTTTTACGAAAGTTTTTTTTGTAGCAGTGGCCTGATAAGTAAGTTTGCTTCATTAAACCCTTGTATGGCAAGTGCAGTTTCACTTACCCGACTATCATACAACTAGTATACTGGTGCGTATCAACATGCTGGATTTCTTGTATATGAAGCTCAGAAATCTGCGTGTTAGGAATTTTATTAGGCACTTCATACACAATTAGCTCTTGGTTAGGAATCATCTGTTCAACTTTACTTCTGATAGTATCGCGCTTAGTCTCTGATATAAGAATATTTCCTATAATTACCCGTTATTGGTCTGTCAATTCGTACAGATGTTGTCAATAACCAACTGTTTCTCAAACGAGGTTCGTCACCTTGTAATAAAAGCACAAAATGTTTTTGTTTATAGACACAGTCCATTTTATGCGCTGCCTCGGTCGTCCCGCGTAAGTGACTGCCGGCGGACGTTCCAGCACAGCATCGTCAGTGAGTAGAGCTCTTGTAGTTGTTTGGCTAACTTGGGTTGTAGAGCTGTAGCTTATTTTATGAGAGAAGGCCGTCTCCTCAACACCCTACCACCGACGTCCCACATGCTGTTACGTCCAGCACGGACTCAAGATGTACCCTGGAGATCCCTACGCAACGACCCTTAACATGTAAATTAAAAAAATTGAATCATTTAAACAACTATACATTAATCTTTATTTTTATAGGTGTGCATTTAATACCTACTGCCAGGTGTCAGTTTTCGTTCAACGCCAGCTATCCCTGCAACATTCTGAGTGTCAATGCTAAAAATACCTATTATAGAGAGCATCTGTCATTCTCGGAGGGTGGGGCCTGATAGAATATAAACTGTTGAAAAAACTCTCACATGAATAATTTTTATTATTATTATTATTTATAACTATTATCAAAATTTACATCTAAAATGTAAATTTACTTCAAACACCAAGTGACTTTTATTCTATATGCTCCATGTATATTAATATCCTTATTTAATTGCACTCCGTCGGTACTGTTAAATAGAAACTGCAAACTTATTAGAGCAAGAGCAACGATATCAACTTCAGGTATAGTTGGAGCTGTTTCTAACAGAAAAGATAATTTCAATTAACTCGCGTTTAAACTTATGTACGTAGGAAATAACTCATAATTACCAAAACTTCCGTAAATTTATAGAAATTACTGCCGCTTTTCAAATTAATGAAACCGGTAATGAGACTATACAGGAATAATGAAATATCAAAACTTTAACAGAATTACTTTTTTCATGCAGTCAAAACTTCCCGCCGTGAAAACACATTCATCATATGGTTGCGAAGTTGGTGATTCAGGAAATGTAAATATATGAGAATTTTCGTTTGTTCCCGAGACAATCCGCAGCTTCCTCAAATATCTGGGGATGCGAAATCAACCATCGGCTTGATTTATACCTTTATTCCCTTCACTTAATCCTTGCCTGCTCTCTTCACATATTCCCTGGGAATAACAAATTATGCTACGGGATCAACTTCAGCAAGAATATAAATTTTAATTTCAGAAATTTTATAATTCAACACAAACTTCGCAAGGCTACAAAACACTTTTGAAAACATGTAAATGAGCTTTAGCAAAAACAATCTCAGCACAAAAAGGTAACAATCGTAAATAAAAATCTAATGCTAAAGCTTAAGTTTCATAAATGGATATACTCAGTGAAATAAATTTATATTCTTAAAAACAATATTAGATTTATTTAATAATTCGAAGTTTTTAATAAATGAGTTCTTTTTATTTTCATTGAACGATATCGTTGTATACGGAGTCTAAAAATGTTTCAACGTAATTTTCAACATATTCTTTAAATCTTCTTTTATCTTCTATCTCTGTTAAAATTGTTGACCAGTATGACAAATTTGTCTCTGCTTTGAACCATATGTATGAAGATAGTTTTGTTGATGATTGTCCAGTTCCTAATATTGCTTAGCTTAGATTGTGTTTTCCAATCAAAGATTTGTTTCCAGTCTTCTACTTCAAGTACAAGGTGTATCTTTTTATTTCGGCGAGGTCAATTATCTTTCCCAAAGAGGCTGTTTTGTCGTTATTTTTCTTAAGAATGGTAGGCTTGATCGTTCGACTAGTTCAGTTAAATCTTATCGTTCTGTAAGTAATTCTTCATTGTATTTTTGTATCCGTGTTTTATAGTCGTAAAAAAAGCCATTAAAAGTAACCTTCCATTATCAGTTTTTGTCTTATCTTTAATAGGAATGTATAATTTCAGATGACAAAGTAGTCTTCACATATTAATAAATGACGCCTTTGCTATTTGTCACGCGTAGCTCTAGTAGACACCACACTCAGTATAACACAAGTTTGATCTAAATAAAAATGCATTTAAAATAAAGTTAACTTAACCCCAGTGAACAAAAGAATCGCGCTATGGTCCGCTGTTTATATCTACCAAAAGAAAAAATTGGCGATGGTTGGAAAGTTGAAATAAAAGAACGATGTATTGGTTAGCACCTAAACATCAAAGAAGACTACTCTATACTTAGTCTAGGTTGGAGGTGGCCGAATGGATTACTACTCGATTCAAACAAACCAAAAAGTGACCAATAAATATTTAATCGCCGTCAGTTTTTTTTAATATGTTATTTTCTTAGTCTGCAGTTTGTACGTTTTCTAGGTTTTCTATACCATACCAATTTGTTTGTGTGCTACATTATTATAAGTAGAAAATTGAAAAAAATTTCAGCGAATCCTGATCCCGAATTAATTTGGAAAAGGCTAGAAGAACTAACCGATGAGGGCGAATTTAAGAAGGATAATGTGACAGTAGAAGATAGCGCAAATTCAGACGATGAAAACCTGGAGACCTGGTTTAAATAATCCGGATTTTTCTCCTAAGATTCATGAAAACGATGATGATATTATCGCTTTTACAGAACAAGATGTAGTTAACGTGACATCCTCAACAACATCAGGTAAAAGAAAAAGAGCAGAAAAGGAAACTAAAACTTAAAAAATGTTGCAGACTTTTAATTTATAATAAAACCAACTTCAACAGAACTACTTGGGAAAAATGGGTACCAATGAAAAACTACTGATAAAATATCAAATAGTGAAATGCCTAAGACGAGGCTTGTACATTTAAAGCCAGGAATCACACAAAATCTAAGTAAGAACTTAACACATCAATGGGAGAAGCAGAGACTGGCGACTCTCTAAGCCGTCAGTTGAGAACAACCATTACTGATGTATCCGGAGGAAAAACAGAGCAGCCATCCACCTCAGAATAGGCTGAGGAAGCATTTAGAAAGTACTGTTTTCTCTGTCCATATTATAAGAAAAAGGATGATAAAAGTAAAATGCCTCATATGCAAAAAGCACATTTGTGGTGAGCATCAAAAGAAGAGATATCCACAGTGTTGAAAAACTGTGAAGAATTTTCCACATCAAACAAGAAGTTTTTGTTTATTTTTTTCAGGTACCTACTGTCTATTTTATTATAAAAATTAGCGCGTTCTTTTAATAAATCTTAAAACAAACTGTTTTCCATTTTTAACCATTATACGTAAAATTTGCGTATGCCTGACAATAAGCAACTACCGGGTAACGATGACAATCTAGGGTTAAGAAAAGCTAGCAGCTTTTAGATAGAATGACAATGCTACTGTAATAGTATTGTCAAATTGCCACTCAGAAGTGCTGTTTACAAATGTTTAGTAAACTTGAATAAAAGAAGGTGATAATTAATATGCCTGATTTCATTTTCTTCTATAATTCCAATACGAGATGTGTTGACCATTTATGTCATATTAAGCAGTGATCTCACTGCTTAATATAGATGAATGGTTCGCAATAAAAAATGGTGGTTGCCGCTCTATGCTAGGTGTCTAAATAAATGTTGTGTTCAAGATTGACTTCTATATAGGCTTTTAGGTCACGAATTACCATACTTGCAATTTAGAAAACAAATAAGATTACAGCTTCTTACAAAATATAGATGATATCTAACCAAAATCGGGCCAAATACACTGTTTTCAATTCGCAGTATTAGAAAATCTAAAAACGGACAAGAAAAATCACATTATCGTGAAAATAGACTCAAAGTACCTCCGATGCCAAATGTGCCAAAGAAGAACAACATACTTGTGAAACAAATGTAATTTGTCTCTATGTAATATGATTTGCTTTAAAACTTTTCGCAAATAATTTCCATAATATATATCTTAAATTTTGTTAAGTACGATTAATTTTTAAACATATTTACTACAAAAAAAAAAAACATTATTATTACCAAAATGTAAGCGCTCTATGCGATGGCAAAATGAGTGGCAACTAAATTTAAGTTGCCACTCATTGTGACCACTTTTTCACACACATTAATTTTGTTTACATTTTTTACTCAATCAACACTCTCCAATAAAATCTATACAAAACTTTACAACTTTTAAGCTTTTTTAGTTCTGAGCACTATTAAGTTAAATTCAGCAATCGCTATTTCTACTGTAGTAATTAAAGGCAAAGAGTTCTTATACACTTTTAACACTCGTTCATAAATTTCTTTACTTTTAAACCAAAAATACAAATTCCATCGCTGCACGATACGTGACTTCGTGCAGTGATGGACGATACGACAATAATGCTGCGTTTATTTTCAATGCAGATGATAATGGCTTTGGGAACGATCCATCGAGAATAAAGGCGATTGGAGAACAAGGAAAAACTCTCTCAAGAGGCTCTGGTGGTTCGGGAAGAGAGTCCAAAAGTATTCTGGCTTGTGTTGCGGCTGATGGTTCTTTTCTCTCATCTTTCATTGTTTTTAAAGGGTGTGCAGTGCAGGCATGGTGGACCTCAGAAGAGGCTTTCCCAGGAACAGTTTATTCTGTGTCAGCAAATGGATGGATGAAGGAACCTCAGTTTTACAATTGGTTTCACTCTGTTTTTGTAAAGTGAGTAAAGGATTTGCGAGCGTTATTGATATATGACGGACATAAGAGTCACATAAGTTTGAGGATTATTGAGTGGGCACTTAAAAATAAAATAGTATTAGTCAAGTTTCCCAGCCATTTAACAGACAGGCTGCAGCCTCTGGATAAGTGTGTATTCGTCCCGGTAAAAACTTGCTGGAAGAAAAAGCTTATTGCTTCTGGGAAGCAACATATGGGGTACGGAGCAGGACGCCTGCATAAGAAAGAATTTACTGAAATTTTAGGACAAGTGTGTAATGAAGCTTTCACCAAGAATAATATTAAAACCGGATTTGTTTCCACAAGGCTATTTCCAGTCAACCCTAGGAATTTTCAGAAGATGAAGTTAATACTACAGATTTGAAAAGGTTTAAAGACTAAAAGCGGAGAGCCATTCAAGATTATAACATTCAATTGTTGGCGTAGTGTTGTAGTGACGGAATTCCTACAGAGGCGAAACCACTACGAGTACAGCAGGGTCCGTCCAGATATGCCACTTTAGATGTTGTCACTTTAAATGTCAAGTGTATTACTGCTGCTTCAGATATTGTTGCTACATTCTCATCAGCAATTATTAAAACACTAAATGTAGACCCAAACAGAAATTCTGTAAAACCCAAAAAATTTACACCAATATTAAAACAAGCCCAGTATGGAGAGAATGAAAAACGAGGAAAAAACTGCCCGAAAATCTAGGCCTACTGTCCCTGAAGCCCTTTTTATAACCAATACGAACACGAAATTTCGAGAAAATGGGTAAAACAACTGAAGCTAAGTAGGTATTACCAAAGATATATAATTTTCTCTGTTAAACACAAAATATGTAAATTTTTAAATGAAAAATGCAAAAATCGTTTACACTTACCCCACCTGACCCTACCAATAAACAAAAAAGACTAATAGCAGCGACCTCTTTTAACGAACCACAAAACTTATTAAACAGCCTAATGTACTCCAAAACAATATGTACCAAAGACCGGTCGCCAAAGCCTATATTCCTTGGTAAGTGTAATTTGTTTCAAAATATTTACAATTCTGTATAACTAACCACTTCAACATGAATTGTATGTAGAATTTGGGTATGTAAATGATATTTTACATTCTCATACTGTAATGTTTATTTAAGAAAGACAAAATATTATATTTAAAAACGTAAAATGAAAATTATTACACGTGATATTTAAATATCGCTGGACAAGCTGTTCTAATATATTATCTCCGCGCCAATCCTTGCTTAATTTATGAGTAGCGGGATTAGATCAAATCTATATTTCGCACACAAATCAGGACCATCTGATAGAATACATATTAAAGCATAATTTATTTTATCAGCACGCTGCTCTTTGCATGCAAAAAGATTGCTTTAGAAGATAAAAGTACGTGAGCTTCCACATTACAGTATACATTCGTACGTGTCTTATGCAGTGTACGCGAACCTGCAGTGTACATTTTAGACAGTTGGTTTCAAGATACATACTTTATCTCATGTAGCGTTAAAGTTCCGGTCGTAATGACACTAAAGTGTGCCGTCGAATGTCAACTAGGGTAGCTAGAATATAATTTTTAATATGCACATTTTTTACTTTAAAAGTTTTCTCCTGTTTACATAATAAATATTACTAACTAAATATCTAATTTTATAACAACCAAAAAAAAATGGCTAATGATGCTATGTTTCACACTTTTCGTTTCTTATTTGTTCATATATATATATATATATATATATATATATATATATATATATATATATACAGGGTGGTGAGTGGTCAAACGGACATCATGGAAATTCAACGGAAAATTCTACATTGTTTAATTTTTGCTTCTCTAAATATTTAAAACCAAAAGTCATACGAAACTATTTGTAGGGGACTGAAATCTATATCGAATACAAATGTTAAAATTGTTCTACGAATTAAACGTGTTCCAAAATTTTGCAAAAATATAATAAATTTTTTAGGCCACCCCTTAAACTCAGGCCACACGCAGAGCAAAAATGTGTATGGCGTGTTGCGTTCGGTTATATTAACGTCTCTGATATTTTTATTATGTTTAAAAAACAATAAAGTTATTTAAAAAACATACTCAAAAGAGAAAAAAATAGCAATAATTAAAATGTTTTATTCAGGTAATATTGCGCAAACTATCAGTTCCCTATATAGCTTAACGTATCACAATAGACCAATTCCAAGTCATTTTACAATTCACAAAATTTTACAAAATCTTGAAAATACTAAGACCATGATTTCTAATGTACCTGTACAAGCAATATTGCTGAGGTACGAAGAAATTTGGAAAAGTAAAATGAAATAAATGTATTAACAGCAGTAGTAGAAAATCCTAGAATAAGTTCGCGGACCACTGCAAACCAGATTAATATTCGTAATTCCACAGCCTTAAAAATTTTGAAAAGAAGTAAATTCCGTTTATATATATTTCAATGTCATTAGAAACTAAGAGAAGGAGATACTGAGAGTTGAGCATAATTTTGTTATGAAATTTTGTAGAGGACTAATGCAGACACACAATTTTTAAAAGGCAATTGTTTTAGTGATCAATATAAATCATCATCATCAGTGGCATTATAGATCGTTATAGGATAGATTGCTTAAACAATTACAACAGAGATATTTGCAGTATTCTGGACACATTGCTAGAAGAACAGGCAATATGGAGAAACTGATAGTCGAGGGTATAGTTGAAGGAAAGAGACCCTGGGGAAGATCTCCAAGCTGTTGGGTAGGTCAAACAAAAATATTGATTAACCAAGGTTTACATGAAACAGAACAACTAGCCCAGGACAGAGAAGGATGGAGGGAAATTGTAAAAAAACTATGAAGGCCTGATGGTGTCACCACATCCCAAAAGGGATTGGGACTGAGGAGGAGGATGAGCCAAAGCCTTCTTCAGAACAATCTTTCATTCGCCCCTGTCTCTGGCAACTTTTCTCCATGCTTTAACTCCGATGGATTTTAGATCATCCTTTATGTTACCTTGATACCTAAGTTTTAGGGCCATCTGTTTCCCCAAGCCATAATAGCACTTATTAGCAAGCTCTATTCTTCTTTTAATTTGACATTAATCGCTGACATTGTTTTCTTTAGTCAGCAGCGAGCCCACGTAGATGAAGGTATCCACACCTTCCAGTTCCAGATCATCAATTAATAGTCTAGGTATCTGGTTTCCTGATCTAGTACAATACATATAATTGGTTTTCTGTGCGTTTATTTCTAATTCCATTCTCAGTGCAGACGCCCTTAATGATCGAAATGCTTTGATCAGAGATTCCGTGGACCTACCAATAGTCTATGTCCGCTGCATATCCGACCACTTGTACAAATTTATTAAAGATGGTGCCATTCGTATTAATATGGCACTCTCGAATTACTATTTCTAGTGCAAGGTTAAATAAGAGACATAGAAAGAGAAAGTCCATCTCCCTGTCTCAGTCCATTTTTACAATGGAAGGGTCTTGAAAAGTCGTTTTGGATTCTGACTACACTCTTTACGCCGCTGAGTGTAAAATCCATCAGTTGAACAAGATGAAGCGGCATTTAAAATTCGACAATAGCCTGTAGAAGTTTTGTGTGTTGACTGAGTCGTATGCGGCTTTGAAATCCACGAATATGTGGTGGGTGTCGACTCCGAACTCAAGCGTTTTCTCAAGAATCTGCCTAACTGTGAAGATTTGATCCGTTATTGATTTATTGGGTCGGAAACCGCACTGGTAGTTCCCAACTATTTGTTGAGCATAGGGGATCAATCGTCTGTATAATACGTTGGACAATACTTTATATGATACGTTAAGTAGGGTGATGCCTCTATTATTATCACACACTATCATATCTCCTTTTTTGTGAAGAGGGTACCCTACACCTAATTTCTAGTCTGCGGGCGTTTCCTTCCGTAGCCAGGATTTCGGTTACTAATTTATGCATGTGTTTAAGGAGTTCGGAAGAAAGATTGTCCAATCCAGGGGCTTTGATATTTTTCAGTGTTGAAATAACCTCTCTAATTTTTCATCCATTTCAGGCAAGGTAATTTCTATTTGGCCTTCTTCACGACTGTCGCTAGGCAGCTCTTCAAAATGATTCACCCACCTATTTAGTATCTGTTCTTTGTCACTAAATATGGAATTGGTGATGGTGATTGATAATTGCCGATTGGGCAATCGATACTTTAACGAAAAAAGAAGTCATGACATCTAAACTACTTTTTTCTATCCTCTCTAGTTTTCGGTATATTTAGCAAAACATACCAATTTGGGACACACTGTACAATAACAATAAATAATGAACCAAATGTTTAAAAATATTGGATTTAGTCGATAAGAAAACCTAAGGATATTATTGAAAGCCACACCCAATATCGTTAAAAAATAAATGCCGAGTTAGGAATATTTAGACACAATATTATTGGACCATTTTTCTATGAGGAAAATTTAAATTTAAAAAAATTTTAAACTTGCTACACGAATAGATTTTAGCGAAACTTGTAGAGATAGCCCCAAATAAAGAAGAAATGGTTTAAAATAAAAAGATACCCTGCGCACAATAACTGAGAGGTTAAGGAATTCCTTAAAAACAGCTTTATAATTGTAACATTAAGTGGCCATCGAAATCGAAAGATCTACCTCCTAACGATTGTTTTATCTTTAAACATCTAAAATGAAAAATCTATTTTGACCAAAAATGTATAGATATTACTAAATAGTGTACAAAAAAAAACGCCACTTGTCTGGCTAATCTTAGACGAGAATTTTACAATCGATTGAGATACTGTTTAGTACAAAATGGCGGATTGTTTGAAAATTCTTGAACATGTTTGAAGCATAAATTTGATTTCGACAACATCAACATTTTAAAAACCAAACAAAATAACAAGAAGAAGGAGATATACGAATCAATGGAAATAAAAAATACCTTCTTCTTCTCGTGCCACTCCTAGCGGAGATTGGAAATCATCATGGCCACTGCGACTTTGTTAGCAGCGCGCCTGAAAAGTTCAATCGAACTACACCCGAACCATTCACGTAGATTACGAAGCCACGATATTTTTCTTCTTCCCACACTTCTTTTGCCCTTAATTTTGCCCTGCATGATGTTTCTTAAAAGTTCGTACTTTTCACCTCTCACAATGTGCCCCAAGTATTCCATCTTTCTAGTTTTTATCTCATTTAGAATTTCGCATCTTTTGTCTAAAGTTTGGAGTACTTGCGTGTTAGTGACGCGGTCCATCCATGATATTCTGAGAATGCGCCTATAGCACCACATCTCGAAAGCTTCGATGTTTTTTATGGTCAACTGTTTTAGTGTCCAAGCCTCAACTCCATATAACAGGGTAGAAAAGACATAACACCGCAGCATTCGTATTCGTAACTTTATATTGATATCACGATTGCAAAAGAGTTTGCGCATTCTATTAAAGACTGATCTAGCGATTTCTATTCTACATCTAATCTCTTTTGTTTGATCAGTATCGTCTGTGATCCAAGCACCTAGATATTTATAACAGGGCACACGCTCAATCGTTGTATTGTCTATTACAAGATTAGCTGTGATGTTCTTTGATTTCGTGATTACCATAAATTTAGTTTTTTTCAAATTAATTTTCAAGCCGTAACTGTTGCAGTATATATTGAGACTTTGAACGAGATGTTGTAGTTCTACTAGCGTTCCCGTTAGGAGAACTGTATCGTCAGCATACCTTATATTGTTGATCGTCTCACCATTTATTATCAGACCAAGATCTTCTTCCTCGAGTGCTTGTTCACAGATAGCTTCACTATACAGATTAAATAAAAGTGGCGATAAGATACATCCCTGCCGGACTCCTCGACAGATTTGAATTTCTTCTGTTAGTCTGCCCTCAACCTTGACATTTGCTGTTTGATTCCAATATAGATTGCATATAATTCGAATATCTCGGCTGTCTATATTTTTCTTTATTAGAACTTGTCTTAGTGGTTCATGTTGTACTTTATCAAAGGCCTTTTCGAAATTAATAAAGCAGGCGTAAATTTCTTGATTCATGTCTAAGCATCTCTGTGAGAGAACGTTCATTGCAAACAGAGCCTCCCTTGTACCCAGCCCTTTTCTGAATCCCATCTGAGTGTTACTGATGTCTACGTCTAATTTCCTATAGATCCTATTATGGATTATTTAAAAAATACCACACGCAATCAATGACAAAATAGATACAGAGAACCTAAATAAAATATATTTTAATCTGATTTAAATGATAATAAATATAACACCATATAAAATTCTTAAAGTCATAACATATCTTCACTTTACCTTTTTCGATACGCGCATATAAAAATAATTACATAACAATGACAGTAAACCATGAGATATCAGATATCAATTTTTACTTCTGTCAATTCATTAATTACGTTTTGGTAAGTTTTATATATTTTACAATAACTTTTGGTTGTAGAGAAGATTTTATGTATTATTAGTACGTAGAGATTTCTATGTATTTCATCATTCTGGATATATTAAGTTGCATTAGCAATTATTCTTAGAGTCTTGTATTAAAATCTTTGTATTTTCATAACAATAAATTTGCTAGCTGATCCCCAGAGCTGCGAACCTTATGATTAAAGGGTTTTATTATAACTTTGTATATTAGCAGCTTGTTGTCAATCAATAGGTGTGAGTTTAGTTTACACCATCCAGTAAAGTTTTGTCAAGATAAATGCCTAAACATTTTACGTCATTTGGAGCAAAGGATGTCAATCGAGAATAACTTGTGGACATACACCTCTTCTTAGAGTAAATGTTATATGTGTGGACTTTGAGGAAGTTACTTACTCTAATTCTCCAGAGTTTAAACCATTTAATAGTTTCGTTTAAATGTAGTTGCAGTATATCTGATGCTATTATTGGATTACCATGAGATGTTAAGGAAGCAGTATCATCTGCAAATATTGCAGGCGTAAGGTTATTGCTTGTTAGTAAGTCAGCCATATGCAACAGGTACAAAATCGGCCCAAGCACACTACCCTGAGGTACACCAGATATGATTGGGTACAGTTTTGTGTAGGCTCCACTATACTTTACTAGATATTTTCTTTCTAAAAGGTATGATCTAAGCAGTTTAAATTAAGTGTAAGGTAGATTTGTCTTTAATTTGTACAGAAGTCCTGTTGGCCACACCTTGTCAAAAGCTTAAGAGGCTTCTAAAAAGGCTGCAGTACAGTATTTCTTATTTTTGAAACTAGTTCTTATTGTTGTGTCTAATCTCTGTACTTTTTTCATTGTAGCGTGTTGGTTACGAAATCCGAATTAATGGTCAGGTATAAGATCCTTTTTGTCTAATACTGATTTGATTTTTCTCAACAGAAGTTTTTAAAAAAACCTTAGAAATGGCTGGAAATAAACTAATCGGTCGGTATAAGTTGACATCTTTTGGATCTTTATCAGGTTTTTGAATGATTATAGTCTGTGCCACTTTCCATCGCAAAGGAAAGTAGTACAAACTTAACGTAGCATTGCAGATTACTGTAATTATTCTGTAGCAATCATGGATTAGGTTTTGAAAGATCTTACCTATAACGAGATCGTATCCCAACGCCTTGTTGGGATTTATCTCATTTTTTATTTGTTTTACTTTTTTAATGTTAAGTTCGGAGATTGCTAGTGTCATTTGATATGGAGCGCCAAGAAAAGAATGAAGGGGTTTTTCTGGTTCTACAGGCACTTCTCTGGTAAATGGACTAAATACTTTCAAACGATGTCCTGCGATTGTCTTGGATTTCTCTATATCTGTTTTTGTCCATTTACCTTGGACATTTTTTAAAGGAGGTATGGCGTCTTGTGGTCCTTTTATTTTTCTCGTCGCTTTCCATAAAAAATAGTTTATATCTTTGAACGTTATTGTTAAGCAAACAAGAGAAGAACTTGGCATAACATACAAAAAAATGTATTGAATGCTTGAAAGAAAATCATCTCTATCTGTATACAACAAGCTTTTACTTTATAAATAAATACTACGACCTATTTGGACTTATGGTAGCCAACTCTGATGGTGTCAAAAAAAGTAATATAGAAATATTCTAGAAATTTCACTATTAAGTATTGAGAAATAATGTCAGAATAAAGTAGTGAATTTTGTTTATAGAAACATATTTATTATTTAAGGTAAAAAAATGGTTTGTTAAAGCAAAAGTTCGTATGGTCCAAGATTAATCCATTCTGCGAAATATGGAGTGTTTGTTTATTTCCGCGAAATATCTGCAGATGCAAGTTTTGTAATGATTTATTTGATTACCATGGAGGAAATGATTATAAAAGCAAATAACAAAGCCTTTAATAACTCTCCATATAACTTTAAAATGTATAAACGAGGCTTTCTTACACATTAGACAGTTATTTAACCCATGTATAGCTGCAAGTTTTACTGTGAAACCGAGGTTACTCTTAGAAAGCTTGACTAAAATTACTTTTTTTTAGATCAGTGACACAATTGTTGTACACAGATGGATATACTCACTATCATAGATTATGCCTTCAATCGATACGAAGGAACGAAGATCCCAATGTGAAGGAACGAAGATCCCAATGTGAAGGATATTTCTTCAGCAAATATAATATTGTAGTGACAAATCAAAGAACAGCTCTTAAAGAGTCGAATGTCGAAATAACAACGATGTTAGCTTTTAATTAATGTTTTTTTGTTGTTTTACTAGTGGTTACAAATACATGCAAAATAAATGCGAAATTTTGTAATTATAAAAAAAGTAAATGCGAAATTTATGATTTTTATTTGCAAAAATTCCATACCCTGTTTACTATCTTGTCAAAATAAAAATGATTAGTTTCAATAGTCACGTCTCTTATTTTTCTGTGCATATTTCTCATATCATATTTTGTTAGTAGTTCGTACATCTCTTTAGATATTTACATCAAATATTATTTTATTTTTTCGTTGTATCTCTTTACCTTCTTTGCTAGAGGCAGATAATGCAAATACCGTGGATTTAAATAGCTACAAATGCCGAACTTTTAAGATGGCTTCAAAGGAATTTGGAAGTCATAAGGACTATTGAACTGACAAAATTAGAATGCTTAAACCGTATTAACAGAGGTGAGAAACAGGCAGCAGCCAGACTTGTCGTGTAAGGAGATATTAAGGGCAAATGAAGGATAGGGCAAAGAATGACATACTGGACGAAAAATCTTGTAATTGCCGTTGAAAAGATATTTTCAGAGTAGTTGCCATTGGGATACAAATCGCTGAACTAAATAATGAACCTCCGATGGGGAAAGAAATCACAATAAAAAGGAACTAGTTTTGATACGTTATTAGTTGAAGGGCTTACTAAAATAATTATACTTATTACTATTGTTGTTCGTTTTTTAATTTAAGAATTTTAAATCGTACAATTATGGTTATAAAACATAAGGCGCTTAACATTTTAATAAGCAAAATAGAAAAGCACCTCTAATTGCTCCAAATAGACGTAAAAATAAACTTTTCTTTGTTAAAATATTACAAAGATATATAATATATTTTTCCCTTTATATTTGTCTCATTAAAGGATATGTCAAGTATTTCCAGTCTCATTCAATTCTAAATGAGTTTACCTGCTTACAAATTGTTGTTTTTAAATGAAGTCGTTTGTAAATTTATCTGTAGAAATAAGGAATAAGTACCTTCTTTCAGAAAGAGCCAAATAATTACGTCAGATAGTATGGCTTATACGAATATCTCTAAATCCTCCTTTCAAATTAGATTCTTTATAAATCGACCCTATTTATCTTTTCTTGGATTTCCTCTTGTCATTCTTTTAATAAACATTAGGAAGCAGCAAAATTAATTTTCCTTTTCGTCGCTGCGCTGTTTCTAACAAATTCTACCGGCAAATCTGCCTTTATGTTTCAAATGGGCCTCTTATTTCTGTGAAATGTCGTGCACTTAGGAAAATGTATATTTGCTTTATAGTTCTTGTACACTGAATAAGTGATTGAAGCGGATTTCGAGTCGGAGTATTTTGCATACAAAAACTAGAAAGCACATCTGAGAAGTCGCTACTCGAACACACTTTACGTCGATTATTGCAAAACGAAGTGACAAAAAAATTGAAATGTAAGGTACTGTCACGAATCGTCAAAGGGAATTTATTAATAACAATAAGTCTGAAGTAGATTGATCATATACAATAAATATTGATCTGCTCATAACTATGTATATGGTAAAAAAACGATAATGACATTACGTTAATTAGACTTTTAAAGATTATAATAACAACTTTATCAGATGAACAACAAGGATTCAGATCCGGAAGATCCTGCATAGACGCCGTTTTTGTACTAAGACAAATCACAGAAAAGGCCATCGAGTACAATAAACCAGCATATCTATGCTTTATAGACCTGACAAAGGCTTTCGATCACATCCAAGTCGAAGACGTCTTACACCTAGTGTATAAAAGAAACATACCAATCAATATTATACAAACCATCGAAAACATCTACTTCCAAAATCGAATACAGGCAAAGATAAATGGAAAACTAACACAGTGTATACCAGTACAAAGCGGAGTCAGACAGGGTGACTCGTTGAGCCCACTTCTGTTTAATATAATAATGGACGAAATAATACAAGCAGTACGTAAAGGTCATGGCTACAGAATGGGGAACAAAGAAATCCAAATATTATGTTATGCAGACGACGCCGCATTAATCGCCGAGACAGAAGACGAGCTCCAAAGATTAACACACATCTTCAATACAACAGCTAAGAAATACAAAATGATAATATCAGCAGACAAAACCAAATGTATGACAACACGTAAATACCCACTATGGTGTAAAATCAAAATTGATGAGAAAATAATAAAGCAGAAAGCAAGGTTTAGATATTTGGGGATAGATATAACTAGTTACGGAGATGTTGAAGAAAAAGTACGACAACAAAGCTTGAAAGCAAGTTAAGCGGCGGGTTCTCTTAATGACACAATCTGGAAGAACAAACACCTAAGACAAGACACAAAAACAAGAATCTATAAAGCAGCAATTAGACCTATATTAACATACACGGCGGAGACAAGACCTGACACATCTAAAACGAGACGACTGCTAGAAACAACAGAGATGAAAATACTCCGACGAATATCAGGGAGAAGTCTATTGGATAGGGAGAGAAGCGAAAACATAAGAAGAGCATGCAATATAGAAGACATAAATGGATGGGTGACAAAACGAAAACAGTAGTGGAACGAACATATCAGTAGAATGGCAGAGGAGAGAATACTACGAATAGCACGAGATAGTCACCAAATGGATGAAGAAGTATTGGCAGACCAAGAAAAAGATTTATTAGCAGATTCAAAATTTCCAAATGTCTTGTTAAAAAATAATTCTGTCTCTACTACATCCAATTCAATTCCAAAGATGATAAGAATCAGTGCACTAGGGACTCGAAATGTAGGGAAAAATTTATTAACAAAGGATCCCCAACTTTCAAATGTGTTGTTAAAAAGGAAATCTGTTTCTACCACATCGAACAATTTAATTCCAAAGTTGATAAAAATCAGTGCACCACAGACTTCAAACATAGGGAAAAATATAACACATTATAAACTTTGAAAGGATTTAGTAAAAACCATATATATTTCTAGTAAATCAAGTAATCCCATTTTAAAAAATATATCAATAGATGCTACAAGTTTAAAGAAAAATATATTAACAGATTCTAAAGTTTCAAATAGTTTGCTAAAAAAAATACATCAAACAATTCACTTCCAAAGATGATAAAAGTTAGTAAACCACTATTGAAACCAGTGGAAGAGGATTGTAAACAATCTCCTAAAATTACAAATGTGTCTATTAAAAATAAAGAATTTGATAGATCTCAAATATGTAAACGCGCATGGGATAATGAACATAGGGTTCAATGGAATAATTTAAATGTAGTCCTAAAAGAAACGGATGACAAAAAAAGAAAAATCAAAGAAGCGGCCCTAATTATGCTAAATGAGGCCAATTGTGTCGCAAATTCCTCGGCAGAATGTAGTAGGATCTGGTTATAAATATTGAAAGAGGAAGTTAATAATACGAAAATACCAGTATTAGTAAGTCAGTTACATATAGAGGATACATCATTTATGTTTTTTTTTTAAATAATGAAACATATAAAATCAGAATTTTGGAGATGTTGTTGTATTCTTAAAATGAAAAGGTTTTAGGTAGGTACCACTGGTGACCGTTCTTTAATAACATTGTTGTTATGTTGCGGACTATCTTTACTTGTAGTTGCTTTTGGACATTCCACCGCTTCTTTGGCCAAAATTTCTGATTTACGTGCATCAAATTCATCTTCCACATATTCTTCAGTTTCCTCTAAATCAGCAATATCGCTTTTCTCGTTCACAATACATATGTCATCATCGTCCATGTCGTCCAAAGGCAACTTCTTAAGTTTATCATGAGTCAAAGGCCGCTTTCTTTTATAAAAATTGTTCATGCTGGGGTTGTACTGATAGTTAATGAGTCAAATACAAAATATCTCTTAGTGTTTAGCAAAATAATAAAATAAAAAAAATTTCTGATAAAAATTTATTTTTCACGTAAATAAGAACGTGGCGTAGTATACGAGAAATAGAAATATATTCCCGTCTTAGACAATAGTTATAAAATAACTATATACAGATGTAACTACGCCATCTAATAACAAAAAGAGAAATCAAACGATTTCTACCTGGCCAAATATAATTCAAATTTTGACGACTGTGCTTTCTAAAACGTGCAAAGCAAGCACCTTGATAAATATCGTAAACTTTTCAAAAAATTTTAATAGGAAAATAATTTTGTAGTGTTAATAAAGAAAATACTTACTACTCCTCGTATATTACCTGCATACATCTACATGGTTTACAATATTTTGAAACTCCATTCAAATGAAGTATCGCACATATTTCAGCCATTAACAGAAACTACCGTAATATTCTAGCAGTTTAATGTCTGATTTTGTAGCCTGGCGTTTACCTGGTGGCCTATAGACAGAAAAGACATTATCAGTATTCACTGTATCGATCTCTCAATAATTCGGAAAACCTGCGAGCAATGACATTAAAGCGGAGAGATCGCAGGGAAAGAAAATTAACCACGTAATAATGTCGATCATAATGATCCTTTGGGGAATAGTTTAGACACAGACAATTTACTTTCTTGATGTCACGTCATACCTGACTAGAATCCGAAGAATGGCTGTCGCTTTTTATTTAAAAATATCCAACTCGAAGTCGTTCATTTTGTAATTTGCTGCGAGGGGGTAACGCAGGTTCATCACTTTAGTTAAAGGGCAGCTTTAGTCATTAAAATAAAATTAGTTTAACAGTTTTTGTAAAAAAACATAACACCAAATATAACAAATAGCCTAATAGCTAATATATTGAGCTATTAAATAGCTACCTGATATATTGTTACCCATAAAAAATGTGACTAAAAACTTTCGTAGACAACTGAGTTGTACGAAACTTTTAAAACTGAACGATAAAAATCAGTCGATTAAAAATTTAGACTCGGTGCAGCTACTGATTTTACTGGGACCTTGTCGTCGTCTCTCGTAATAAAGTAGCTTAGCGGTGTTGTCAACAAAACTTGTTAATGTGGACTTTTATGATAAGAACCAATGTAACAAAATTAAGGAATGAAGAACAATGACTTATAACCAAGGTGACAAAAAAATGAAAGAAATATCCTTACAACACAAAAGTGCCAGTGCTAAAAGACAGTTACCGAGAAATCAATATGAAGAAATAAACAATAGCCTGACAGTTAACACCTTAATACCAACAACACCACAAACTTTTGGATCTTTACCTTATATTCCATTCTTAACACCAAAACTTCTCAAATTATTTAAAGGATTAGAAAACACAAAAATTGCCACCAAAAATATTAAAACCATAGCACATTTATACACTAACGTTGACGTTTCAATTTCCACTTCGGAAATTGTTCTTAAAATACAAACAGTAAATTAAACAAATTTTGTTTTTTGTTACATAGTGAAAAATTCTTCTAATAATTTAATTTTATCTGACTCATTTAATTACACATCATGTAATTCGTCTTTAAAAAGACAAACACATGACATGATGACAGTAAAATTCTCCTGTTAGTGATTCCATAGTAAATTATGAGGGAAAAACCAGAAAAAGAACCTCATAATTCTATCCCGACATTGTAAGTATTTGTTCGTGCATTTAGTTTACCTTTAATAAACACCAAAATTCTGATTTTATATGTTTCGTTATTTAAAAAACATAAATGATGTATCCTCTATATGTTACTGACTTACTAATACTGGTATTTTCTTATTAATAACTTCCTCTTTCAATATTGGTAACCAGATCCTACTACATTCTGCCGAGGAATTTGCGACACAATTGGCCTCATTTAGCATAATTAGAGCCGCTTCTTTGATTTTTCTTTTTTTACCATCCGTTTCTTTTAGGACTACATTTGAATTATTCCATTGAACCCTATGTTCATTATCCCATGCGTGTTTACATATTTGAGATCTATCAAATTCTCTATTTTTAATATAAGATTGATGTTCACTTATTCTAACATTTAATGGCCTTGATGTTTCACCTAAATAAAACTGATCGCATTCACAAGGTATTTTATAAATGCAATTCTTTGTCCTTTCTTGTTCATTGTTAGGTTTGGTTTTGGACAAAATAGATCTCAACGTGTTTGTTGTTGTGAATGTTGTTGAAATGTTGAATTTATTTCCTATCCTTTTTTTTCTGATAATTCTTTTATGTACGGTATTGCTATTTTCCTCGTATTATTCCTTGTGCATGCTGTAGGATCTCGTTCTAAGTTGTTCTGTTCAATCCGATCGATAGTTGAAAATTCCTTATTTATAAACGATAAAGGATAATCATTTTTTAATAAAACAGATGTTAACAAATGTTTCTCTATCGTATGATTTAATTATTCCCTTTTTTACATTAATATTGTGATTTGATTTGAAATTTAAAAAATATCTATTGGTGTGCGTTGGTTTTCTATACACCTGAGTGTCATATCCAGTATCGTTCTTAGAGATTAAAACATCCAGGAAAGGTAGCGTGTTATTATATTCCTTTTCCATGGTAAATGTTATTGTCTCTTCTTTATCGTTTATATAATTTAGGAATGTGTCCAACAACTCTG
Organism: Diabrotica balteata; assembly: GCA_918026665.1. Taxonomy (NCBI): domain Eukaryota; kingdom Metazoa; phylum Arthropoda; class Insecta; order Coleoptera; family Chrysomelidae; genus Diabrotica; species Diabrotica balteata. The sequence continues at coordinate 41,709,856 of OU898282.1, read as the reverse complement.
ATCCATGAGGCCATATTGAGAATACATCATCTACATACCTCCACCATACTGTGGGTTTTAAATTTTGTTTAGAAATGATATTTGTTTCAAAATCTTTCATAAATATATCGGCTAAGAATGAAGATAAACTAGAGCCCATTGCTAGATCAAAATTTTGTTTATATAATTCATTATTTAGTTGAATATATGTATTATTTAGTACAACCCGACGTTCATTTTACACCCCTCGAGAGGGGATGCCGGTAGTGACGAGAAGAAGAGAGACACAGTCCACACCCGAGTCTTAACAGAACTTCCTTACGCCAAGGACGCTATTTTTAAATTTATTGTTTACAACATATTTTATATGTTCCTTTTTACTTCAATATAGTTTAGTTTAAGTGATTTGTTTTTTTGTACTATTACGTGAAATTCTAATAAGATTTAATCTACATCCTACACCTACAATTGTTAATAACTCCATTATAGCCGATATGTTTAGTCTTGTTCTAGTTGCCAATGAATCATCACTCTCTAATTTTGTCTTGACTATACTTAAAGTCTTATTTAATGGCACATTCGTAAATAAACTATTTATGTCGAAACTTACCAAAGTATGATTTGAATTCAATATTTGATAATTTATTTAAAAAATGTTGTGTATTTTTTATGAATGTGTCATTTTTATTTGTAAATGGTTTTAAAATATTTAATAAAAATTTTGATAGTTCACTACAAGAAGAATTCATTGTACTACAAATGGGTCTAAGTGGTATATTCGTTATATGAATTTTCGGTACTCCATAAAAATGAGGAGTCCTTCTGTAATGAGGTGTAATTAATCCTCTCTGATAACTTGTTAAAAAATCTTTAAACTTGAATAAAGTTCGATATATTTTATTTTTCAAAGGCTCTTTTGTTAATTTTGTATAAGGTCCGTTTATTATTAGATCTTTAATTTTGTTTTCGTATTGAATTTTATTTATTATCACAGTTGCATTCCCCTTGTCTGCTGGTAGGATGATTATGGAGTCGTCATTTTTTAAATTTCTTATAGCCTGTAGTTCTTCTTTGCTTATGTTTTGTTCAATTTCAGTAGATATTTCCAATTCAAGTTTACATAACACTCTGTATTCTTCCTTTTCGTGATTATGTTTATATAGGAGAAGCTTCTCGAACATTACACAGCAAAATTATTTGCTGTGTTGCTGTGTTGCAAAAATAATTATTTATAAACAAATAACAAGCTTGTGCATTAGCCGAGCACTTCATCAATCTAAATCACATATTTAATTTTTCACAAGATTCAATTCTAGAGAGGCACAAACATGAGCAGAAGCGGTTATTTTTAGAAATGACACATATACAGAAAAATAAAAAATGTATAAATAGAAAATTAGATATTGACAAATTAAGTAACATTTATTGTTACATATTAATATATCAATAAATACCATCCTAATCTCATTTTCTATCGACATGCCAACATTAAAAAATTCGTATGTGCTAAGCCAAAGTGACTGGATTAATTAATTTTTTTATCGACAATTAAATAAATAATAATAAAAACTATTGTTACTGGTTTTTATTTCCACGTAAAATAACTGTATATTCATTCATATATGTCCATTAATCAAACCAACATGACAATGACATATATAGTGACAATATAGTTATTTTTTTAAAAAAATTTTAATATATTTGTAATGGTTTGTTTTATAAAGTACAATATTAACTGTAATCTCACGACTAGTAAGTAAGACAATGAACAATTTTAACTAGTTAATTTTTATATTTCTTTGTTAACAGATGTCTTGAAAAAGAATTAAATTAGTTTTAGTTAGTTTTCTTTGTCTTGTGGGCCAAATAGACTGACTGCATCCTCACGAATTACCACTTTATCTATATATATATATATATATATATATATATATATATATATATATATATATATATATATATATTGTTGTTATTAATTAAACAAATGACACTTAATTTTTATTACAGAAATAGTTGAAGCCTTGAAAAGGATGTTGCTGGATAAAAGTTTAAATATATGAATGTTAAATTGGTAAATAGAGGTACTAAAAAAACTTAACAATTAGAAAATCGTTAAAATATTAATTTAATAAATCAATAAACACATTAAACGACGGAGCCTCAATTGCCAGTTTTTAACCTGGTAGCTGGAAGAGGTCAACACAGGAAAAACTCCAACTTAAATTCCAGTCTTGAAAAAAATTCGAAAAAAGCCAATCTTTGGTAGAAATACCAAAAAAAAAACCAGAAAATCCAGCTCCAAATTAAATGAAATTCTCCCAGGTGAATTGTATTAGGATGCCATAAGACAATGGCATCAAAACAATATTATTAATATCAACGAATGGTTGGGACAAGAAAGCGAATTTAAAATTAATAACATATAAATAGTAGGTATGCTATATCATTAATAAGCTATGTGCTTAGTGACCAAAGTGGTCTCGCACTTTTATGGGCATGAAAGGCCACATGAAGTCACGCTAGTCTCACCATTTATGACAAAAAGTACAACCGGACTATGGGACCTTTTTAGTTATGTGTATGTTGGCACCCAACGTGTGTGGCATCTTATTTAAGTTAAGTTACGTTTATTTATTATTTTTAAATTAAATAATAATACTAATCAACTATTCTTGTTGTCACTCATTTGTAAATACAGATTTTTAATATTTTAAACATCCAGAACATTGAATTTTGTAACAACTTCACTGAAAAGGGGGCTTATGAGTTTCAATTTCGACGTGGATATGAGGGGGAAGGGGTGGTTAGGTATTAAGTCTAAATTGCTCACGAGGTGGTTTATGGATTTTCCCATATTCTTCTTCTTCTTCTTCCTTCGTGTATTTAGGCTTTAAAACCTGTTTCTTCTTCAATATTAGCCTAAACATCCTAACAGGTTTTCATTATTTTTTTGTCAGAGTCCAGGTCTTTAATCCATATATTAGTACTAGGCGTAATATTGTTTTATAAAGTTTTTTTGTACTTCTCAATTTAATTGTGGATTTGGAGGAGATTGAGCCTAAAATATCATCCGTTTGCCGTGTAAATTCTGCAGCTTATCTCTGTGGTAGTATTATTTTCAGTGTTAAGGAGCGCTCTCAGGTATACAAATTCATCCACTGCTTTGATGACATTATTTATATAACAAATACATGTAGAATTTGTGATTGCGTGCTTATTTTCATATACTACCTTTTGTTGGCGTGTATTATTAAACCCATTTTTTTAACTGATTCTATTAATGCTACATACGCTTCTCATACAGCGTCTTCCGTTCAGTCAATAATATTGATATCATCAGCATAGGCCAAGATTTGCACTGATTTGTTATATGTTGAACCAGTTGTTGTGATTTGTGACATACGTATTACTTTTTCCAGGTCCAGATTAAATAGTATACAGGATAGAGAGTCCCTCTTTCGTAGCCCGTTATTTGTTTAAAAAAAAATATATAAATATATTATTGAGTTTGTACCAGTAAATATAAAACTTAAAACTACTAAACAAAAACCAAATTATCATGTTATGAGTTGAAAGGACGAGTTACATGAATTGTTTTTAAGTTCACCAGAAATATAAGCTTGATAAACCAATTGTTAGTAAAATCATATTTTGACAGGGATTTCCCATTGAAACGTCGACCTGGTAGTGATGAGATCAGTTTTCTATTAATGTAATTTAACATGCATAATGCATTGAAAAATTGATGCAGGATACACAAGCAGTTTTCGGATAATAGCTAATTAACGTTTGTGTACAATTCAAAATTAGCTGCTTCCTATAGTTCGTTCTTTTACACAGCATACGTGCACATTTGTTTAATACTGTATTAACGTACAACTTTGGAAAATGTTAACAATACTTATAAGTCTTGCAAGGATGTTTGGTCTGTTGAAGAATATAAATAAAGATAAATTTGAATAAAAAAAAAATATGTTAGAAAGTAAAGAACTGAGCTGAGAGCTTCTTTTTTATTATCAAAAACCAGTTTAATATGCTTCTATAATATTTTTACTTGTTATATACGATTACAGACGATATATGTAAAAATTTTATAAGTTAACTTTCCACTACGCGCGCGCGGACAGACAGTCCGCATTTGATTGAAATATAAAATTTCTCTCATACTTCCCACTATTTTCTGTAGCCACTTTGTAAGTCTGTATCCACTCACCACTCAGCTCCTTTAGGTTAGTCTAGACTTAGAAGTAAGTACGTCTTGTTTACAAATTATAAGCACATGTGAATTCAGAGTCCACGCACGTGTACTGGTGTAACTGACATAGGTTTTATATTTATTGGATTATTTATTAAACAAAAGGTAAGCTCATATTTTTTCAATTTATATTATTCTAGTTAGTATGTGAACATATTATATTTCCAAAATATTCATGTGTAAATTAATCTTTTCTCTGAATAATCTTACAATCAAAATAATATCTTTTTATAAACAAATATTCTTTGCAAATAATTATAAAATAACGAAATTTTTAACTTCATTTATTTTTTCCAGATTGCGTCTTACGAATAAGAGCAAAACCGCATTTTAAAAAATGATGGAGCATTATTATGTGATAAAAAAGAAGAACATTTCTATAATGATGATCACCAAGAAAAGGATTCTGTAGAAAAAAAAGTGATCACTCAGAGAGCGAACATAATATTTCGGATATTGAAGTGGAAGCATCTCCTGTCATAGAAGCATTTTTTTACTGGCAAAATCAAATGTACTAAGTAAATAGACGCATCAGCAAAGATTGTTAAAACCAGATATGTAAGTTTATTTATGAAACATTTACATGGTCCAAAAAGTTCGACTAAAATATTAAAAGATTCACATGAAATCTGGAAATACTTTTTTAATACAGATATGTCAAAAATTATTGTCGAATATACAAGCATATTGCTTCAACTGCAGCCAGTTATTCTCGTGAAAGAGATACATTAGCTACGGACATGTGTGAGCTATTTACGAGAATTATACTGGAGGGTGCCGGTTTACAACATCCGTTCCATGAAGAGGCTTATATGCAACAGTGTCTCTTTCAGCGGCTTTGTTCTTGCTGTAAGCCCAATTAGTCCGTTAGCCTTCGACAGCTCAGTAGAGAAACTAAAATGGACTTTCAAAGTTGTTTTTATCTAGCCTGTTGAATTGATATAGTGAAATAAAACAATTACTTGTTTAGAAAGAAACTGTAATTGAAAAAAGAAAGGGCAAGAAATAGAGCTTATAAAATTTGAGTGTGTAACTTATTGTAGGAACTTAATTTGAATATTACAATTTGCGAACGAAAGCGAAAACACCATAACACTTATTCACATATTACGGCTTCCCGGTCAATTGCGTAAACTGCAACGTGGAGAATCCTCTCCGAACACTGAAATGTAAATGTTAGCCCTACGAAAGTCGCTAAATCACTAGCCCCGCTGGAATATTTTTTTGTTTATGCATTTTGAAAAGCCGGTCTGTCGTCAAGTAGGCGCTGTGGGCGGGGATTAACATTATTAGAAACCTGGTCTAGGTAGACTGGATTTATTTAGGTAACCGGCCCGAAAATAGAATTATTTGATACAAAATAGAATTATTGGTTTGGAGATATAGTTCTCCAACATATACATTACCTAAGGAACAGGGGTAGAGTTATTTCGACTTGTTGTCTTTAAGCAGGTCTCAATTTCTTTTACAGGTGTTCAGATTCGACAATTCTGAAACTTACAAAAAACGCAAGAAGCTGGACAAGATAGCAGCCATACGGAAATATTTTATGTCTTTCTTATCAACAGCAGAACTGCTTATAGTTCTTTTCATTTGGTAGCAATGGATGTAACATTTGGTAACAGTTGAAGGAAAAAGGGCCCCAGGACGAAGAAGAATATCTTGGCTTGGTAACTTGAGAGCATGGTATGGAAAGATCTCAACACAGCGGTTTCATATAGCAACCAACAAAGTCATCATAGTCAGAACGATCGCCAACGTTCGGAACTGGAAGCGTTTCGAGGGCGTTGCTCATTTAGCCAATATATTTAAAATAAATCTAAGAAATATGGGATTCAGATTTTTGCCCTAGTTGATGCCAAGTGTTTACTTTAAATCGTAAAGTTTATGTAGGGCAGCAACTTGATGACTCTTAATTACTATTTAAATGGGAATAATAATTAAAGGTTAAAATATATCTACAATAATTTTATATTATGCTCTATTTTATTGAATGCCTTTTTTAAGTCCAAGAAGCATGCCAATACATCTTTTCTTTGATAACGGTAATTTTGTAATAAGATATTTAGCACAAAAAGCGCCTTCATAGCTCCCGTAGTATTTCTAAAACCAAATTGGGTATATTCGAGGTCTTCTTCGCTTTCGGGTCTAATTCAGTTGTGGAGTATTCTAAGAAAAATATTGAGTGTGGATCATTGGGCTGATTAATGGATATTCTGATAATTTTATAACATGGTGTTCTTAAGGTATTGTGACATAGATATTCAGTCTGTTCCAGAAATAAACATATTGTTTTAAAATATAAAATAAAAATGTAATTCTTTGACTTTTCTTAGTGTACAATAACTAGAACAGTCGCCTTATCAAGTTCTGACCCTGTTAAATATTTTTCACACCTAAATAAAATAGGGGTAATATTCCCGTTCACGTATTATGTAGTGTTTTATCAGTTCAGTAAGATCAGTTCAAGTTGACACATGGCCACCGAGGCATCGCATCTCGAGTAGTTAAAAACTCTCAATTCACGTATTAAATATTTCTTTACGCCGAGATCGGGCATTTTTCTCATATCGGTGTTTTTATTTTACGTGTTATAAAGAAAGAGTACATTTGATATTGTATAGTAAGTTACGGCCGTGTTGGGCCTCTCTACTCTTAAAAGATTTAATTATAAATCGGTAAACTCAAAAGTGATTTTATTTCTCTGGAGCTATATTTGCTCACATTAAGAATCCTTCAACGGTCACTGAAGAACCAAACCTATGGAGATGCATCCATTCACAAGTCCTTTGAAGTAAGGCTTAGAATCTAAAGATTTCCAACTCTCGTAATGTAGGTAGCCAGATACAGGACTCCCTCAAAGCCAGTCTGATGGAATCACTTCAGTGTTATATATTGTATTAAAAAGTTTTACTAGTACTTTTATGTTATCTTTATCTATTAGCTTTAGCGATTGGTGTATTGTCTGGACCACAGGCTTTCCCAATTTTAACATTTTTCAAACGAGCACTCTCCCTATGATTTGTTTCATTACCAAGGGCATTCAAAGTAACTTTCGGTAGAAATTCTTTGAGGCGTGCACTGGGAAGGCGTGGTTGGTTATAGCTTGGAACATTATACTATTCAACACTTGGAACACACATGTCACTGGGAGCTGGGGTTCTACAAAAATTATTGTTTATATCGTTAGACTCTTCTTCTTTGCATGAACTATTGGTTAAAATTTCTCTACGTGCTGTACTGTATTACACGTATAAATGTTCATACTTCACTGGCTTGGCAGACATTCGATTTCTGCCGTTTCATAGAAATAAAAGAAAGCGGATAAGGTAAATTACATCATTATTGGCAATAAAATTTTATAAAATTTAAGAGATTTATATTTCTCGCTTAATAATATATTTTCTGAATCCGTAGTTTCTATTTTATTTCAAAGATGGTTTTATAAAAATTATTTTTAGACAAAGAAATTTTTATCACATAATTTCAATTTTATTTTTTAGTGAATTTCAATATCATACTTTCCAATACTTCTCAGAATCCTTTTATCCAATTTCTTTCTACGTTCTTGGTAAAAAGGAATCGATAATTCAAATTATTTTCTTTAATTTGAATCAGAAACGAACCGACTTCTTTCTAGAATAGGAATTGGCTACTTATAAACGGGAAATTATGAAGTAATTATACTTTCTCCCACAACGGAATTGAACTTTTACGTCATATTTTCTTTTTTGAACGGTTTTTTTCTTTTGTCGAAATTTAACACCGACTAAATTGGATTCCAACGGTCTATTTCACTGATTTGAATTGGTATCAAATATTCTTAGTACTTAACTGCCGATTGAGAATATGAATAAAGCAAAACATTTCTTTTTTATTAAGCAATAAAACAATGGTCGAGTCACATATTCCTGTTTTAATCACTTATTTGCATCACTACCATCGGAAAGAAATCTTAAAAATAGTAAAAAGAAGATTTAAGTTAGTACTTGGTTTTAAACGAGTTCTGTGCATCGTCTGACAAGATGTTACATTCACAAGTTAGTACTCTTTATCTGTATCTGCCATGCCAGAACATTATTATCTGAAGAAAAAGTCACCGAAATGGAAATTAAGATGTAAAAAGTGGATATCATTGGAGCCAGTGAAATTAGACGACATGAAGAAAACCTGACCACACTAAAATAAGGGCATATATTTTACAGTATAGGTAGCAAAACCGAATCAATCTTGGGAGTCGGTTTCTTTAACGCAAATATCGGTCTAAAACAGGATGAAAAGGAAACAGAACTAGGTAAAGATCCAAAGGTAGAAACGAGCGTGAACATATACTTTTAGAATTCCTATTATAACAAAATCTACAACAGTTGAATAGTTTTTTCTCTAAAAAAGACCACACAAGATGGACGTGAAAAAGCCCAAATGACAAGATCATAAACGAGATAGACTAAATCATCAGTGGCAAAAAAAGATATACTCAACGATGCTACAGTCCTTAATAGCTTTACCATAGGCAGCGATCATAGAATGAAAAGAGCCAAACTAAACAGTAACAATTTTACTACACAAAAAAGGAGACAAGGCGCATCTAAAAAACTATAGGCCAATTATCTTATTAAACAACATCTATGAAATATTTACCAGAATAATTACAAGACTATAAAAAAATTTGGATTTCTACCAGCTCTGAGAACAAGCTGGCTTGCGCTTAAAATTCGAAACAAACGATCACCTACAAACAGTCTTTTCCTTCTTGTGCCACTCCTATCGAAGATTGAAAATCATCAAGGCTATCTTGACCTTGTTTACAGCTGACCTAAAGAGTTTTTTAGTGGTACAGCCTTCTTTTACGGCCTGGATTCCGTTTTTCTTTTATTTTTCCTTGCATTATATTTTGAAGTAATGCGTATTTATGTCCTCTCATCAGGTGACCCAAATATTCGAGTTTTCTTCGTTAGATCGTCGACAAAATTTCTGGGTCTTTTCATATCCTTCGTCTTACTTCAAAGTTTGTGACGCTTTTAACTTAACTTATCTTCAGCATTAGACGGTACCACCACATCTCTAAACTTTATCACATCTCGAAATATTTTTTATGTTGTTCTGTTTGAGAGTCCAGGCCTCTACACCGTATAATAGCGTGTTAAATAGGTAGCTCCTTAGCATTCTTAATCGTAGAGGGATGCTTTTATCTCTGTTGCAGAAAAAGTTCCTCATTTTTATGAAGGTGGCTCTGGAAATTTCGATACGTCTTTTTATTTCATTGTTTTGATCTTCAGTTTGGTTATTGAAGTCCCCAAGTATTTGTAATTGTAACAATAAAAACCTTAATAAAAAAATTAATAGAATATAACAGTAGTTAAAGTTAGTAAAATCATTGGACGAAAATGCCACAATGCGTGCAAAACTACATGATACCACCAGAGAAATTCATATAAAGCGAGGTGTGAGACAGACTCTAAATTCTAACTAAATTATTTGTAACGGGTCTCAAATAAACCTTTAAAATGCTGAAATAAAAAATGTAGGAATAAAAATAGACGGGAAAATACTCAAATATCTGTGTTTTGCCGACGATACAGTACTTATTATCGAAGATCTGCGTAAAGCACAATAAATGCTACAAGCATTCGAAAACGTATTATTAAAAATAGGTCGAAAAATGGATATGAGTAAGACCAAATTTATGATGAGTTTGGTTCCCAGCGAACACCTGACCATTAAATCAAGTGGTATAATTTACAAAAAAGTTCATATATCTCGGTCATGAAATCAGAATAAGCAACGATAATCTAATCAGACCGGTGAATTTCAACGACGCGACGGATAACACTTGAGTGGGCGGAGTATGGTTTACTAAGAGACATCTTTAGGAGCAACATCCCGATAGCTATAAAACGGAAGACATTTGACCAATGCGTTCTTCCTATTATGACATACGGAGCAGAAACTCTCACTCTCACAAAAACAACAGCACTAAAAATGCAAGTGGCACAAAGGCGCATGGAAAGATCGATTCTCGCGTGACAAAAAAGATAAAATAAGGAACCAAGACCGAAGAAAATGAACAGGTATTACTGATGTCGTCGAACTTACAGTCAAGCTGAAATGAAATTGGTCAGGTCACATATCGGAACTAAAAGACTCAAGATGGACCAGAAAACTAATTGATTGGCACCCACGAGAAGACAAATGCAGATAGGACGACCACCAATGCGCTGGATAGATGACATTAAACTAACATTCAAGAAATGGCAACAAGACGCACAGAACCGTAAAGAGTAGCGAAAAATGGGAGAGACCTATGTCTAGCAGTGCACAGAAGAGGTAGCATAATGATGATGATAATATTAATGATTAAATTTATAAAGTAAAATAAATGTATCAGTACTATAACATTATTTTGTATATTTGTGTCATTATGTATGATTGTTTTATGAGTTTCGTTTATTTAAAATGATTACATCTTTATTAAAAACGAAAAGTTAAGGACTTGAATACGATACTTGAAAACAAATACTCATTTGATAAAATTAAGCTGCTTATAAATCAAATTTTAAAATGCCTGTTGTCCCTGCTTCTAGTATATTATTTATTTGAACAAAAATTTGAATAAAGAATATGACCGGAGGTTATGAATTTATTGAATGTGACAGGCCTGGGTGTTGTAATAGGAGACATGTAAATTATGACCCGTGTTGATTAAAGTGAGACAAATTCCAACATGGTATTTTAAACGCTGCTGGAAAGTGTAAATATTAGCATACTATTAAAAATTGCATTCATGTGTGAGAGTAAAAAAATGTATATAATAACAACAGCACCGAAGAAATAATTTTTGTGTTAGGAATTTTAAAAATAATTTTATACTTTTACATTTACCAAAAAAAACTAGCTAGTTTACAGCTGAATAATTCTTAAGGCTACAAAGATTGAGGAGTTTTAGAAAATATAGTGAATGTGAGAACAAAATGGACTAAAAAAGAGATAACGAAATGTAATACCGAAAAATATATATTTTTATACTACCTAGTTTTAGATTTGGAGGCTGGATCTAGTAATATTTTCTTTTTGTCTTCAATTTAATCTACATAAAAATTAATACATTTTTTCCAAATGTAGTACCGCTTCAGACATATATGCCAGGTGTAATAATTTAAAAATATTCGCACTACTTTGCTCTTCTTTACGTTTACACAATTAAGCAAATAAAAAAGAAAATAAAACTGTAATTCCTAATAGTTTTAGAGGCATATATTTTTTTAATTTAAGATGATGCGCCAGTCAATGATAAAATACAGAAATACACAATAAAATACAAAAATAAAACAGAAGTTTATTAACATATTCGCTGCCATCCATTTATTACTTACTCACTATTGGTGCCACATATATATTCAGTAATATTAGTAGCAAGCCAGTACAAAATTTGAAGACTGTATATTACTTTTATCTTAATTATCTTCAAGGTTAGTTCAGAAATAAAATTTAGGCTTGGTATAGGAGAAAAAACAATAAAACGCCTAAAGGGGTCACTGCCACCTGAATACTATAATTCATATGCTATTTCCTGGCGCTGAAAGGGGTCAAAAATATTAAGAAATGAACTGACAGCGACCTTCACAAAGAAACGTAAACATCGTATACGTATATACGCCTGTATTTAGACGCCACGCCCTTCCGGTAATGATCTATGGAGGAGTATCACTGAGCCGCAAGCCCTTAACTCTTGCAGTACTGCTCCACCATAGCCGATCAGACACCAGCATATTCACCAGCAGCTTAAGCCGCAGATTCGTTTTAGAATTTTAAACTGCTGCATAAGCCTTTTTTATTTTTCTGTACACCGGACCAGGGCTTGAACAGATATCCACTTAATCATTCGACAGTGAAGCGAATGAGAATCGGCCGCCTGATCGGCTTGGCTATCTGACTGACCCGTAAAAATCTTAAACCAAAAAAAAATTCTCACGGCTGCAGAGCCTCCAATGGTAAAGCAACATATTGTGAAAGAACGTCAAAAAATTTACACATTTTTTGACGTTCTTTCACAATATGTTGCTTTACAATTAATGGTTCTGCAGTTAGTTCTGAAGTTAGCATATCTCTCATGACTGACACACGAAAGTAATATTATAACGTTTTATTTTTGATTTTTGCATATACAAGATGTGTGCGTTTTGACTATTAGCTCTGGTTTAATTTCATGGATTCTTTTGTTTTTTTTTTTAACAGCCAGTTGTTTATTATTTCTAGTTTTGGTCGATATCTAAAGGGCGCACTATTTTGTAATGCTTTCGCCTTTGACTAGTATTTCTTTTGTAACATCTGTATTATTTTTTCTATTAAGTCTTAGAGTGCCAGTACTATGGGCCTTAGCATCCAGAAGATTCTTTACTAATTCGAAAATACTGTAGAAATTGTCCATGTAAACAGCATCTCCAACCTTTTTCTAGTTTTTCCTGTAATAAATGCAATTCTAGATTTCTGTTGTCACTCCTTCCGTAAAAGATATATTATATTGCACATTCGTTAGACTGACTTTAAACTTGTTGAAAAAATTCATTAGTCAGTAATAGTCTAAAATAATCTAAGGGTTTATCACTAGACAATCGCACCAGTAACTATTGATTTTGTGTAAATCAATAGTTAGATTATTTCCCCCATTAGAATTGCTATTTTTTGCGAGCTTAACCCTTATTTGTTAGTAGGGGAATCTTTTAAACTAATTTCAGAATGGGCAATAGTTTGTCATACTGGACCATTTATTTTTTTTTCCACGTGTCATAAACCGGGTGGCATCATTTCTTTTATCTTCTAAATATCGAAAGAAAATGTCTTCGATATCTGACGAACTTGATTTATTATTATTTGTTGTATAACTATCAGTTACCACACTAGATTGCTGAGTTGTTTTTAACCGCTCTAAGCGGTGTTATATCACAAGGAACGATACCACAATTTTTATATCCCGACTTTAATATCTTATCGCTATTGTTTTGCATCTTTTCAATTGCTATTTCTCAAGTGCATTTGATCTACTCCCCACATGAGTTTCCACATATTCAGATAAAATTTTCCTCCAAGCCTTTTTCATTGGAACAAATAATGCAACATCTAGCGGTTGTGCAACTTGAATGCTTCTCGGAAGCTAATATATAAAATAAACGTCGTGTTTTCGATACAAATCTAGGACTTCAACAATAATATGAGAAGACAAATTGTCTCCTAAAACGACCTTCTTTCGCTAAATTTTTTTAAGCCTAGGCAATAGAATAGTGTTTAACTAATTTGCAAATGTCTGTGATTAGAACTACCCAGATGCATTATTTGCATTACGCGTATCAGAGCGGCCATTTTCAGTCCAGGTGTCCGACAAATCCTTGGATTTGTACACCACATAAGGAGGTAGTAGCTCACCAGCTGCATTTCCATACATCATAAGAGAAATGCTACTTTTTGAAGAGTTAGAAATTTGTTTAGAATATTTAACCACACGTTTAGTTAATACCTTTTTTTTAATTAAAAATAGCATGTGGCTCTACACCAGCTAATGTTAGTTTTAAATTTTGTATGTATTCAGCCATTTAGTCTGCATTGAGTGCTGCTTAACTTCTTTTCATATTTGAGGCTATTCTTGCAGTAAGGTCCTTATGAGGTTACGAGTTATTTTTTCCTTGGCGATTTAAAGGAGTCTTGATTCTTTGTCGTAATTCCATTCTAGTAACAGGAAATCCAGCATCACTAAGGCTGTGAATGCATTGTACGAAGCACATTTTCTCTTCATAAGAGAATATTTATGGGTGTCCAGCTTTTCCAGCATGTACTCCTTTTAATTTGTAAAAAACAGTTTTTCTTAGAATGTGAAAAGATTCAGCGGCAACTCTTGTACCCATGCCATATTGTATTGCTGTCATAAATGCTATCAAATCTTCTTCTGAGTAGGATGCATATATGCGACATCTCAGTTTCCTTTTATAACGTCTGAGCATTTCCTAAAAACCATTTTCCTATTTATCTTTTTCTCTTGGGAATACTTTGCACCACTTGCACATTGGCGGTGCAAAGTATACCCAATTGTACGTGTTAAGTACACATGTAAAAAATGTTTTTTTGTTATTGATATCCTGGTTTAAAACAGTTATTTTAACAACTACAATTCACAATCGATTGTGGTATATGCCATTAGACGTGTACTTACCAATTTGTGTCGGCTGGGACTGTCTGCACAGTATGATTTTGAGAAATTAGAAAATAATAAATTTTCGAGGTTAATATTCTAACCGTTGTGATAGATAACTGGCGATCGCAGACAAGCGCGCGTCTACCTCACGTATCACGATGTTGCCTATGTGCTCTAGAGCTAGTATAAATATATAAACACAATTGAGCGTAGGTTTACAGAAAATATACTTTTACACGTTTGGTGCAGTACAAAGTAACCCCGTTTTACGTTACCTATTTTAAGATAATAAACAAGAATCGAAACACGCGTAATATCAACAAGTACTAGTCTGCCATGTGCTTGTTGATTCTGCAAGAGCGAAAAGCTATATTTCTTTTTTTAATAGTTAATTTTTAAAATAGGTTCAAACTTTCTTCTTATCTACAGTTGTTGAGAAATATGTACTTTATAAAAAGTTATGAGTTCTCATACTTTACGATAAAAATGGTTGTAAATTAAAAGAAGCAAATTTGAAAATTTATTTATTAAAACAAGGTATGCGAACAACATTCGTTAAAAATACTGAATGGATTTTACAAACATAGAGACATAAATAAATATACATGGACTCAAAAAACAAGAAAACTGCAGTCAATTATAGACTATATATAGTAGTTAAACAAGAGACATCTTTAAGACCCTACGATGTAAAAGTTTGGAGAGGGGCAGAATGTGGATCGGATCACCTATTAGTAAAGGCACCCGTGGAAATAAGATATATTAAACAAAATAAATTCCAAGAACAGACAAACAAAGAATCCATACGGCTCTATAACATAGACAGCTTAAAAAATGAGTCCACAAGTTTTCTTTATAGACTACGTTTGGCACAAAAATTAGAAGAAGAAATAAACGGAACAGCGAAAGAAATGTATGAGACTTTGAAAATCAAAATTCATGAAGCAGCATTAGAAGCTCTAGGTACGAAAGAAAAAGTAAAATGTAGAAATTATTGGTGGAGAGAAGGTTTATTAGAACTGTTAGAGGAAAAGAAAAAACTGTATCTCAAACTATTTAACTTAATCTATTTAACCTAAAAATCGGTCTTGTTGATCAATAGTTACTCTACGACGAGTTTCTTTAGGCCTGTTCTTAAGTGTAACCAATTCTTAAAAATCTTGCATATGTTTTTGAAACAACGCTCTGCGAGACGTCTAGCGTTGCTGAAATTTGGCTTTGTGACATTCCCTGTTCAACAAGAGCAATACTTCTTCCCCTCTGAACATTTAACAAGCCTACGTAGGGCATATTACCTTTTTTGAACAAAAACCTAACTTTACTCTGACGTCTCGGTTTTACAACTTGACACAAATAATTAAATTTTTCAATGTGTAGTTGTTCAAATTTTATCAAATATGAATCGTATTTTGAACAAAAACCTTTATCTCTTATTTTCAAAAAAAGTTGTCATACATTTATTATTATTAGTAAGAAATACTGGGGGTGCCATACAAGTTTGGTTGTATATTGAGTGATATTAGTAGGAAGCCAGTACAAAATTTAAAGACTGTATATTACTTTTATCTTTAAGGTTAGTTCAGAAATAAAATTTAGGCTTGGTATAGGAGAAAAAACAATAAAACGCCTAAAGGGGTCACTGCCTCCTGAATACTACAATTCATATGCTATTTCCTGGCGCTGAAAGCAGTCAAAAATATTAAGATATGAACTGACAATGACCTTCACAAAGAAAAGTAAACATCGTATACGTATATACGCCGGTATTTAGACGCGACGCCCTTCCGGTAGGGATCTATGGAGGAGTATCACTGAGCCGCAAGCCCTTAACTTTTGCAGTACTGCTCCACCATAGCCGATCAGCATATCCTAGTTTAAGTCACAGATTCGTTTTAGAATTTTAAACTGCTGCATAAGCCTTTTTTATTTCTCTGTAATCCAGACCAGGGCTTGAACAGACATCCACTTAATCATTCGACAGTAAAGCGAATGAGAATCGGCCGCCTGATCGGCTTGGCTATCTGACTGACCCGTAAAAATCTTAAAACTAAAAAAAAATTCTGACGGCTGCAGAGCCTCCAATGGTAAGGCAACATATTGTGACAGAACGTCAAAAAATTAACCAATTTTTTGACGTTCTTTACACAATAAGTTGCTTTACAATTAATGGTTCTGAAGTTAGTTCTGAAGTAAGCATATCGCTCATGACTGACTCACGAAAGTCATAATATAACGTTTTTTTTTTTGGATTTTTGCTTATACAAGATGTCTGCGTTTTGACTACTAGTTTTGGTTTAATTTATTGGATTCTTTTGTTTTTTTTTAATAGCCGGTTGTATATTATTTCTAGTTTTGGTAGATATCTAAAGGGCGCATTATTTTGTAATGCTTTCGCCTTTGACTAGTATTTCTTTTGTAACATCTTCTGTATTATTTTTTCTATTAGAGTAGTAGTACTATGGGTCTTAGCATCCAGAAGATTCTTTACTAATTCAAAAATACTGTAGAAATTGTCCATGTAAACAGCATCTCCAACCTTTTTCTAGTTTTTCCTGTAATAAATGCAATTCTAGATTCCTGTTGTCACTCCTTCCGTAAAAGATATATTATATTGCACATTCGTTAGATTGATTTTAAACTTGTTGCAAAAATTCATTAGTCAGTAATAGTCTAAAATAGATTAACGGTTTATCACTAGACAATCGCACCAGTAACTATTGATTTTGCGTAAATCAATAGTTAGATTATTTCCTCCATTAGAATTTGCTATTTTTTGCGTGATTAATCCATAGTTATTTGTTAGTAGGGGAATCTTCTAAACTAATTTCAGAATGGGCAATACTTTGTCCTACTGGACCATTTATTTTCTTTTTCTTCCCACGTGTCATAAACTGGGTGGCTTCATTTCTTTTATCTTCTAAATATCGAAAGAAAGTATCTTTGATATCTAATGGACTTGATTTATTATTATTTGTTGTATGACTATCAGTTACCACACTAGATGGCTAAGTTGTTTATAACCGCTCCAAGAGCGGTGTTATATCACAAGGAACGATACCACATTTCTTAAATGCCGACTTTAATATGTTATCGCTATTCTTTTGCATCTTTTCAATTGCTGTTTTTCAAGTTTATTTGATCTACTCCCCACATGAGTTTCCTTATATTTAGATAAAATTTTCCTCCAGGCCTTTTTCATTGGAGCAAATAATGCAACATCTAGCGGTTGTGCAACTTGAATGCTTCTCGGAAGCAGACATATAAAATAAACGTCGTGTTTTCGACACAAATCCAAGACTTCCACAATAATATGAGAAGACAAATTGTCTTCTAAAACGACCTTCTTTCGCTGAATTTTTTTATGCCTAGGCAATAGAATAGTGTTTAACTAATTTGCAAATGTCTGTGATTCGAACTAACCAGATGCAGTATTTGCATTACGCGTACCAGAGCGGCCATTTTCAGTCCAGATGTCCGACAAATGCTTGGACACCACATAAGGAGGTAGTAGCTCACCAGCTGCATTTCCATACCTCATAAGAGAAACGCTACTTTTTAAAGAGTTACAAATTCGTTCAGGATATTTAACCCCACGTTTAGTTAATACCTTTTTTTAATTAGAAACAGCATGGTTACAGCTCTACACCAGTTAATTTTAGTTTTAAATTTTGTATGTATTCAGTTATTTAATTTGCATTTGGTGCTGCTCAACTTCTTTTATGTTTGAGGCAATCCTTGCAGTGAGGTCCTTATGAGGACTTAAAAATGATTTGACCCGATTCATACCAGGAGTATTATCCGTAAAGCAAGTTATTTTTTCCTTGGTGATTTAACGGAGTCTTGATTCTTTGTCGTAATTCCATTCTAGTAACAGGACATACAGCATCACTAAGGCTGTGAATGCATTCTACGAAGCACATTTTCTCTTCATAAGATAATATTGATGTATGTCAAGGTTTTCCAGCATGTACTTTTTTTAATTTGTAAGAAATGGTTTTTCTTGGAATGTTAAAAGATTAAGCGACAACTCTTGTACTCATGCCATCTTTTATTGGTGTCATACATGCTTTCAAATCTTTTTCTGAGTAGTTGCATCTATGAGACATCTCAGTTTCCTTTTATAACGTCTGAGCATTTCCTAAAAACCATTTTCCTATTTATCTTTTTCTCTTGGGAATACTTTGCACCACTTGCACATTGGCGGTGCAAAGTGTACCCAATTGCACGTGTTAAGTACACATGTAAAAAATGTTTTTTTGTTATTGATATCCTGGTTTAAAACAGTTATTTTAACAACTACAATTCACAATCGATTGTGGTATATGCCATTAGACGTGTACTTACCAATTTGTGTCGGCTGGGACTGTCTGCACAGTATGATTTTGAGAAATTAGAAAATAATAAATTTTCGAGGTTAATATTCTAACCGTTGCGATCGCAGACAATCGCGCGCGTCTACCTCACGTATCACGATGTTGCCTATGTGCTCTAGAGCTAGTATAAATATATAAACACAATTGACAAACAAAGAATCCATACGGCTCTATAACATAGACAGCTTAAAAAATGAGTCCACAAGTTTTCTTTATAGACTACGTTTGGCACAAAAATTAGACGAAGAAATAAACGGAACAGCGAAAGAAATGTATGAGACTTTAAAAATCAAAATTCATGAAGCAGCATTAGAAGCTCTAGGTACGAAAGAAAAAGTAAAACGTAGAAATTATTGGTGGACAGAAGGTTTATTAGAACTGTTAGAGGAAAAGAAAAAACTGTATCTCAAATGGTTAGCGACAAAAGATGAGGAAGACCGAAAGAACTATAACAGATACAAATATATAGTAAAAAAGGAAATTAAAAAAACGAAAAACATAACCTGGGACAACAAGTGTGCAGAAATAAGCTCAATGGTAGGAGGATCTAGGTCCAGACAAGCTTGGAAAACTATCAACAGTCTTAGATAAAATACAAACGAAACAAAAAAAAATAAACCCCATAGACATAGAAAAAAGGAAAAATTATTACGAAAATTTATTAAATGAACAACGTACACAGTTTCTAGACACACATATAGATAGAGTTGAGACACACATATAGACACACATCATTATAAATGAAAAATAATAAAGCTCCTAGGCCGGGTGATTTACCTATCGAGTTATTCAAACATGGCACTGCAATAACATTAGAATTGCTTTATAAAATGTTTAAAAAGTGCCTACAAGGAGAAAGTATCCCAAGAGATTGGAAAGTCTCGTACATAAACTCCATCTACAAAAAGGGAAACAGGAATGAGTGCAGTAATTACCGAGGTATCTGCATTACGTCATCCACTGGCAAACTGTATGAAAGAGTTCTGAAAGCCAGAATAGAAAAAGAAGCCACAGAGATCGAAGAACAAAGTGGATTCCGACCAGGGAGATCTTGTTTTGACATTGTATTTACTCTCAAACATCTAATAGAAAAGAGATTAGCAAGAGGACTAGAACTTCATGCCACTTTTATAGATCTTCGTAAAGCGTTTGACTCCGTACCACTGCAGAGACTATGGACAACATTGGAAAACGCAGGTATAAATGCAGTATATATAAATGCCGTGAAAAAGCTATATCAAGATAACCAAGCTTATATTAAGGTTGGAAACCAAATTTCCAAGGGTTTCACCCAAACAAAGGGTGTCAAACAGGGCTCTTGCCTCTCCCCAACCCTATTTAAAATATATCTTGGTAATGCTTTAAAATATTAGATATGAAAATGCAGCCCAATGGGCATATGGGTAAATGACACTCCTATATATACAATCATCTTCGCAGACGACCAGGTAGTTCTTGCCGAGGACCTACAAGATATGACGTACATGATAAACAAACTAATAGACGAATTCAAAAAATGGAGATTAGAGGTTAATACCGAAAAGACACAATACAAGAATATAGGAGGCATCGGTCAAGACATGGAAACAGAAAGCGAATTAATTAAAAACGTTGATCAGTACGAATATCTCGGAGTTAAACTAAGCGAAGACGGGAGAGACGACAAAGATATAACAAGAAAAATAGGAAAAGGAAAAAACATGATAAAAACACTACATCCGATCCTATGGAATAAAACTTTAACTAAGAAATCAAAGAAAAATATATATCAGGCTATGATTCAGCCGGTGCTGACGTATGGGTCAGAAGTGTGGGTCTTTAACAAGAATATGTCACAAAAACTCCTCTCAACGGAAATGATGTACTGGAGAAGATGTTCCGGGTTAACTTTGTTTGACCACATAAGAAATGAAAACATAAGAGAGAGAATGAAAGTAAAGAACACAATAATGGATACGATAGCCGAAAAACAATTAAAATGGTATGGACACCTGAGACGGATGAACGAAGAAAGGATACCACGAAAGGTTTGGAACTGGAGACCTACACAGAGAAATAAAAGGGGAAGGCCAAGAAAGAAATGGATATCCAATATTCATATAGAAATGGAAAATAGAGGTCTTCAAGAAGGCGACTGGGCCGATAAGAAATTATGGCGATTGGGATGCGAGAAGCGACAAAATTAAAGTTGCAAACACTCGCTATATATATATATATATTTATTAAAAAAAATGTATTAATAAAAAAAAATGTAGAAAAATTGGTACCGTACGAAAAAAATTTCGCGCATTCCGCGAAAAATTTTACATAAGATATAATAGTTTTCAACTATCCACCTTTCCATAGAGAAGGGTACCAAGTTGACGGACTATATTTGTTTTAGTTTGCGACTTAACTGAAAACAGTCTAACTAAATAAATCAACAAAAAAGTATAATTCTAGAATACCTTAAATAAACTTATCTGTTGTTACGTCCTTGGTCCGGATTAAATTGTAAATTTCCTCGTATTTGAGAATCAAACAAGTGTCGTTTTATTTGAATTTACTAGAAGTCTTTCTTTTAAACACTAATTAATTACAGGGTTTAAGGCACATTAATCCGATCAGTAATAATAGTATTAAAGTTACCTCTAACTATTATAGCCAGATAATCGGAATAGCCCGGAGCCGAAATTTTCAGCTTAATGAGCTTCAGAATTTTCAACTTTGCTCTTAAATAAGCTCTTAATTAGAATAGAAATATCCGAGTACGAAACATCTAAGTGATCCTATATTTTAACACACACCACCACAGAAACGGTCATAACGTAGCCAAATCGGAACATGATGCCATTATTACGAATTAAAATACTGAATAAAACCTCTCATCAGAGTTGTCAATAGATCTGCCGTTAGTATCACATCATTCTATGTCGTGAAAAGAGGGTAAAAATTTAACAGATTAACTCACGAAGAGAAAATTGGGAAAGGTTTGCATTAACACACTGTGATGGTATACCTTAAATCATACAATCGAAATCATAATAATGATTTAAAAAGCTAATTCCCGGACATTAAATAATTATCAACATATCATACGTAGATTGCATATATTGTAGATTTGCCATGTTAGCTACTTATTGTTTGTTTGGCTTTGAAAATTGTAAAAAGCACATATTTGGATAATTTTTTGAATTTTGGTATCGAAAACTAGGAAATCTTCGAATTTCGACCATTTTTGTTCTTAGATGGCGCCATAGCCTCCGTATGTGTCATTAATTTTTTCTTTTGATGAAAAATGTTTTATTTCACGTTTAGAATTTCTACGTAGTCTCTATGAGGAGTCTTAAATATGGTTCTTACCAGTGTTTTCAGACACTTGCAGTGGGCAAAACAGGAATCAAAATGTTAGTGCTTTGGTTCAAAAAATCCCAACTTAATGAGTATAGAGTAAATGTTTCTGGAAAGTGTACACAGCAACATGGGAGTGGACAGTATGCACAGTGTCACTTAACGAGCCCAGAAGTATGTTTCTGTGTATACAATGCATGATTGGATAACAATATGTCGCATGGCCAGAACATCATAAAAAAGAAACCGTTTGTTTTGAAGGAACCGTTTTTTATATATTTCAGAGTACAACTCCCAATCTCATTCTCTCTACGTTTTTCCTCCGTTTCGTCCCAAAAATAGCATTCGACATTTTCAGCGAACAAGTCGCTTACAATAAAATTAATTAATTGACAGTTGGGTAATTCGTTATTTATAAAAAATAATAAAACATGTTCTTTTTGGTACTGGCAGAATAGCTTAAGAGTCATATATAGCGACTATTGTTGAATCTATGTTAGCCTTTTTGATTTTTTCTTTCTCTTTCTGGGCAGTTTTTTTAAGGGGTTTTCGTACGCCACAATACCACTTTTTTTTAATCCTCATCAGTATTTTTAAAATTTTCACAAAGATCACACTGAACTTTTTTTAGTGTATTGAAGAAAATGTTACAATCGTTAATAAAAATGCGGTAAAAATGCGGTTTTTTTCTTCTGTACATTTATCTTTGCAGTCTTCATATAAATCAGCTAAAGACTTCAAGACGTCACACTGAATGTATTTTTGTGACGTTAGGGCTCCAAGGTAATATTGTTTGATGCGTGATATATTTATAAAATGTTTGTCACCTTTTTAGATCTTCGGTACCACAGTACGTTGATTGCCATGTTTTCCGTGTAATTTATCTTGTAATAAACCATACTTTGTTTTTTTTTATAGAGATGTAGCAATGGATCGATCACGACTGTCGGTCAGTCATGAATAACGTCTTATGGCAATATCTCTTATTCATCTCTTGCGCTATTAAAACGACAGTTTTATTAAATTTTATCTGTGAATGTAGTGTTATGTCAAATTCGAAACATTTTGAGTTGTGACACTATTGTATTATTAGTGCGATATGGTTAACTCACTGTATTTAATTTATCTAATAATTATTCCATTTATCATATATTATTATCATATCATAAATCATATATTTGTTTAAAGGTATAGATAAAAGGTATAGATAATAGACGAAGACATCAGGAGAAGAACCGGAGTGACTGACATCATCGAGAAGATAGCCAGACTAAAATGGAGATGGGCAGGACACATAGCCAGAATGACAGATGGGCGATGGACAAAGAGGTTATTGGAATGGATGTCAAGGGAAGACAAGAGAAGCGTCGGTCGACCACCTACAAGATGGACTGACGATTTCAGAAAACTCAATAAAAACTGGATAAGAGCGGCGCAAGATAGACGGGGTTGGAAACATGGGGAAGAGGCCTATGTTCAGCAGTGGACTCTTGAGGCTGGATGATGAATGATAGATAAATAATTTTGGATTACAGTTGCAGTTATTTGAAAAATCTTTAATGGCATCATAGAAGTCATTATACAAAATGTCACAGTTCTCGAACTTAAATTCGTTAACATCAACATTTTCTTGTCGTGTCGGGTAGATTGGAGTAGGTACAGTTAAAAATATAGTTAAACAGTTCTGACTAAGAACTAAAAACGAGAAAGGAGAAAGGCTTATAGAATTCTGCCACGAAAAGAATATGGTAATTGTGAATACTTGGTTTCAGCTTCCTAAATGAAAACTATATACATGGACGTCTGCTTCACATATAGAAAACCACATTGTCAGAAACCAATACGCTTTGTACTCGTAAATAGCAGATATAAAAACTCTATAACCTCAGTTAAAACCTATCCTGAAGCAGATGTTAACTCAAATCACAATCCGTTTGTGGGTGACGTGCAAATAAAATTAAAAAGAATTAAACTCAGAAAACAACAACCAAAAATTAACGTAAGAATGCTACAAAACGAAAAAATAAAAAACGAATTAAAAAATAATGTGAATGGTAACATGCAAAAAACACTAACTGACAACAGACAAATTATGGATGTGAATAAAAAGTGGTATATTATAAAAAACGCATTACTAAAACCAGCTCAAGAAAGTTGGATACAACATAGGTCAGAAGCTAAAAAATACTGGATTACAGAAGAAATACTAATACTTATGAAAGAAAAAAGGAAATATAAAGGAAAATATCTACAGAAGTATAAAGAAATACAACGAATAATTAAAAAAAACAAAACAGCTAAGGAAACCTATTTGATGAAACAATGTAAAGAGGTAGAAGAACTAGAAACAAAATATGATATGAGAAATATGCACAAAGAAATTAGAGAAGTGACTGGAATGGGTCGAAATAGACAGCAAGGATACATAAAAGACATAAATGGAGTACTACTACTAGATCTACCAGAGAAGATAAGACGATGGGAGGTGTACGTTAGAGAACTTTTCCAAGATTAAAGACGTGAAATGCAGAAAATACAAGAATTAAATCCTTTAAAAAGACAGAAGATCACGATAAATGAAATCAAATATGCTTTAATAAACTCTAAAGACAATAAGGCAGCTGAATTAGATAAAATACCAGTAGAACTGTTAAAACTAGTGGAAGAGGATAACTTGGAAGTATTGGCAGATTTATTAAACACGGTGTACGATAGAGAAATAATACCACAAGAGTGGTTACAACTTTTACTACAACATTCCTCATTAATAAATCTTATAGGACCCATCTTCCTACATGTACCTTTTTTCCATTTTTTACCATTTTTTAGGTACCAAATGTTACACAACATACAGGGCCTTTTGATAAAATTTTTCTAGCTTAGAACAAATAAATCCATACACATGTACAGTTGGTTGCCTACTGATCCTACAAAATTTCGTAAACCCCAGTTTACCCACATTAATTTTTTAAAAACCAAATTTTCAATGTTTCCAATATAGCCATATGATTAATTCAGATTACAGACTACAACACTGATGGTTGGTACTGTTACATTATTATAATTTTAATTTTTTCAATTTTAAATAATGCTGACATCTGTCATTTTTAGACAACTACCGTAAGTTACACTGACTGCTCTGACACAACATCCGTTCTAACATGTCAACAATGTCATTTTGATCAGTTGTTATCAACAGGTCCTCGAAGACACTTCGTCTCAGGACCATTTTACCTATGTAGGGTCATACGTCGCCATGTTACCAATTCCAACGGTAACTTAAACATCATAATTTGTAACCACATATAATGCAAATTAAATGTAAATTTATATCATTTAAAGGGTTTGGACCCATATATTTTGGTGGCTCATAGCATGTATACCTCGTAAGTATTAACCACAATGTTCTTTAAATTAGTCAACATTTTAAATTCAACGTTCTTTTAATTAAAGTGGTTATTTCCTTTCAGGTTTGCACTGATGATGGATTTAATAATCCGAAAACGTTTTGCAATATCTTTGTGGTAGCCCGTTTGGGCATTTTATTATATACCTTTTATAAAGGATTTTAAATACATTTTTTATTAATAAATAAGGCTGAGACTAGAACATTAAAAAATGTAATTTAAAAAGAATCGAGGCCTTAGAACTCTGGTTATACCGCAGAGTATTGAAAATATTACGAACTGATAGAATTACAAGTAAGGAAGTACTAGAGAGGGTTGGTAAAGAAACAGGACTAATTACCACTATACAAACCAGAAAACTGGAATACCTAGGCCACGTGATGAGGGGACAAAAATATAAAATTTTGAGACTAATAATACAGGGAAAGATTCAAGGAAGAAGATCTGTTGGCCGAAGGCAAATTTCATGGTTAAAGATTCTACGTGATTGGTATCTATGCAGATCAATTGATTTGTTTAGAGCAGCAAGTTCTAAAATAAAACTAGCCATTATGACTGCCAACCTACGTAGGGAGACGGCACTCTAAGAAGAAGAAGTCGATTGGAACAAATATAGATAGAACTTAAAACCTTTTATAAATTTTCTATTACATTTTAAACAACTTGTTTAAAATTCTGCGAGAGCTCTGACAATGCTCGTGCGCCAGTAGTCGCTATGTTGATATCTGTTATTTTAACAGCTAAAACATTTAAATCATGAATTTGTTGCTTGTGTGAGTCCATTTCAAATAAGTAAAGAAATAATAAATAAGACTTACTCACAATCAATTTAATTTAACTATCCGACGACCGGTTTCGCTTTCTACAATATGCAAAGCATCTTCAGGTCTCGGTACAAAGTTAAACAAATGATGCCGGTACTCTATTAATAGATGGATGGTAGAACATGTTTGAAACTACTGTATATTGTTGAATGGAGAACTCAATACTATTATTGCAGTTGTTTGACAGTAAACGGGAAGTTCTTGAGGAGGTATATTTGATCCAATGAATTTGAGATATGTGTGAGATTGTTTGTTAAACGTAAGTGGTGTAATATATTATTGTGTTATTAAAAGTTATTTATACTTATTCCAGAGATATATTTTTGAAATGTGTGTTATTTATTGAGTAATTGTTTTATGAAGGTGACATTTATGACAATGAATAAGTGTAGATGTAAAATTGTGTGGGTGTGCAATTATTTCCAAACTTGTAGTTATCAAATTACTTTGATAAAGTTCTATTTTCAATGAGTTAATTATTGTAATGGTCAAGTGAATAAAATGAATAAAATGGTAAAATACAAACACTTATGGATAATTTAAACACACTAAAAACAGAAAACACTTAGAAGGGACCAAACAAACATTGAATTTAAAATGGGGAAGGACTTTAAAGCACTACATCATAGTCTTGGGCACATACTCAATAAATAACACACATTTCAAAAATATATCTCTGGAATAAGTATAAATAACTTTTAATAACACAATAATATATTACACCACTTACATTTAACAAACAATCTCACACATATCTCAAATTCATTGGATCAAATCTACCTCCTCAAGAACTTCCCGTTTACTGTCAAACAACTGCAATAATAGTATTGAGTTCTCCATTCAACAATATACAGTAGTTTCAAATATGTTCTACCATCCATCTATTAATAGAGTACCGGCATCATTTGTTTAACTTTGTACCGAGACCTGAAGATGCTTTGCATATTGTAGAAAGCGAAACCGGTCGTCGGATAGTTAAATTAAATTGATTGTGAGTAAGTCTTATTTATTATTTCTTTACCTATCTAAAACATTTAATTTAAATTACTTAAAAATTCAATTTTATTTTATATTTGAGTACCAACAAACAGATAATATTTATTATCCGAAAAGTGTTTTAGCCTAAAGAATAAAATCCCCCTTTCCCATTGCTCGTTATATTTAACAAAAACGAAGTTTTATTTTCACATAAAAAGTGTCCACAAGATTATAAAACAAACAAAACTCTGAAATTTTAGCCTTTATTTTACGTCAACTCTAACGATTTTACATTGTGAGCTGTTTATTTGCAACGTAAAGTTTTCCCAAAAAAACACGCATTTATTAAGTCTAGCTAAGATATATCCCCATGTACCTCTCTCTTCATTACAATACGTCTACAAGCCCTTTTCTGCATTTATCATTCTACTTTTCTTACATTATACACATTGCTTCTTCCTCCGACGACACATTTTTCTATACTTTCTTTGTGTCGGAAATATTTAACCCTCTTGAGATGAAAAAAGCTGAACAGAAAAGTTTTTCTTTTATACCAGCTGGCTGCAGGAACGAAAATCATAAGAAATTTCATTGCGTTCATTTTTCTCTGAGTTAAATAACGTTCTTTGACTGATGTTCCATATATTGGCATATTGGTGAAAGTAGTGAATGGGGTTTTGATCCTAATTTTATTATTGTAGTAGTTCATTTAAATAAATTTATTTTAGAGTGAACATATTTAATATGAATTTAAATTTTATTTAAAATTTAAAATTTTAAAGGAAGGTCATATTAGCATTATTAGCTTCTAACAAAACGAGACAAAAAAATAATATTGCTTTATTTTGGAAATGTTGCACAAAAACTAATGCCAAAAGTTTGTGTGTGTGTTTTTTATATAATTTATGCTTAAACATCAATGCGGCTGCCCCAATGAGAAACACAGTATCCAACAATTTTTTCATAATTGACTTTTTTACTTTTATGAGTATAACTTTATTACATTTTAGGTTTAAAATCCCCGTAAATCACTTAGTTTTAAAGATTTTTGAACAATAAAACACGGTATTTACCGTTGATTTTTTAATTTTAAATTGAAAAACACAGTATCTCTCATATAGAAGTGTAAAAGGCAGTATATGCCAGATACTTTGTTTTTCATTTTATTTTTACAAACAATCTTCAATTCAAAATGTTTGTACAAACACAGTATATGGCAGATACTGTATTTTTCAGTTCAAGAAACCAACGCATAACCTTCAAAAAAGTTGTTTAAGTACATGTGTATGGTGGATACTGTGTTTTTCAGTTTAAGAGACCAACTCATAACCTAAAAGAAGTTGTGTGAGTACATGTGCGTTGAGATAAAATCTTTTTTAAAAGTACTTTGAAAATAAGGCTATTATCGAGCACAAGTTAATTAAATCTAGCCCAAGTACTTTCGCTTAAAATAGCATCTTCAGGGGCATTTCATCAAAATGTGAACTATCCGGCAAGCGTAGAATGTGGAAACATTAAAAATAACATAAATTGTACAAAACACTACACTCCCTCCAGATACTGACAGAGAATGTAGCGTAGAAATAATTGTAAACTGTTTGTCCTCGTTTTAGTGTAGTGTTTTGTACAATTTATGTTATTTTTAATGTTTCCACATTCTACGCTTGCCGGATAGTTCACATTTTGACAAAATGCCCCTGAAGATGCTATTTTAAGCGAAAGTACTTGGGCTAGATTTAATTAACTTGTGCTCGATAATAGCCTTATTTTCAAAGTTCATTTATTCGAGCATTCAACCCCATTTCATTTTTTAAAAGTGTTAAAAAGCATTAAAATATGTCACATATTTATTAATTCCGGCGTATCCGTCTCATATTGTCTATGGTAAATATTAATACCGGTGTTAACGACGGCGAAAATGAGCCAAGCTTTTTACGGTAAGTTTTTTTGTGCATGACCAAGATTGGGGCTGCAGAATAAATTATTGTTATTAAAGACAATCAGACATTGTCGTATATTTTGCTGTTAATTACACTGCTACATTTTTTTTTACATTAAAACATGAAATTATTTTTAATCCCTTTACCCCGGTTACAAATATGTACGCGGGTGGTAGGAAATTTTATTGGAATGTACCAACTGTCTTAAAATACGGAAGAACCGACTTAGACGCCAGTGGGTTATTCCTTAGCTAATCTTTTTCCGGTTTAAGGCGGGTTTCTGTTTGAGACTTTAGCAAACAATATCGTCGAACGCACGTTCATAGTAATTTTCTGTAAAAACCTAATCCAAAAGATTTTATATTTCATCAGGTCCTAGCTAGAGGGGTACCGTTATTTTCGATGT
Organism: Diabrotica balteata; assembly: GCA_918026665.1. Classification (NCBI taxonomy): domain Eukaryota; kingdom Metazoa; phylum Arthropoda; class Insecta; order Coleoptera; family Chrysomelidae; genus Diabrotica; species Diabrotica balteata. The sequence continues at coordinate 41,680,181 of OU898282.1, read as the reverse complement.
TGGTTAGAACCTTACCTTCTTAGAAATGGATAGAGTCTGGCCTGTAGTTTTTGAGTGAGAGATATCTCATCTTATTTTTAGGTACAGCTTGTGAAATTTTTAGAGGAACCACATTACTTCTGACGGGGCAGTCTTTGCGTAAGGACGTTTGCTATATCTTACCATTACTGTTCTGTGTAAATTTTTTTAAGTGAGTATACACTTAAATATTTGAGTTTTTTATTCTAATACCATATTAGATTAAAGATTGGTATAAAGTACCTTTGCTTAATGCAAGTAACGTATATTAGCTTCAGTGAAGTACCTTTACTTTTAACATTTAATATTTGCTTATGAACTTTCAATCAACTATTAAAAACTTATAATAAATAATTATCACGAACATTTAATTCTCAGTAGGGCAGTAACCAATAAACAACAAGGCGAACAGATAATTAACTAAACGAAATAAGGTTTGGTTTAATATTTGTTCCTCTAATCTTTTTGTATTTTTTAAATTTAACTTTAATTAACTTTTATTAATTTTTTTCATTTACTGTACCCGTTATCTCGAAATAAGCCCATTAAACAGCAAAGAGGGACTTCTTTAATCAGCTTTGGTTGAATATTTTTAAATAGTATCAGGCTCTCCTCGCTGATAATCTAGACTGTGCATGATTTTATTATATTATTGTATTTGTAAAGATATTTATTAGTCATAATACTGGTTATTTCTATATGTATACAACCATTTATCAACTGATGGTGTATTTTATTACTTGTGTGTACATTCAGCCGCCTATATCATTGTGGTGTTGAATATGTTGTTTTATTTTTATCAATAAATTTTATTTGTCGGCCCCTAATAAGTTTTCTAATAAAATAATATCTCTGAATATTTGCTAATTACATTAAATTGTTATACCTTCGAGCAGAAGGAAGATCAGACTGATTATGTTTCGTAGGTAAGTAGATGGACGGAGTCCACCTAATATATTGAATATTTAATTATATAGTGTGTTGACCAAATTTATTTAGTAGTTACCTGTTGATATCTTTCACTGGCTTTGGTTGCAGAACCTAAATATCTTTCCGTATCTCTTTTCGTTTAGGTTTCTAGGGTTTCTTAATTTTCCCTTTGATCCAAAAAAGTTAAGTGGCGTCCTATTTATATCTTATTTTATCTTTATTAATTGTACCCATATATCTTCCCGTTTATTTCTGTATCTTTTCTAATACATATTATCCTGTTCTATCTTTACTTATTTCACCCGTTGGACCCATTCCCGGTTCCAAAAGCTAGTTTCGAACTCACGACTCGCTTTCTACCAACCATCTGGCTGTCGTTCGCAGTGTATCCATTGGCGACATTTCTAGTACCATCCAAAAATTTCAAAGTTACAACACCTATCAATAGTAACCTTACACAGAGTCGGGGATGGAAACAGCTGAAGGAGCCATACATCACGTAAACGCGGAATCTGAAATAGTTTTGACAAATCCTAAAGAAGAGGATGAACCAGTAGTTAAAAGAAAAAAGAAAGATAACCTTATAGACCCATTTAAACAAACGAAGATAAATTTTTGCAAAATAAAAAGAAACATCCAATATTATCTCGTTGTTTATAGAAATGTAAAAATACTCAATGCAAAGATTTTTCTGATGAAGATCAAAAAAAAATATGGAAAGAGTATTGGCAGACTAACTATGGTCAGCGATGAGTATGGCTTTTGAAACATGTTTGTATCAAAACAGTTAACAAACGCACAGACTACAGAAAATATATACAAAAAAAGAATAAAACGCGTCAGTTTTATTTGCCCAAAGGCGATGGAAACACTGTTAAAGTTTGTCGTCATTTTATATTACGCACTTTGGGTTATACAAATGATTTAATTATTACCGAATTGTGCAATTCAATGGAAAGTGCTCCTTTGGGTAAAGCAGTGAAAGAAAATAGAGTAAGTAACAAAATCATATATTAGATCGAGATATAATAGTCAAGCATATATTGAAAGCTTTCATACAATTTTAAGTTATTATAGACGGTCTAACACACCGAACATAAGGTACTTACCAAGAGACTTATCAATTACTTTAATGTTTTCGAAATTTGTAGAAAAACATCCTGGTTATTGTTTGATAACTAAGAAAATGTATAGGTCTACCATTAAGGAAATTCACATTTCTTTAAAAATGACAAAAACGGACAAATATCTAGATTGTGAAGTTTTCAAAAACTTAGAAAAGAAAGCAGACAAGGAAAATAAAAAAATACCTCCAGAATGTCTAGAGAATTATAAAATTCACATTGATAAAGCAAAAAAGGCTAACGATTCTATAAATCCGATGTTGTTCTTGCAAAAACCTCACCAGCACATGTAAAGTTTTTCTCAATGAACTTACAAAAAGTTATTTTGCTTCCCATAATGACAGGAATTAAAGATACTTTTTTTGCCAGAAGATTAGTATGTTTTAACAAAACATTTGCTTATAATTATCTATAAGGAATCTGGTATTTAACCCAGGTATATATTGGTATTTTTTGACACGAGAGGATGGCTGGTCGAAAGGCACCCAACATCGTTGATTTTATTTATTTATTATATAAATACCTATAAAATATTTAACTAAAGATTACACCTATATGTCAGCAGATGGGATCCATGGAAATATTAAAAAGAAAATACATAAAGTTGAGAACGTATACGATTTTATTGATTTGAAAGATGTTATTAAATCTTCAAAAAAGCTTTAGAAGTTTTAGATTTGGAAAAATCATATAAATGGGAGAAAAGAAAAGCCACAAGAAAAAATAACGATATCTTAAAAAAAATTTAAATAAATTCGGTTGAAGAAGTGAATTTTAAAAGAGGATTAAAAACACTATTTTTCAAAACAAACTTCACCGAAGACTACACCGAACTTGAGTTTGCAAAAAAAAATAAGCGGCTGAGCACTACTTACCCAAACCACTAACACTTACTAGGGGAATTCCAGAAGAAAAGAAAAAGCTATCCTTAAGGCTTTAGTTCCTGTAATGCCGATTGAAGAAGACAACTACTAAGAACTATAGTATGATTTTTTTTTTTGAAAATAAAAGTTTTAATAAATATTTACTGTGGCTTTATACTATTTTTTTAAATATGAATTTAACCTCTGCTAAAATGTAAGACACAGTATCTGCTTTAAACTTGGTTAAACTATAAGTTTGTCTCAAAATATTTTGAACGTATTTACAGTTAAATAAAAAATATGTTACTTAAATAGTGCTCATAGATAAGTACGGCGAAACTATTAAAGTTAATTGCGTTTTTCTCGAAAAGTATACGTCTGCAGATACTGTGTTTTTCATTGAGGCAGCCAAATGGGTCATTGGTGTAGTGCAATTTAAAGTTTTGCAATTTATTTAGTATATTTATGGAATATAAGTATGATGACAAGTCTTCCTACAAGTACAAAGTTACTTTATGTAGTCACAGAAAAAAACACAAGAAAAACGTTAAAAACTGAAATATATTGAATTATCACAAAAGTTATTACATAACTATAATATTTTTTATGATTTATATAAAAGCAGTTGTTTCGCAGTATTTTACGATCTATATATACTAAGGAAAAATCAAGCTTATCAATTCCTCCCATGTTATGATTATATTACCTAGCAGCTTTACGTAGAATTACATCAATATATATATATATATATATAATATATATATATATATATATATATATATATATATATATATATATATATTTATATACAAGGTGGTCCAGAATTATTATGTACATTAATTTCTAGAGCTCATAGTACGTCCAAAAATAAGGGTACTTCTTTATGTACACTTTTTTATAAAACTGAATAATAAGGGAGATACAACCCTTTAAAGGACTGAATTGAAATTCTTATTTTTTCAAATATCTTCCAAACGGTTTTGAACACAGAGTTCATATTTTGGGAGTGATTATAAGACATTAGGATAATTAATTTCATGTCACCACCTACACATTCTATATTAATACAGGGTAGTTTTGGAGGGTAAGTGGGGGTTATTGCGTCACATGTTTTTTAATTTTCACATATTTAAAAAAAATATTTTAAAAATAATTTCCTTAGACTTTTCTACGCAAAAAAGATGCTCTTGTAATATTTCGATAGATATCACCGTTTTCGATTTATTTAAACTCGAAGGTATACATGTATTTTATTGTAATCGTTACATTTTTTAATATTCATCAAGTATGCTTTGGAATTGACACTTGTAGTAGCAATAATATTACAAATTAATGGAAAACTCAATTAATACGTAACATTTAATTAATGGAGAAAATAATATTTCACAACAACGTTCAAAATGTCCTCCATTTTGTTGAATACATAATCTAATTCTTTTATTTAGCGAACGCATTAATCCATTTAATGTTACTGGATCGTTTTGTAAATCGGTAAATACTTGTTCAATTTTGTCTCTTAACTCATTTACTGTATTAATTGGAGTAGTATACACTTTTGATTTCAAATAACGCCATACTGTAAAGTCCATTGGATTAAGATCACAACTACGAACAGGCCAATGAATCGGTGCATCCGCACCCCGGCCTATCTACCTATCAGGGAAATATTCATGTAACTACCTTCTACAAATTCTTGTGTAATGTGGTGTAGCACCATCATACATGAAAAACTTGTTTCTTCGTATTTGTAATGGAATATCTTCCAAAATATCATGTAAAATATTGTCTAGAAAATTGTAATACATTTTACCATTTAAATTTTCGGGAAAGATGTGGTATCCTATGAAACTATTTCCTAAAGTAGCTGCCCAAGTGTTTATCTTAAACGTGTGTTGGAGTAAATATTTCTAGAATTGAACATAGCTTGTCTTGTAAATGTAGCCTCGTCTGTAAACAGAATAATACTTAAAAATTTGGTGCAGTTTGAACTTTATTTTGCAATACTTCACAAAAATCAACTCTAAGTGGCATATCGTCAGGTAACAATTCCTGCATCTGTCGATGGTGGTAAGGATATAATTGTTCTTCATGCAGAACTCTTAAAACACTTTGATGGGAAATATTCGTTCTTAATCCTTACCTGCGTGTACTTATTGTGGGGTCATTTATTACAGCATCCAATATTTGCTGTTCAACACGAACATTTCTTGCTTCTCTACGACGACCAGCGTCTGTATTCCTTCTTTGAAGACAACCGGTTTCTCTCAGTCGTCGTTCAGTACTTACAAAAGTCCTGGCATTGGGAATATTTCTGTTCGGATACTTTTCTCTGTACAGCTGCTACAGCATTTCCCCAACATTCCCCTAATACTAAAAGTATGTCTGTCATCTCAGAATTTGAATAGTGTGCCATATTGCGGGCAAACAAATTTAAAAATATAGCAAAAGAGACGTGTTAAACAAATTTCACTGTCGAATACAATAAAAGTGTAGATAAAATAATTTAATTGTTATTAAACGTCACTGACAATTCATAGACTACTTGAGATTAAAGTGTTGTTGCTAACACAAGTGTCAATTCCAAAGCATACTTGATGAGTATTAAGAAATGTAACGATTACAATAAAATACATGTATACCTTCGAGTTTAAATAAATCGAAAACGGTGATATGTATCGAAATATTACAAGAGCACCTTTTTTGCGTAGAAAAGTCTAAGGAAACAATTTTTAAAATATTTTTTTAAAATATGTAAAAATTAAAAAATATGTGACGCAATAACCCCCACTTACCCTCCAAAACTACCCTGTATTAATATAGGATGTGGTAGGTGGTGACATGAAATTAATTAACCTAATGTCTTATAATCACTCCCAAAATATGAACTCCGTATTTAAAACCGTTTGGAAGATATTTGAAAAAATAAGAATTTCAATACACCCTTATAAAAGGTTGTGTCTCCCTTATTATTCAGTTTTATAAAAAAGTGTACATAAAGAAGTACCCTTATTTTTGGACGTACTATGAATTCTAGAAATTAATGTACATAATTCTGGACCACCTTGTATATACATATATATATATATATATATATATATATATATATATATATATATATATACATATATCATATACATATATCTATATATATATATATATATATATATATATATATATATAGATATATATATATATATATATTGATAAAGTATTTTATTAATTTTATTTTTTATTTATAATAAATGTAATTTTTAAAATATGTGGTTCGTTGTTTAATTTATTATATACCTCAGCTAGCTCAATTATGTATTCTAAGCAATCTGTCACTGTGTGACGTCGACTCTGTAGTCTCCTGGTAGAGTTCAAAAAGAAATTAAACCAAACTTTACTTTAGACTTTTGATAAATTAACCCAAATGAAGCACGTTATTTATTAATATTGAACAAATTTAATATAAACAATAAAATTCGTCTGCAACTTCGGTTGCCTTTAAAAATTTACAAAAATAGGAATCGTTTAAGTCTTAACGTGGTTTAGTGACGTGACAATAAAATGTATTACAAAATGTGGAGACTCTCTACAAGTACCTAAAAACTAAATAAATATTGCAACTTTATAAGGTGTTTTAATGAACTATAAAGAAAAAGAAAATGAACACTTTATTCCGCTGACTATTCAAATATAATCAAAATTTCAAATGATCCCCAAAATTATTGTCCAACCTCACTTTAAAACAGTTCTGATTTCTTTAAAGGAAACTAACTACTCAAAAATAATCGGTGAAACTGGAATATCAATCCTCTCTTCGGAAGTTAAGGTACGTACTATTCTATTTTTAATTTAATGATCATTAACAATTTCAATTTTTAAGGCCTATCGCAATTATGTTAATTCATGAATTTTAATTTTCTCAATTTAAATGACATTTCTCTACTCCAATATAATTTATAAGTGAAATTGTTTCTCTTACTCTCTGGAACAAATTTCTGGATATCTCTGCTGTGGAAACTGTGGAAAAACTAAATTCTAATTAGACGAGTTAAAAAACACTCCCGACCTATTCCACAGTTTCAGGGCTCTCCTTCGTCCAAAAAAACCTCGTCGGCGTCCTCTCCAAAAACCAATTCCCTTTATTATCCGTTGCTAACAGCAACCAACGTTCTTTTTTTTTCTGTCTTCTATTTAAATATTTTAAACCATAAAACTGTCCTGTTTGACATATTTGTCAAGCCACATTAATTTCTCATAATCACTTTAATCACATATAATTTGGGAATTTACAAAAAAAAATGTTTAGATATAAAACTTATTCTATTACAATACTAATTTATTCTTTTCATCTCCACATCATTGTAATTTCTTATTTAACAAAACCCCTATTAATTTAGCTCCCACAGACTGTCAAATAAACTGTCAAGCAGTTTATTTTCTGACGTTTATTAAAATTTCTATGTTTAAATATTTTTTTAAAATTCTTCTTTTTTGTTCTTTTTAAGGTTTAGACGATTCACCTAAACACTAGGCAACTATACTATTCAGAAATTATTAACACTATACCAGGTAAGTCAAAATTAATTTATTTAACAATTTACTAATCTTTTTCTCTCTTTTATTTCAGAGTCGAACCCACATTGTGATGGCTTCATGAAATTCATAAACAACAAACTCATATAAATATCCATTTAAGTTGTATATTTTTTAACATATTGAAATCATTTCAATATATATATATATATATATATATATATATATATATATATATATATATATATATATATATTCTTGTACCCTCTGCAGTTATCACCCAGTTGTCCTATACCAACTAAGTTGGATGCAAAGATCACTGGTTCATAATAGTGCCTTAATTTTTTTATGTTCAGATCACAATTTGTGTCCTTCCTGAAGCATGTAGATGTTTAAAAAAAATATATACAGTTTACAAGAACGCTAAGTGTAAATTTAAATAAAAAAGCATTAATTATTAAGCATCTAGTATATATATATATATATATATATATATATATATATATATATATATATATATATTATATATATATATATATATATATATATATATATATATATTTCAGTGTGTCAGTATAATTTACATGTGTATGAAGAATGGATGGTTCACGCGAAACTGACGTAATCAACTTTATGCCATTGGTTCTGCGTTTGCTCCTAGGTAGCATCTCGTTCATAAATGAGTAAATACACTGCTCTTCTACAGAAACATGGTATTTCGTAAGGTAAAATGTTAAATACAGCAATATGATGCTTACACTGTTTGTGTATTCGTAGAAGGATGCTATGATTAAAAAGTTAATATTGCTGGTAAGGTATCTTGTAATTTATATTAAAGTCTCCCATGCAATATAAGCGATACTCCAGTAAAATCTGGCGAACATTCGTAGTTTTGATATTGATTTCACTTGGTCTGCCAAGCATTGATTACTAAGTTCTTGATTATAGATTTAACATCTAGATGTAAACGCTTTTGGCTGTTACTGTATGTCTTTAGTTCTTAGAGAACATAAAGCATCCAGTGTTCTGATATGGATATGTGTTTTTAATGTATGGACAGTTTGATATTAATAGTTGGGATAAAAACAGTTTAAGAACGAACTGTAATGTTTGTAGTGTATTTGTAAATTAGAATTAAAGTTGTTTGAGGTATCTATTTATCCTTTTATAAAAAGAATTGTTAAGCCTAGTATGTGTTAAAAATATTCCTAAAACGATCTAAATTTACATAGTGCGTAACAAGATTTGTAGCATTTGCCTGTATTGATGCCATATAGGTTGGTCAAATTCGTTTTGTTTTTCGATATTCCAGGTGGACTTCTCCAGCTTCACACTATAAGCATTCCGTAGGGCTACTATAAAAGGCATCTACACTGCATTTTAACGTTAGATTCAGTGTGGTCAGTTGAATTTGTCAGTTACATTTCGATACATTTTTGGCAAAGTAACGTAAGTGACATTTTTGGCGAAAATTATGTTTTTCAATTAAACTAACGATATTATTGTTAAAAAGGTACTGCCAAAGTGTAGTAAGCCTATAATTACTTTAAACCTTTTTTAGGACAAGTAGGACAAGTTTTTTTCAGTCATAATTTAAATAAGCTTAACCAGGTTGAATTAAAAACATGTTTTTTCTACAAATCGTTTTTGGTGACTTACGTTACTTTGCCAAAAATGTATTGATTTACTGACGCTACCAGATCCCTGTATCTGGCAACAGTGTCAACTATTCGGACGATGCCAGACCTATGGGTCTGGTAAATATATCTATAAATAAACTTTTTCTGTAATTCTGTATTTGAAATAAGCTTTATTCCGATGTCTGGTAAAGTATTTACGGTATATAAAAGAATATACTGATACTAACGTGGCAATTTGAAATATTGTACTTTTAAAAAATAAATAAAATTATTCATTTTGATTAGAAGTAAATAGTAATAAATAATAAGTAAATAAAATAGTAAATAATAATTAGATATGCTTATTATTAAAACAAGATCAGTACAAAGACAGTTTATTTTCACAATGTTCACAAAAAGTGTTTACTTTGGTCGCCTCTAGACTTTTTATAGATTTTTTTAAAAAAACAACACATGTGTACAATGTTTACAATAAAACTAATAACCAGATACGGAGGTGCGGTAAATCCCATAGCGCATAAAAATTATTTGAGGGACGGTACCAGGTGCTCACATCTGGTAAAAAAAACCAAACAGTACTTCCTTAGAGAAGGTAACTGACAATGTTGGATGACATATTAAGATCTATAACGGGCGATTTACTAGTTGATATATCAAAATAAGTATTTCTTTTATTATTTAGTACGTTTAACTGAAAATTGTCCAGCATTATTTCGATTCTACATTTTGGCTTACTGGAGTAAAAATTTTCTGTACTCAAATAAAATACAAAAAACATGTCAATGGTTTAAAATAATTCGTAGAATGCTACATTTTAGCAGCAACGAAGCCGACAATTTAGAGAGTGATTAATTATGGATAGTAACATTAATATTTGAAAAACAAATTGCATTGTTTTTAATGATGAATCAATCGTTGCATTTCCTGACCAGCTAAAATTCAAACAATATTTAGAACAAGAAACACAAATTAAAAAAAAAATTACTTTTTTATTAGAAACAAAGAGTCAAGTTTCCATACACGTGTGTAAACAAATGATGAACATTTTTATCAATCTTGGTAATTGAAAAAGTAATTTCCGATGGTATATCATACTAACAGCTCTAATAACATGTCATTTGCTAATGACACACCTTATAACTATACGAATTAAGATATTGAGTTAAAGTGATATGATTCCTCTCTAATAAACTTTTTATTAACTATTTTTGTTTAGTCTCATCACATTACAAGACAAAAGCTGGGCCTAGCTTTTATCATAACGCATTTTGGGTTTTATATTTATTGTGGCTTACACAAAAAATATTGATTTATTTGTTAAATTATTTGTTTCAGAAATTGGAAACTACAGACCTGTCACCATGTTCTTATTTATATAAGTTTTTTATGAGAATAATTACTAAGAGACTAGGACCTAAGCTAGATTTTTACCAACCACTAGATTAAGCCGGATTTAGGAGTGCTTTGGAAGGAATGACCATCTACAAGTAATAAAATCCTTGATGGAAAAAGTTATAGAATACAACAAGCCATTGATAATAATATCTGTAGACTTTAAGAAAGCATTTGACTTAGTTTAGTACAGCTCCATGTTTAGAGCTGACAGAGTGCAGCATTAATGATAGGTACACAATTCTTCTTCGAAATATATATAATAGCGCAGCAGCTGCAGTGATAATGTACTATAGCGACACAAACACATTTCCCTTGGATAAGAGTATTATGCAAGAAAATACTATCTCTTCTAAACTATTTAAAACTTTATGACAGAGTGACATGAGAAACAATAATTGGGAAAATATTGGAGTCAACATCCGTGTGGAGTTGTCTGTCTCCCATCGGACGCGTCCCCAGGTGGTGGATAGGGGAACGCCCTAACCGGTCCTAGGACCGGCGGGTAGGTGGGAAATAAAATACCACCCGTGAACCAAAACGGACTAAGGTATGGTAACCCTAACAGAAGAGTCCCTGGCCCTCCAGGTTGGAGGTTGGGCTTAGGGCTAACAACTCTACCCCGTAAAAAAATATCGTTACGAAATCTACAGCTAAAGAAACCGGACGGAACTTACGACGACGACCAATGCAACGAAATAAGGACAAAGATTTAAAAATTTACACGTGGAATGTACGGACACTTTATAAACCTGGAAATCTTAAAAAATTAATAGACATACTAACTCAATATAAAGCACACAATACTGCTGTGCAAGAAGTAAGATGAACTGGGAAAGGAATTATCCAAAAGAGACAATGCGATATATATTACAGCTGTCACAAGAATAATCACGAATTCGGGACCGCATTCATTGTTAACAAAAAAGTAAAACATCTTATTATGGACTTCAAACCAATAAGTCCAAGAATATGTTACCTAAGAATAAGAGGTAAGTTTTTTAACATCAGTCTCATAAATGTACATGCGCCAACCGAAGACAAAGAAGAGGATGTCAAAGATCAATTCTATGAGGAAGTAGAGACCATCTACGATAGATGTCCCAGAAACGACATCAAGATCATAATTGGAGATCTTAATGCAAAAATAGGGAAAGAAAATATATATAGTCCATACATCGGAAAATGCAGCGCTCACGGCGTCACCAACGACAATGGAAATAGAATAATAGTATTTGCAGCATCCAAGGGCATGGTCGTTGGAAGTACCTACTTCCCCCATAAGAATATCCATAAAGTAACTTGGACGTCGCCTGATGGTACAACCAAAAATCAAATAGATCACATCCTAATAGAAACCAGGCACTTCTCTAATCTAATGGATGTACGTACTTATCGTGGAGCTAATATAGATTCAGACCACTTCTTAGTAGGCGCAAAAATAAGAGCAAGAATCTCAAATGCAAAAAAAAGAAAAGGGTAAGAAAAGTACTCGATACAATTTAAAATCTTGAAAGACCCCCGTACTCTAGAAAGGTATCAAAATTACCTTGAACATGAAAGCACAACAGATGAGAATTTAACAGCTAGCGAGCAATGGGATATATGTAGAAGAACAATTAAGGAAGCGGCAAACAACGTCCTAGGACCAGAAGAATCCACTCCACGCAACAGTTGGTTCGACGATGAATGTGAAGATATCACTAAAAGAAAAAATTATGCATATAAACTTATGCAACAAAGAAGAACACGGGATAAGGAGCAAATGTACAAAGATCTTAGGAAGGAGGAAAAACGCATACATCGAAGGAAAAAGCGGACCTTCGAAAACCAGATTATGCAAGAGCTTCAATCATTAAAGGGGCAAAATGAAACTAGAAAGTTCTATAATATCCTAAATAAGACAAGAAAAGAATTTAAACCACGGCTGACGATGTGTAGAGACAAAAATGGACATATAGTCAGTACCGCTGACGCAGTACAAAGCAGATGGGTTGAGCACTTCAAAGAACTACTTGGTACCGAAGTGGAAAATGATGCGTCACCCCAAAGACCAAGAAATAACACTCACGTAGAACCTCCTTCAATATTTGAAGTGAAAGACGCAATCACACGACTCAAAAATAGCAAGTCCCCAGGAGTGGATTGTATCCCCGCAGAGCTCATCAAACATGGAGGTAACAGCATTATGCACCAAATTCACAACATAATAGTCAAAGTCTGGGAAGAAGAACAAATGCCAGAGGAATGGTGCACTGGAATCATATGTCCACTACACAAAAAGGGAGATTTGTTGGAATGTAAAAATTATAGGGGTATAACTCTTCTGAATACAATGTACAAAATATTCTCCAACACCCTGTACAGCCGTTTAAGTACGTACGTGGAAGAAATCCTTGGTGAGTATCAAAGCGGTTTTAGGCCAGGTAGGTCAACAATTGACCAGATTTTTGTGCTACGTCAAATCTTAGAAAAAACCAATGAATTTAATATTGACACGTTCCATCTCTTTGTGGACTTTAAGTCAGCGTATGATAGCGTCCTAAGAGGTAAATTATACGAAGCCATGAATGAACTTAACATTCCTCATAAATTAATAAGGCTCGTAAAAACAACTATGAGTAAAGTGATCTGCAGAGTGCAAATACAAGGCGATATGTCACAAGCGTTTGAAACATATGCAGGGTTACGGCAGGGAGACGCGCTGGCGTGCCTTCTCTTTAATATAGCGTTAGAAAAGACTATAAGAGATGCTGAGTTACACAATAGGGGAACAATCTTTAATAAATCAACGCAGATTATGGCGTACGCTGACGATTTGGATTTGATTGCACGTACTACACGAGGACTTAAAGAGATGACTTCCACCTTCTTGACAGCCGCACAAAACATGGGCCTTAAAATAAACGAGGAAAAAACCAAAATGCTAGCATCTATTCCAAATAACAGAGATAGAGCTAGAAACGCCGAACAAAACTTCAGTATAGACCAATATAATTTTGAGGTAGTAAATAAGTTTACATATTTGGGTTCTCTCATAACAAACGATAATGACACATCTGAAGAAGTTAAACGGAGGGTACTGCTAGCAAACAAATGTTATTTTGGACTAAGCAAGCAGCTAAAAAACAGAAACTTAAGCCAGAAAACCAAACTAATAATATATCGAACACTCATCCTACCAGTGCTGACATATGGGTCAGAAACATGGACCATCTCCAAAACAGACGCAAATCTTCTGCTCGTCTTCGAAAGGAAGATACTAAGAAGAATAATGGGCGCATTCTGTGAGAATGGTATTTGGAGAAGGCGATATAATTTCGAATTGTACGAGAAATATAAAAAAAATAGTAAATGGTAGAGATGTAATATCCTTCATAAAAATAGGCAGGCTTAGATGGGCTGGACATGTGTCAAGAGCAAATGAAAATTACCCACCCAGACGAACTCTATTATCGGTCCCAGTGGGAAATAGGAGTAGAGGCAGACCACGACTGAGATGGAGGGACGGTGTGGACGAGGACGCAAGGAAAATCGGCGCGGCAAATTGGCAACGGTTGGCGATGAACAGAAACGACTGGCGAAATAGACTGGGGAAGGTCAAGGCTCAACTAGAGCTGTAGCACCACTGATGATGATGATTAGAGTCATCATAAATAGAGAGTTTCTGAATAGCTTGTTTTAAACCTGAACAAGATTTGTAGACGACATAGTCCTTATTGCAAAACGGGTAGATCATGCCTGTTAACTTTTTTAATTCCTTCAAAGCTCTTTTATACAATTTGGCCCTTAAATTACCTTTTCCAAAACAGTATACATGTACTGGTGAATAACATTTCAACTAATGACACGCAAATTAAACAAGTTTATACCTACAGATATTTGATCTAAAAGACTAAATTAGAAAAAGACAATCAAATAAGAGAGTTAAACAGGAAATTAGAGCTAACATGAGTAGCTCACAAAAAAAAGAAAATAAAATAAATAATTATAGACGTTTCCTAGGCATTTCAGTAGTATATTACTTAAATGGGAGGTACTGATTTAATGTATAGAAATATCGCTAACTATAGACAAAAACTGTGTAACAATAAATGGTGGTGGCAAAGTCATTCTCTTCTCAGAGAATATCGAAAAATTGAGGCTAACCATCAACTACCCATCCACCAAGATAAGCTTGATATCGAAATAAACAAACTGCACTCCAGATATCCTCCATTGCTAAGAGCCAACTCCTTACATCAGGAACATTTCAACCTGTCCAATACTTGGAGAACACAATGGGAGAGCGACTAACCCCAGGAAGCACATCAAATGGCCTGTATCGATCAGAAACCGCCAGGCTTTGAACTGACCCGCAATACATGGACAACGCTAAACAGAATAAGAACAAGCAGCAGCAAGCCAGCAATTTGATTGAACCCAGCCTATGAGAAATGTTCACCCAGGTAGTACGATCGGGTGTAACAATTCATTGGAGCAAGGTGTTTTAATTCGAGTTTAAAAACAGGAATCACCCCACCGTGCTCCAATGCTCTAGACCATCCCTTTCCCCCTATAGCGATCTGATTCGCTATAGAGGCACAACAATCAGCCAAGTGCTCTTCATGTGAAGGTCCTGGGTAATAGAACCCCAACATGGTTTCCTAACCGTATGTGAAAACTCAGGACAGCGCATCTCCGCTTTATTCTTGTTTATCTTAATGTAGCTTATCCGCGAACAAGCAGCGGTACATGTGCTGACAGCTTATATAGATGGGAAAAAGCCCTTACTCCTTAGTGTAACTGTGGTGCGCAACGACAGACATTGTTGAAGAATGTCCCCGAAGGCGATTCTCTGGAGTTTTCGATGAGTTCCTAAATGCGACCGAAAATGTTTTACTAAATGAAATAGACATACTCTATGCAACAAAACCAAAATGGTTTTGCGTATTAAATACCACAGTGCATAATTACATAAAAATTTCAATATATATTTTTTTTTAATCTCAAGAAAAAGTTATCATTCAGACATCATTATAATTTCTTTTATCCGTAATATTGATAAATCAAAATATTTCATATCAAACTAATTTGGGTCACAAAAGAAAACAAGATTCATAGTTTTAATATTCGTTACATACAATAAAAGCTAAAGGAGTCATTGATAAAACTTACATGACTGAACATTTAATACAAATTGATAAAATAAACGAATTTTGTTATTTCAACTTTGAAATTCCTGTGTATTATTTATGTCGTTTTTACCTAACCTTTTATTAGGAAGCCACTAAGAAATCTTTTTTGAACCTACGAAACAAAGTAATTACTAAAATTATTAATGAGCCCTGAGATATATAATTTATAATTTTTTTTTTTGATTTTGATTAATTAGATAGTTAGTAAATTAATTAATTGGAGTAAATTATTTTCACAAGTAAAAATAGAGTTAAAAATGGAACACAACAATATATTAAACAATTCTTTGGTATTTGGAAGAATTGGTTTTAAAGCCAAAAATTATTTACTATAAGAAGAGTTTCTATACAAAAAGCTTTCACAATAATTAGGTTATTAAAAATAAAATAATTTTTTGAAAAGATGTAATAATTAAAAAAATATTTAGATCCAGTTCAAAACAGTTTTCAACCGCAAAACCCAACCAATTGTATTGCTAAAGTTGAATAGAAACTAAAGACACACGGCTATGGTGAACGTACTATTGTTTCATTTATTAATTTATATCAACGTTTCAGCCTCCAGGTTATATGCTGAAATTGGGTCCTGAATTTTATGGACGTGATTTGTCTTAGATGCCAGCGGCTATATAACAACTTCTAATGACAGACTCGTATATAACTCGACATCTTTAGTATTCCACATCTCCCGCAAGACACGCAGGCAAGTTTTCAACCACCTGAATAAATCATGGTGTGCTTCAAAATGACTTTTACGTCGTTATCAGGTCGCGAACTCCCTATTAAAATTAATTTTCAGGCGCGTTTATGAAACATTCTAAACTTGCTTTAATTAGTTAATTAGATCATGCGAAGTGTTCTATGCCTCTGACATCGATTTGGGTATATAATTCGATCCAAATTTTAGCAACAATAATACAAGCTACAATACCTATTAATTTATGAATTTGAACAATAAACTGAACGAACGAAAAATTTAAAAATTATTTCCTATTGACTGAATATTTTCATATAGATTTTCTAATCTAAAAAACTATACGAATGCATTTTTCTGTCTTATCTTTCATTATTAATTAACGCCTTAAAAGTCCCAGAGTCTGAAAAATGATTTAAATTATTTTGGGTCCAAAAAAGAATCCAGTACTTCCTTGTCATAAGTATTTATAGTCCTTTTCCATCATATTAAAAGCACATTATGTATCCAAATCCTCAACAGGTCAAAAAACCATAGGCTTTTTTGACATGCCTTTTTTTATATATATTTTTTTATTTATTTCAAAACAACATACTTGTTTTAAAATAAATAAAAAAAATTAATATTTTAAGATGCCGTCAACGATTCATTATCTTTTAAAAAATATTCTGTAAAATAAGTGTCCACTAATCTCACTATACCTTTTTTGTGTGTAAAAAAAGTCGATATATATACCACACGATTATTTTTAATTATACACGGGTGATTAACCAGAGAATTCAATGTTTCACGAAATAAATTAATGTAAACAGTAATTTAAAAGTGATTATTGTTTTCTATACAAGTTATCGCCTAACACAAAAAGAATACCTTCTTTGAATGGTTACCTGGAATTACTGATAAGGCTTCACTAATGATAGTTTAAGTAGTCTTTATGCCACATTACAGCTTATGCTAATAATATAAATTAGAAATTGTTTGCATCTTCCATTTAGTTTGCAAATGTACATTGTTCATGTCTTACCTACATACGTTTTTGGTGTCGATATTTTGTTATTTGCATTTAAAAATGGCGTCAACAACAGGTTTTATCCCGGTTATGTGTAGCTTTAAAGGTGCCTTAAGTCTAAGAGAGAAAAATATAATATAAAATGTACACGATGTACTTGTACATCAACGCCTTTTAAGTTATGTTCGTGAAATCGTTAACATTTGTTCACATATGACAAGGGTTGGAGAAGCAACAATTTATAGATACCTAAAAGAAAGAAAAGGAGGCACTATTTCATCTCCCAAGAATAGTGGAGGGAGTAAACCCTTGGAAATTGAAGAAATCCATAAAAAGATGATAAGATGCAGCGTCCACTTTTTTTTTTTTTAACAAACAATTTCCAACATTTTACAAAATCCAAACATTAATTAGAGAAAACGAAGAGTTACCAATCACAAGCAACAAGAAATTATGGGGACTATTGAGAGAGATGGGATTTCGTTGGCAAAAGAATAGAAGAAAATCCGTTTTAATTGAAAAAGATTACATTGTATATTGGACACGAGATTATCTAGCAACTATTAAAAAGTACCGAGAAAAAGGGAAAACAATTTTTTATTTGAACGAGACTTGCCTAAATAAAGGTCATACTGTACCATATCTATGGGTTGATGTGAAATGTGAAAAGTTCCCGTCATGCATTCATAGAAGGTGTATCTACTGGAATAAACAATATTCCCGTTGGAAAAGGACGCAGACGCATAATAACCCATATTGGAAACGAATATTGTTTTATCAATGGTGGATTATTAAGTTTTGCCTCAAAGATTACCACGAGGAAATGACTGCTGACGTTTTTGAAGAATATTTTGAGCAAATGTTGAATTTAATTCCAAAAAATTCTGTCATAGTTATGGATAATGCTAGTTACCATTCAAGACTGGCAGAAAAATTGCCAAAAACGGCATGAAAAAAAGAAGAGATAATCGAATGGTTGGATAAACACGCAATTGGGTACAAGGAGAATTCGACAAAAAAGGAATTATTACCTATTATAAGGCAACATAAAACAGCTTATCAAAAATATATAATTGATGAAATGGCATTAAACCGTGATGTAATTATTTTACATTTCCCCCATACCACTGTAATCTGAATCCGATAGAAAATATATGGTCTCAAGTAAAGGGTGAAGTCGGACGCAACAAAAAAACTTTTAAATTAGAAGACTTACAACAATTATTAGAACATTCTTTATCAAAAGTTACTAGAAAATTGGAAAAAATGCTATTAGTCATGGTCACAAGGAAGAAAATAAAATGTGGAATTTGGATAATATGACTGATGCAATGCTGGAACCGGTAATAATTAACATCGGAGTTGAAGATTCCTTAGATTTCGGCTAGAAATAGACAGCCGTGGCTGATACGGCCACAAATTATTTTATATATAAACAATAAAATAAACATCTTAAATTTCTTGCAAATTCATTAGTACCTGTTAATCTTTATCACTCCGACACTGGCAACTTTATTTAGAAATTAGTAACCTTCAAAAATATTGTATTCTATTCTGCTTCAACATTTATACCTGGTGGTCATACTCAATTTAAAATTGTTTTCCCATATACTTCTGTAAACTTGTTGATAAATATCTATTTTTCATTGAGTCACCCGTATCAACAATTTAGGCATTTGCATATATAATGTGCTATCAATATGATGGAAATGGACTATAGCACAGTCATTTTGTCAAAAAAGTGGGTTAGCTGGAAAGATTTCCGAGAGCTTTGAAAACTAGTAATCATATAGATTTTGATGTGATATTTACGAATTTCAACTTTGTCACCTTGTATTTTTGCTACTCGCGCCGTCATATTGAAAAATGGCGCCGTGTACCAGTTTTTTAAAGTTCTTTTACCCTACGACGGCCGATATGCAATTAAGAAATGATCAGTGGGCCTCAAATGGTGGGTCGTTAATATTTAATTCGGATCGCTTGAAAAGTAAAAATATTTACTTTCCTGTATTTTATTTTCAGTAAAATATTGGATTTTACTGAAATATATACTGTTTAATATTGGATTTTACTGTATCAAACGCAAATAAAATGAATATAATTAGTACATACAGCGCGTGTTGAAAGAAGTGGAATGGAATATTTCGAATACTTGAAAATATTTGTTGACATCAAATGTTCATCGAGGCCTGTATAAGTCTCGATTTTGCGTAGAGTAAAAATTAGACAAATGGTTTTGCATGAAGTAAAATTGGAAAATACTTGCCAAGTTACTGATATGTCCAAATTGGAATAAAATACACCCAAGACTTTATTTTCTGCAGACACTGTGTTAAATATAACCTTGAAACAAATTGGCACTAAATCATTTTCGAGTTTTCAGCAAAACAAAAGGTTTAAACAAGTGTAGTCCAGAAATGAATACCAAAGCTATTGAGAGTATGCAGTCCAGTAATTAAATCGAAGGTCATTTAGTGTAAAACATACCACAAAGTCCGAATTGAATTCCCGAAACACTTTTTGTTACTTCTTTTTAGCA
This sequence comes from Diabrotica balteata, assembly GCA_918026665.1. Taxonomy (NCBI): domain Eukaryota; kingdom Metazoa; phylum Arthropoda; class Insecta; order Coleoptera; family Chrysomelidae; genus Diabrotica; species Diabrotica balteata. Next base: position 41,660,271 of record OU898282.1, on the reverse strand, counting down.
AACGACTTGTCCTTATCACTGTCTGATATTTCACTCTTAAAGTCGTCACTATATAAATTGTCTATTTAAATAATTAGAGGCCGGACCTCATCTATAACTCGCGCGGTTTGAAAAGACTGAACTATTATTTCTTTCGTATGTCTGATACAATTTTGCCATTGTTCTGCCTTTATTTGTTCTAATGATTCCGTCCACAGACTAGGAAGGCTAGCGTCATCTCTTGTTTTGGATGCATGTTTATACTAAAATTTTTTGGCTATACCCCAAACTAACTCAATTGCATTATAGTGGTAAGGGTAGAGCGGAAGTCGAAGAAATTCATGGCTACATTTAAGAGCCATTTGGTCAGTAACAAATTTCTTTTGAATTTTGTGCTCTCCACACCTTTGAAGTAAATCGATCTTTTAAATATATGTCATTGTGATAATTTTTTTTCTGTCAACCAACCAACCTTTAATTATTCTTTTGTACAGCTGCTTAAACGAAATCTCTTTTCTACTCTTGAGTGGTAGAATGCATTATTCAACACTATTATGGATGGTCGCCCTAATTGTTTTTTAACAAATTTTTTTCAAACTATCCTTTAAAAATATTTGCATCCATATTTCCATGGTAGTCACCTGTATTCTTTGTAATCGAAAAAATTAAACTAGCCTCAGGAATGAAACTCTCATCATTTCCAACATGAAGTATAATGTAGCCTTTACCATTACCAGAACGACTAGAAGAATAACATTTCGTGGTGCCATCTTGTCAGGATGATTTTGACATATTTCCTTTAGCGAAAATCTAAGTTTCATCTCAAAATACAATTTGCCTCGAACTATCAGACGCTTTATTGTGTGTTGTATTTTATACAGCCGTAGTGGGTATAACATTTAAATACCCACCACAGTGAAAAATCGAAATTGATGGGAAAATAATAAAGCATGAAGCAAGGTTTAGATATCTGGAACTAGATATAACTAGTTACGGAGATGTTGAAAAAGTACGACAACAAAGCTAAAAGCAAATAAAGTGGCGCTTGATGACATAAATGACACAATCTGGAAGATCAAACACCTAAGACAAGACAAAAAACAAAAATCTATAAAGCAGCAATTCGACCTATATTAACGAACACGGTGGAGACAAGACCTGAGACCTCTAAAACGAAATGACTACTGAAACAACAGAGCATGTCTGATATTTTACAGATATACAAAGAAAGTATAACTGCTTTAAGTCAAATATTTTGATCTCCTTATATAGTTTATCTGTTAAATCAGTAGGGTTTAGCCATAATGGTCCTCAGAAATCTTCTTTGCACGATTTCTAGTGGGAGAATATGAGTTTTTAGGGCGCTTCCTCAAGCCAGTATATCATAACGGAGATGACTTTCTACTAATCCGTAATATAGTGTGCGAAGGTATACATCCGGTATGTGTTTTTTTAGGTGCCTAAGTTTATAGAGGATAAACTAACTTTTTAATAACGTATTGAATGTGACTATCCCATTTTAAGTGTGTGTCTATTATAACACCTAAATATTTAACATTCGTTACTGGTTTGATGCAACAATTGTGTTTATTTTGTGCTTTTCGAAGAGGTTCGAATAGATCAATATTTGGGGTATAGTTCAAAATTGGTAAATAAACAGTTTTTCTAAAATTTATTGTAAGTATTTTATAATCAAACCAGTCTCTTATAAATTGTAGATCAGTTTCTGCTTTTATTTTTAAGTCAAATCACTTATCAGCTTCATAAACAATAGCCGTGTCGTCAGCAAACCCAATTATATGCCCTGTACTTTGCAATGAAAATAAACCATTTATATATAGATTAAAAAAGACAGGTCCTAACACTGTTCCCTGTGGCACTCCATACGTTATACCTTTTTGTCCGCTTGTTACCTCTGCTTTTTGTACCTGCTGCCTCTCAGAGAGGTAACTTCTGAATAGTTGAAGACAGTTGTATACTGTATACTGTGTACAGTATACCAACTTTCTCTAAGGTTTTTAAGAGTTTACTATGACTGACAGTATCAAAAGCTTTAGCCAAATCTAGAAATACACATCTTCTTCTTCTAGTTCCATGACCGTTATCGATCGTTGGATATCATGTTGGCTACCATATTCGCTATATTCGCTACCATATTCGCAGGGTGTCTCATAATATGACCGAAGTATTCCAGCTTGCGTTTCTTTATTATATTGACTAGTTGTGTTGTTTGGTTCAGCCGTCTAAGGACCTCCTCATTTCTAACTCTGTCGACCCAGAAATACACATAAGCAAACTTTATTATTGTTGAGAGCTTCATACACTTTTGATGTTAGATTCAAAACAGCATCTTGTGTGGAAGTATTTAGCTTAAAACCAAATTGGTTAGCAGAAATTAAATTATACTTTTTGATGTTTGCTGTAAGTCTATTATTCAGTAATAATTCAAATATTTTAGACATGTGTGGAATAAGCGATATAGGTCGGTAGTTTAAAGCAAGAGTTTTGTCTTCACTTTTGTATATTGGTATGACTACTGCTGTTTTGAAGGCTTTGGGCCATATTCCTTCTTCCATACATATATTGAAAATGTAAACCAATGTTTCGAGTATGTATGGTGAAATTGTTTTCAAACATTCTGAATTAATATCGTCAATACCAGTTGCTTTTTTACTTTTCAGTTGATTTATTATTGTTTTTATTTCAAATGTATTTGTAGTTAGTAAAACCACTGAGTTTGTCAAGGAGGTATTACCATACACCTGGCGGGAGTTGCTAATGATTTGTTCAGCCAATAGTTTGCCCATCTCCGAAAACGTCTTATTAAATTAATTTGAAATATCGGAGGGATGAGTCAATATATTTCCCAATTGGTTTTTAAGACTGTCGATAGTCATTTTTCCTTTTTTTGTACCACTAAGATCTTGCACTACACTCCACAATTGTTTATTGCTATTTGAATTCTCTAAAATCTTGCATTTTATTTCTGTATGCTTTATATTTTAGCAGTAAATCATGGTCATTCGGATGAAGCTTTGTTAGTCGACACAGACTATCTTTTTCGCTAGCGGATTTTACTAAAGCTTTTGTAATCCATGGTGTAATTTTTGTTTTTTTCTTTTTGTTTTTCTTTTTTCATGATCTGTTGAAATCATGTTGAATCATGAAGTACATCTGTTGATATTTTGCTGGATAACTGTTATTAATTGATCTGCTGCTAAATCCGGGCTAAAATTTTTTTAGGATAAAGTCCCATGATTGTTTAGAGATAATATCTATTGGCCTTTTGTAGTTGATTCGTTTAGCATAATAGTCATTTGTTTTTTAGTTGTTTTTTTTTGCTAAAAACTATTTGTAATGCTATTGTAAAGTGATCTGTTATGTCAGTTTCTATTAGTAGAGGAATAATATTCTGCTAACTATTATTTGCAATTTGCAGAGTTGGGTTACTTATAATGGATGTAAATCCGCACTCACTCAGGGTACTTGTATATTTCATGGTATCAGCATTTAAATTCAATAGGTCAATGTTAATATCTCCAACAAAGAGATAGTAACTTTCAGAGTTGGTAGCATTGTTGTGTAAAAAATGTTATAAATTATTGTAAATTATTAATGATGGTTCGACTGGATCGAAGAAGTTTTGCAATCCCTTTGGATAATTTTTTATATTATTTTTAAAAAATAAGATTTTTTTCGTTTACTTCTTAATTTACCACTCTTATTATGGCAGTATTATGTTTATAGCAGTTACATTTTAAATTTTAGCAGTTAATACGTAGTTTTGTACGAGACATGCTGGTTCTATGTTGTGCCATCTAACTTAAATGGTATTTAAATACTTGTAGGACTGCGTAATTGTAAATAAGGATGAGAATATCTGTATTTTTGTTTATTTTTGTTTGTTTTTTTTTACTTCTATCTGATAAGCTCGAATAGGGTTCAGAAATTGTCTAATTTAATTATTCAGTTTGTACATTGATATTTTCGTTAATTATTGGAGAAGTAAAAACAATCCATTTTCATCGATACCAATTTAAATTTAAACAACTTTACTCCATTTTAAAACTAATACAGTAAACAATTAATTTGCAAACTGTTATTGCCCAACTAGTCCAGGATTTTTTTCCATTAAATGGAAAATAAATTGCTAAAACTTGTCTAAAATATCCAACGTATATGAATTTCAATATTTCAAATTTACAGCTAACAAACAGCTGTATAAATTCAGTTATTATACAAAGTTGGCAGATGAACAATACGTTACATGTAACGAAAATTAATATACATTCAAATTATTTTGTATTGATGAATGGAGCAGTTGTGCATGTGTCACAAATGGATACTATTTTAAAGCGTTAATAACAGAACGGCATTAAAGTGACAATATTCAGTAGATAATTTATAGGAATAAAAATTAAAAATCTTTTGCTAAATGTATCAGTGGCAATAAAAACGCCAACACTTTTACTACAATAACAGAACTCATACGCAGAACAAATTCTTCTCAAAGTGAGAATCAGAAAATTAATGTTATTCCCTACTTAAATTAAAGTTTGTGAATAACAAAGAGTTGTGAACAGACTAAAATATTAATCAAAGATAATTTTTTTCCTGCACCATGGACAATATCTATTCCGGCTATCGCTAACAAACCTAAGAAAATCAGAGATATCATCAACCGTCATTAAACAAAAGTTTCATACACTATTAAACAGATATGGCAATACCTACAAGGTAATCACCGATGCGTCAAAAAATGAAGACAGAGTTGGAGCAGCAATTTATTTGGAAGACACCTCAGTTAGTTTCAAATTGCCATCAATGACAACCATCTTTTCGGCTGAATTTTAATTTTTTTTTATTAATTTATTTAATGTCGTCCGAACCACTGGGATTATAGACGACAACAATGGAAAATACATATTATAACAAAGAAAGGTTAATATTAATTACGTACTAACATTAAAGAACATTAAAGAAGATTGATATATGTAATATAAGTACAGTCTAGATATTAATTTAAATATCTTTTATGCCTATAGCTGTTAAAAACTTTATAATATTGTGTAGATGGTTATTGTCTCTAAGAAGGTCGTCTATGTCGCTGGGAAGGTTGAGTTTACTTCTGGTTTCCTGGAAAATTTGGCATTTGGTTAAAATATGTTTAACTGTACTGTTGGTTTGACACTGTTTGCAGTATGGAGGATTGCCGCTTGTAATTCGGTAAAGATGTGTATGACGGGTGTGATCAATTCGAAGTCGAGAAAAAATGACTTGTTTTTTCCTAGGTAACACAAAGGTTTGTTTTTGTAAAACATTGTTTTTAATTTGCCTTAGTTTTTCGGAACACTGCGACCATTTGTTTTGCCACGCACAACTAACTATGTTTTTAAGCACAATTTAAGATCACTTGGCACTATTTTATTTAATTGCCCTTGACCATCACTTGTCGCTGCTTCGTGAGCTAGACGGTCCACAAACTCGTTACCATGTATTCCAATATGAGATGGAACCCAGATTAATACCACATGTTTGTTTTCCTTTGCAGCATTTTGAAGTTTTTTGTAAATGTCTTATGAATAGGATTGCTGGAATATATGTTTTTGATGTCACAAAGGGCATTCATTGAGTCAGTTATGATTGTATAATTTCTCTGGTCCGTTGTGTTAATGAATTTTAGAGCTTCAAGGATTGCATATAGTTCTGCATTCGAGATAGTCCAGTTGTTATGCAACTTAAATTTAACATTATAAGTATTACAGAAAATGGCTGCGCCGACTCCGTCCGTTGTTTTTGATGCATCTGTGTAGATCTGTCGGTAGTCGTTAAATCTATCCATAATATCTTTGAAGTTGTTTATTAATATGGCTGGTGGGGATTCATGTTTATTAAATTTTGATAGATCAGTAATTACTGGTGGTTTATTTACAGTCCATGAAGGAGGAGGGTTTTCGGAAGGATGGTATATTGACCGGAATTGTATATTTATGAAGTAATCGGTTAATTCGTTCATAGAAAGGTGGATTACATTGAGGATGAGATGAAAAGTAGTGGCTGAAACTATTGCTGTGAACGTTATGGTAGGCTGGGTTATCTAGAGAGGATAGAACTTTACAAGCAAACGACAAACTTAAAAAATCCCTTCTAAATTCTAAAGGGGTTTGCCCTGATTCACTACATATACTTTTCGGCTGAATTATTCGCAATTCTAAAAGCACTATCATTAATACAAAACAAAAACAAAGAAAGATGTATAATAATCACATATTCTCTAAGTTCATTATCCTCACTGACTCAATTATACTGTGACAACCCCCTTCTACTTCTTATTAAAAAAGAGCTTAAAAACATTTTTATTAAGAACATCCAAGTGCACTTTTTATGAGTTCCTTCTCATGTAGGAATTGAAGGTAACGAAGCGGTAGATAAACTAGCTAAAAACGCACCAACTAACCCGATGTCCGAAGAAAGTACATATTGGTACAAAACGATTTAAAACCGTACTTAAAACAAAAAATAATTCAAAAATAGCAACAAACTTGAAACAACACTCCATCAAGGCTATACGAAGTCAACAAACACACACATCTTTGGAAACCAACAATAAAAGACAGAAGAGAGCAAGTGATACTTATCCGTCTCCGTATCGGCGATACACGACTTACTCATGCATGACTATTTATTACAGCCCAAAAACAAACCAGTGTGTGAAGTGTGCAACAGTGTTCTAACGGTAAAACATTTTTTAATACAGTGTCCCAAATATAACAGTGAACGACTCAAATATAGCATAAACAACTCCCTAATAGATGCCCTAGAAGAAAATACAGATAACCGAAAAATATTTTCCTATCTTAAAGACTGTCAACTTCTTCAAAAGATCTAAAACGTACATTTTAACATACATACATATTATTATTATTATTATTATTGTAAACTAATGTATATTCACATATTGTATCATCTGTCACATATGTTCTTCTTCTTCAGATGCAAATCCACTTATGGATGTTAGCGATCACATTTTCCATTAATTCTCTATTTCTTGCAATATGTATCAGAGATTTCTTCTTCTTCTTACGGTGCCTATCCGTATAGCTGATATAACGGATATATCCGTTGATATATCCGTATATCAACATGGCTATCCTAACTTTGCTTGCTGCTATTCTGAATAGTCCGGTTGTCGATGTATTAAACCACTTTCTCAGGTTTTGAAGCCAAGATATTCTTCTTCTCCCTGGTCCTCTCTTTCAAAATACCTTGCCCTGAAGAATGAGTTGCAACAAGCCGTATCTCTGTTCATTCCTCATAACATAGCCAAGATATTCTAGTTTGCGCTCTCTGATGGTGTTAATAATCTCGCATTCCTTGCGTATTCTACGTAGGACCTCAACATTAGTCACACGATCCACCCATGAAATTCTTAAGATACGTCTGTAACACCACATCTCGAATGCCTCGAGTTTTCTTAAGGAAGCTTCGGAAAGTGTCCAGGCCTCTACTCCGTATAATAAGGTAGAAAATACATAGCATCTAATGAGAGATATTTTGGTAGAAAGTGGTAAATCATGACTTCTAAAAAGATACTTTATTATTATGAACGCTGATCTCGCTTTTCCTATGCGTTGTTTTATATCACTGGAGTGATCCCATTGGCTGTTAATGTTGATACCAAGGTATGTGTAGCTGTCCACTCTGTCAATTGGATGTTGGTTAACCAAAAGCTGTGTATTTATTATTTCGCGATTACTGACTACCATGTACTTTGTTTTCTTCGTATTAATATCAAGTCCGTGTTCTCTACTTATATGTGATATATGCGACATTATTCTTTGCAAACCGTCCAGACTATCTGCAAAAACTACTGAGTCGTCGGCATATCTAATGTTGTTTAGACGCATTCCGTTGACTAATACGCCTTCTTGTAGTTCTCCCAGCGCTTGCTCGAAGATATATTCACAGTATATATTAAATAACACCGGGGACAGAATGCATCCTTGCCCCACTCCTCTATCTATGGAGACTGCCTCTGTCAATTGATCATCCACTTTAATATTGGCTGTTTGGTTGTAATATAAATTATAGATGATTCTCAAGTCCGTATCATCTAACCCCACTTCTTTTAAGATGTTTATAAGTTTATCATGTTTTATTCTATTAAATGCCTTTTTGTAGTCGATAAAACAAATATACACATCGCAGTTAACATCCCTGCATCTTTGCATAAGCACTTGGACAGCGAATAGAACCTCTCGGGTGCCTAAGGAATCGCGGAATCCAAACTGCGTCCATGATACTTGTTCTTCAAATTTTTTATATATTCTGCCGTGTATCACTTTCAAGAACGTTTTAAGTAAGTGGCTTATTAGGCTAATTGTTCTGTAGTCTTCGCAGGTCTTGGCATTTACTTTTTTTTGATATGGTCACGAAGGTCGATTTTAACCAGCTTTGGGGTATTTTTCCAGGTACGTATATGTTGTTGAATAGAGTTGTTATCCATTTTATTCCCTGTTCATCCATAAGTTTAAGGAATTCTGCACAAAACTCGTCAGGCCCTACGGCTTTACCATCTTTAGTTCTTTTAATAGCTAACGTGACTTTTTCAATGGTAATCGAGGGTCCTGTTTGGCATTCAGTGTCTTCAATGGTAGTCTGCGTTTCATCTGCAAAAGTTACTTCCACATAATTCGTCCAAGTGTCTAGTTTTTCTTCCACGGTTAACAGTTGTTTGCCTTGGTTATCTGCCAAACACCCAACTCTTCCAGGTTTGTATAAGCCTGCGGCTTCTTTAACTTTTTTGTGCATATTAAATGTATCGTGTTTATGTTTCAATTGCTGTATTTCCGAACACTATTTTCTTAGATGTGTATCCTTAGCTATTCTAATAGCTTTTTTCATATTTTTATCGATTCTTTTGTATAATGACATGTCTTGATCTTTGAACTCTCGCCTCTCTTTCATCATATCTAGAATCTCATTTGTCATCCACGATTTCTTCTTAATTTTTGGTGGTTTGAGAAATTTCTCTCGTATGTCTTTTGAAACTGTATGTAACTTTTCTAGCTCCTGGTCCATTACATCCGATTGAATAACGGTTTTCAAATTGTTCTGTATATACCGTTTTACACTATGTTCTGTGTGTTGGTCTTTTAATAGCTTGATGTCGAATTTTGGATTGACACTACGTCTAACATTCTTTAGCCTGAGTCTAATTTTGCCAATCAGTGGGTTATGGTCTGATGTGATATCAGCTCCTGGGTATGTCTTGACTGATGTTATGCTGTTCCGGAATATTTTATTATTAAGAATGTAATCTATTTGATTTATATCAGAGATTGTATGTCATTAATCCCTGTCCATTGCCTTGTCCCCTGTCCATTGTTTCGGAGCCAGGACATTTTCTTGCGTCCCATTCCTCTCTTGCCTTTAATTTTACCCTCGATTATAAATTGGAGGAACTGGTATTTTTCATTTCGCATGATGTGACCTAGATATGCCGTTTTCCTTTTCTTGATGGAAAACGGCGTATCTAGGTCACATATGTTACATAATCTAAATACGCTAATGACCCTGCGTCGTTGATGCGTTAATAAATAAAAAAAAAGATAATTTTTGTTAATTAAAAAATATTAACAAATTATAAACTTTAAAATTGCCAGTAAAGGTGTGTCTGAATACTTAATTGTTTGGCTTGTAATGATAATTAAGCAATGTAGTTTCGACCATACGTCTAAAGAAGAGTAACTTGGTCGTTTTATCTACTTAGTTGCATGTTATGTTTATTTATATATTCCACGTTCTTCCTGTATTCCATAAAAATTAAAATAATGAAAAAAGGTAAAAATTTGTTTGATAATTGCTAGTCAACATGACTTCCTGAATTAAGTCGTAGAATTATTACGAACACTGTGATTTATGTTTGTAGCATTTATCTACATTTAACCTTTAAATATCTAGATTTTCAGGTGCCTACGAAGTAGATATTTTATATTATTCAAAAATATAGTTCAAACTAAAAAAGTCTTGTCAAAAGTAAGGAACTTGTGTCTACTTTTGCCATACCCAGGGAACCTGCAAGAAAGAACACACGGTTAACGTTGCATTCGATAGCTGAAATTTTGTAATGCTGTTCGACACGTGGGTTGTGACAAACCCCAGGTTAAAAATGTACTCATTACTTTATCTCGTAGATTTTCATGATAATATGTAATACTACAGCTTCAGGATACATTACGGCAATAAATGGTAAAAGAGCATTTGTAAATAATAGTTTACTACTATTTTTATTAGATACTACTACTTCACATGCTTCACCGACGTATCTAGGTTTTCTTTCTCTATTTCTGGAATATTTTAACCATCGTACTTGCTGATTAGGTTTCCTATTTTTTGCACGTGGTTCTGAACTTTTACCTATAATCCTTCGGACACTGCTTTTTAACTCTCTAGATAATCTAGGGTTACTCATTCTTTCTCTTTGATGTTCTATGACAAATTGGAAAATCAGTTTTTTCAGAAAAAGCCTTTTAGGAATGTTATGACTATGGTTGTTTTGTCTGTGTTCATTAGAGAGAAAAAAGTTGTAAGAGGCCAGCGGCGACTGTTGCGTGCTATATTATACGTTGCACATAGCTCGTCTAATACGTTAATTCCACCGTTGTTGGTCGAATTATAAAAGAAAATAATTTCAGACAGCTTTAAGTAAAACAACTTTTCCTTGCGTTTTGATACATACGAATAAATAGTGTATCTGTTCTAAAATCCAAATATACTGCAAAAAAACTTCTCTTCCTTTACCTTGAATTCTATGAGCAAATTTTCTACATGCTTATTTTTCCTGATAGTACCTGCTGCAGTTTAATTATGAGTCTCACGTAACTTCATCAAGAGATCATCAAGAGAACTCGAAATGGACCTTTCCGCTGTAGATCCACATACACCTTCCTAATAAGTAGGTAATTCGTACTTGCGCCAACTGATGCATGTACCTTGATTTCGCTTTTCGATTGTTTTTATGGCATATCTTCCTCTGACCGATTCAAGCATCTCGTTATTTGTCAAAATTTCGAAAGAAGAATATGCAATTTTTCGCAAACCTGTCGAAGAAAGCTCTGATATGATCTAGTTTATCTAACATAAATCTTTCTTTACGGTTTTGTTTGTTATCGAATCTTAGACATAAAATTAAAACTTATATTTATATATTCGGTTTTATAACGTCTTACGACGTTGTCAGACTCCCAAACTCCACTGTATTCTGTCTTGAGTTAGGTCTTCGTCCAGATTTCGAGCGCTAATCGCTTTCCTAACTCCCAGGTTCCAGCTCTGTGGTGGTCTTCCTCGTGTTCTCTTCTCTGGGGTTGCCACATCATTGTTTTTTTAGGCAATCTCTCTTCCCTCATTCGGCTCACATGCCCATACCATATGAGCTGTTTTCTCTCAATACCTTTAACTTTAGTGCCCTCTATACCCATTTGTTGTTTTATCACTTCATTCCGTATTTTAAAATTAAAACTTAATTTTTTTTAAACTTAAACTGTGGCTTATTCCCAATACAAATGGTAATTGCTGTAAAATCAGGCAGGAAAATATTGAGTACGACGACTATCTAGAATAAAATAACATAGAACATAGATTCTGGTGCGAACAACACTTTTATTACTTTAATGTTTTTAAAGAGCTTTTCTTTGTCATTTCTCTAATTTTTCTTTAATTTTTAAAATCTAAATTTATAATTTAACATAAATTAATTACAATTACAATTAGTTATTAAGATAATAATATATATATTTTTTTAAACTTAATCTATTTTTCGAATCAAATTTGAACTTTTACTTTACATCGCTTTTTTATTTGCCTCGATTGTGATCATTCAAACTTACCACATACTGACTCTCTTGGTTGCGGCACTCCCATTTTATTTCATTTAAAGGTTTACGTGACCATTAATTTATAGGGTATACAGTATGAATATTTTTCCATTAAAATAAGCGTTCAAACAAAGTTCGTGTTAGGGGTGTAGGTGTATGGTTTTTACAGGGGGATTAATGTCAGAACAATTTAAATTATTGTACATAAATTAAAATACAAATTCTTACACTCTTCACAAGTCTTAGATCTAAGAGTACTGAGATCAGCAGAAATAGGAAGTGATCATAAATTCGTACTACGCAATGTACTGTCCAAATGAAAACACGTATAAATGTTAATAACAAAAGAGCAGATAGACAAAGCAACACTCGCAACACTCGCAACACTTTGCGATTTTTGACGTTTCTAATCAATTCAGTAACTTTTTCCATCCGCTGCAAAACAACCTTGGTACTAACTGTATCTTGACATATTACTTAACTTATTCACCGAATTCTCCAATACATGTAGATTTTAAGAACTTTAAGTTTTCTCAGAAGTGTATCTGTTAAAGTCCAACCTTCGTCACTATATAAAAGAATAAAGAACATATCTAATTTTCAGTCTTAATTAATATTGTTTCCCCATGATTTTTTTCATCTTAAAAAACGCAGCTCTAACTTTCTCTGTACGTATTCTAATTTATTTGCTCATATCCTAGTTCTAATTTAGACTATAAGCAAGGTAAGTGATACTGCTGCTTCTCTCCAGTTGTTTTCCATAAGTTTTTACCAATAGTTATATTGGCGTCTTACTGACAACCGTCATCTTTGTACTTGTGGTGTTTAGCTTCAGTCAAATAAATCTTCACAGATTTTAAATGATAAGTAGGTCTTTATCATCAATACCTACTGAAGAATGGCTATCATTTTAGTATGTTTTGCTTGATCAAAGGCCTTCTCAATGTCAATAAGACAGATATAAACTAAAGGGCCGACATCTTAGTCGGCCATCAGCTAAATACTAAATAGTGCCTCTGTGGTTCCAAGGTTATTGTAAAACTTACACTGCGTGTCACTAAGTTGTTCTTTTATTTTTTGGTACATTCTTGAGTCTGCAAAATTTCACTAAATAATTTTTAAAACATGGCTCATTAAGCTGATGATTTGGTATCTGTAATGTATACCTCTTAAGGACTGTTGGACATAACATAAAGCTACTTACGATAAGTTTTATTAATTTATTAAGCTTTATAAGAATTGTATAAATTAACATTATTTCAGTTCACATGTAGTCCATAACCTAAGTCTATTGTCATGTGTGGTTGTCATGTCACTGCTGTCACTTGTGGTTCCGTTTGCCAAGTGCAACGTTGCCAAGTATATCCGTACATGAAAACCATACATAACACTAGCCACTACATATTTTTGCATTTGCATTTTTAGATATTATTACAATAGTCGAGAGTCAATCAATTGATATATAGCAAGTTTCATACATTTTATTAAAAAGATGAAGGAGAGATGTCTTACCTGAACTTTATTATTTTTTATTCTGTACTATTTCGATTATCAATACCAATGTGTCATTGGTATTGATAAGATAAACGATGCGGGAAGGCAAACGATTCTTAAAGATTATGGGATTTCTCTACGATGGATCGCCAAAGTATTTGGTTCATTGTTTAGTTCATATTTTTTTTAAATTCGTAATTGTTGTCCGTTATTCATTTTTGTCATGGAAATGTAATGTAAAGTGAAGTGTAGCAGTTAAATGGAGATTTGGAAGACATAAATTTCGGGTGTAGTCTTCAAAGCCGGCAATTTTTTTTTTTAATTTGAGAGGTGAATTTGTGCTCAAAATGTGTTTTGGTAGTTTTTTTGTTGAGAGATCCACATGGTTTTAAGAGAAAATTGAGTGGCCGAGTTTTGAAGATTGTAGTTTGTTTTCATCCAGGATAATCCGAAGCCCGAATCAGTGTCGCAACTTTCCAAGCATTGTCCATTAGTGTTTCATGGTCACTTCAGACCAATTCTAGCTTGTGTGAGACACAGTCATGTGTAGTTTGCAGTGTTTTGTTTCAATTCCGATCCGAAAAACTTCTTAAAGGAAATACATCAGCCAGTGATAACAAGTACTTTTTATTTGAAATTACTCAAAATAAAAATAAACATGTTTCATTTCTAAAAAAATTTGCTTTCCTGACAAACCAAAACTATTAATGTAAAGTAATAATAAATGGATAATGTTTCTCTCTAAACCAGTAGTTTTAAAAATATTTTTTTTTAAAAGATATTTAACCTTTAATAGTTTTTAGAAAAGAAAGGCCTTTCTTTATATCCAGCAAGAAACGGCATCCTTTTTAAATAGTTTAGGATCCTTCTTGTGTTTGTTTGCCCAAGAAATCTATGTAAATATTTTTTGATTTCTTTCTCTTTAGTTACCTTTTCCAGTCCCTCCTTTATTTACTTACCTACGACTTCCAGCTCTCCAACGTAATTAAGAGTGACCGTTCGCAAACGTTTCTGTTTATTTGCTTACCCTATCTCCAGTCCAGTAATTGCTCAGTCTCTACTTTCAAGCCCCCATAAGTGATACCCAAGTTGTTAAGCAAACTAGACCGTTACAATTCTAGAAAGATATATGAACTATAAAGAACTTTATTAGTTCACGCGGTATTTTAACCAGCCCCGTTGCTTTTCTGGTCTTTGCTAATCTTATTGCTCGTTCAATTTCGTCCATAGATCTGTCAGATACTGACACTACTTATTTAATCTCATGATCGGGACTTTTATCATTAAATATTTTATTAACGTACTCTCTTCATTTGCCTATTTAGTGCACATAAGTAATAATCAGTTTGTCGTCTTTATTAAGGATAATATATGTATATGTTTTACTCAATATTTTCTTCTTTTACTTTTTTACATATGTTAAATGCATCGTGTTCTCTCTATAACTGTTCAATTTTTTGACATTTGTTTCCGAATAATAATTCTTTTGCACATCGTATTTCGGTTCTTATCTCCTAATTATTTCGTTTAATGTCTACGTTTAAATTCTTAAGTTTGCATCTCTTGTCCATTAGATTTATGTAGAATCTCATCGTTTATCCAATGTTGCTTTTTTCGATTGTTATTTTTTAAGTTTTGATTGGTTTCCACTGACCCTTGATGTTTATTATTGTATTTTTCTTTTTCATTTTACATCCCAGTATATTTATAACGTGTAATTTAGTTACTATAAGTAAATTTTGGATTGGCAAAATTAGTCTCTGAATTGTTTTATTCACCTGACTGTTGTATCTTATAAAATCCATATTCAGTTTGTCAGAAGATCGCTGTTGTTTTATTCGTTAAAGCTTTAATTATAATTCGGCCAAAAATAGACTCTAGATAGATAAAACATCGGCACCAGGGAAAGGTTTCACAGATTTTACCACATTTCTGTAACGTTCACTAATGTTTATGTAATCAATTTTCTTGTAATATCTTACTTCTTCTGCGGTCACAGGAATGATAGAGCTATCCAGGAAAAGTTTCTACTTGCTACAGGATTGATCGTGTAATTGACAGTAACTTGATGCTTGTTCTTATATTAAGAATTTCCTAAGAAAATAAGGACCAATAGTCCATGCCCAGATACAGTACACCAAATGGTTAGTCCTTTAGTAAAGAGTGGTTTCTCTACAATGATATTTGGGCGTTATATTCTCTGCTGTTCTATAAATACTCTCTACTTAAATGTAAGATCGATTTTTAGGACGGTATTAATAATGGAGCACTCTTAATATGACAGCTTATGACAAATAAGTCCAATCAAATAAATACCTATTACGTGCACATTTTTACATCCGACCAAATGTCGGCACTGTTTTTCTTTGTAAACACCGGAACTTTTAAATATAATTCTGGGAGTTTAATTAAACAAAATTAAGAAACTAAAAAAATTTTCTAAAACAGTTGCATAACTAAACATTAGGTAATAGTATTCGTCGCATTCGACATAGCAGAGGATATAACTTCTGCGATAATGATAATGATTCCAGTATCGATTTCTTTTCAATATGCAAGTAGAAGTTTTTTTTGTAGTTCTGGTCTATTAAATTAATCGTAATGATCTATTATTTTGTTCGCATTTTGTTGTTTTATTTGCTGTTAGCTGACATAAACATATTATCAAATTTATTGTGATTTAATGAATAAGTTACAAAACAAAGTTGCAATATTAGTATGAGAAAAAGTTTAGTAAAATGTCTAAGTTATCAGCAAAACTCGTTCAAACGGAAGCTCCCCTAAGACGGGATGCGGTAAATTTCGTATACGTCGACGTCCGTGTTTCGTCCAAAGTGTTACTAAATATTTTTCACGCAAACCGCAGTAGCCATTTGTCTCCAATAAAGTCCCCCTCATTCCCGATTCTTAATCAACCGAAAATGGCAAAATCGGATCGAACCGACCCTGTCTGAGAGAGAAAGACTAATGACTCTGGCACCCACAAAATTGCTTCATAATTTTCCCTGGTAACCTTTCCGCTATCAATTTGAAACGACAGCGAAACCCAGTTTGGAAACGCCATACTTCAATAACTTGGCTTTATGGCCCGCCACAATTGGACAAAAAACGCCATAATGAATGTTTTTTTGAAATGGTATAATTGAAGGAATTTTATCGCACTCTACAAGTGCTCTTCATTATAACTTGTGGTTTTTTAAAATTATCATCCAGTAGTGATTTACGATTTCGCAGAGTTTCTGAAGAAAGTCGGATTTTATGACTTGCTCAAGAACAAATTTAATTGCACATTTATTGTCAATTAGTCTTTATTATTTTGTCTTTCTCTTATAATTAAAGTCAGCATCTCAATTCTACAAATCTATTTTTTTTTCTTTAATACTAGACGTTGCTAAATATTCTGAAGTGAATTGAGTGTATTCCCTAGTGCATTTTCAAAACATTTATAGGACCCGACATTCCATTTAAGCGGCAAAGAGACAAATATCTGGTACAGGATTATGTGACAAAAAATCCTATTTATTTTTTTATGGCCTTGACATGGCCAGATTAAACTTTTTGTAATTTTTGAATTCTTATTCCCATTCAGATACACAGTGAACAGCTAAATTATGAAATATTATCATTATTTCGAGAACCGCCGTGTTTTGATGGAAGTCTCGAAACAGGTCGATTTTTATTATAGTACATGGAGTAGGGATGACGTCACCGGTGTGGGTGTAGTGACATATTCCTTATTTTTTTTTTTAAATAGAAATCGGTATAATACGACACCGCATTTGAAGTAGAATTTAATTCTATATTTAACGACATTACTGTTTAACTAAAATATTTTTTAAGGCTACAAAAACATTTTTTTTTAATTTAAATTCAGCTAAATTACAACTAATGATTTAATTAAAAATGTATTTTAAAGTAACCAAATTATGCATAATAATTCATCATCATCATCATCATCCAGCCCCATTTTCACATCCATTGTTGGATATAGGCCTCCTCCAAACGTCTCCAGTTCTCTCTATTTCTAGCTGCTGCAATCCAGTTTGTTTCTATTGCATAATAATTATTTTAAATTAAATGCTCGAAATGCCATTCATTGGTTTCTTGAATATATGC
This sequence comes from Diabrotica balteata, assembly GCA_918026665.1. NCBI lineage: Eukaryota > Metazoa > Arthropoda > Insecta > Coleoptera > Chrysomelidae > Diabrotica > Diabrotica balteata. The sequence goes on along the minus strand of OU898282.1, from coordinate 41,642,806 downwards.
GAATCTAAGGACACATTCATCAAGTACATTGTGGATGACTTCTGGAGTAATTAGACTCATTTCATGTCCAATTGTATCTGTTAAGTCCTGTGAGTTGAACACAATTTTCCTGTAACCCCACAGGAAAAAGTCTAGAGGTGTTAGATCTGGCAACCTTGCTGGCCACTGTACAAAGCCTCGTCTTCCAATCTACCTACTGGGAAAGCAATGATTTAAAAATTGACGTACTTCATGTGCGTAATGCGAAGATGTTCCATCTTGTTAAAACCAGATATTTTCACTAGGTAAATTTGGATTATTGGCATTTGGATACATGTTAGCAATGACAGGTAAGGTGTTTAAAGAAAAAAGAGCCAATGATTCTGTTATTAATTATCCCCCATATGTACTTTTTGAAGATATTACGTTTGTGACTCAGTCTTCCATTGACGATTCACGGTACCATGTATAAAAAATGTGGCTTCATCGGAAAAAAGGATTTGATTGATGAAATGTGGATTGCGGATATATAAATCCTGCATAATTTCAGAAAATTGAAGCCGGTGATCGGGATCGTCGTAGTTTAATTCCTGAAGTAGTTGAATTTTGTAGGGATGACATTTTTCTTTTTTTTGATACTCAATACCGATCGTTGGGAAACTCCAGCATATTCACCCCTTTGTGTTGAACTACTCTGAGGATTGTCCTGTACATTTAATAACAAAATATCAAGTTTCACATTGTATTCAATTTTAGGACGCCTATCGTTTGGAATATGTTTAACGTAACCAGTTTCTCCAAATTTTCGGACTATTTTACTTACTGTTGATTGACTGATGGTCTGTCTAGATATTTTGCTTTGAATAAATTGCATACCTCGTTATGTGTTCTTTTTATCCCCGCATCAGCTAAGAATTAGTATTTCCATGCGTTGTATTTCATTTAAGTAAGTCAGAATTTAGTCAATAATACATCAAAGGTACGTCAATGAATATTACAGTAACTATGCTACTATCACTTGCTTGAGTTAATATTTGACAAAAAGTTTCAGTGTTTATGAGGTATCTTTTTGTGCCCATTATTATTTTTACTTATTTTTGCTTTTTTAATTATTTACTTCAGAAAGTCATAGCAAGAACCGATCGATAGCATTTCGAACATTTAATTTAAAATAATTGTTATGCATAATTTTGTTAGTTTAAAGTATATTATTATTTAAATCATTAGTTGTAATTTAGTTAAATTTAAATTAAAAACAACTGTTTTTGTACCCTTAAAAAATATTTTAGTTACAAATGTAATGTTGTTACCGGTCACGCCTACTTCATGTACGTTATAAGATGGCTATTTTATAACAAAAATCGACCTGTTTTGGAATTTTCCTCAAAACTCGACGGTTCTCGAAATAATGATAATATTCCATAATTTAGCCTTCACTGTATACGTACTATATTATTTTTAATTTGTTTTGGTTTAAAAAGTCGATTTTTTGTCACTTTTTTTTCGTTTAATCTACTTAATTTTGGTTTGTGTTTTTTTTTAGTTTTGGTACTATTTGATTAATTACAATGTTAGTGTAGTTCGTATATTGCCTACAAGTTTCGTCTTCATTCTATGGTTAGTCCTTTTTTTGGTCAAATTTATTTTTACATTTTCTAATTAACTTAAAGATGCAATTGAAGTTTTTTATGTTTTTAGCATTCATTTAGGAAGCAAACATTTAGTTTCCGTAAGTCTTTATAGCAACTTACACTATTTTCTTGTTGTATTTGACATTCTATTAGAGTGTGAGTTAACTTTCAACATTTTATACAGGTACAGTTTGGAGTGTCTGATAAATTTATGTTTTAGTTTTCTGAAACTGTTAGAGCATGGCTTTATCTTATTCTAAAAATAGTTTTTATAAAAATTATACTAAACTCTGACTAAAACCATGTTTTTGAAAAAAGTTTGGGTGGCCATTGTTTAATGTATGACTCTCTTTCAGATTTCATTTAATTTGCTTAATAATTTGCCGTAAAATAATATGTTTTATATTTTCTTCGATTGAAAATGAATTTGTGGCCAAAACATCTGCTAGTATGTTACCGTTTATCTCGGAATGGCTTTTGATCCAAGCAATATCATCTTCTCTTTGCATCTTAAAACCTCGAAATACAAGTTTAAAGTCTTGTAACCTCCAAGAGGGGTTAATTGCTGGTATGTATTTGTTAACCATTAATGGCCAAAGTATCGAAAACGAAACATTTCTTTAATTTATTTTTCTACGATTTTCATATGATGAATATTATAGTTTATGTATCGGTCTTTTAAATAAATAGTTTATTGAAGTGTTTGTTATCTTAATGGTCCATATTGTGTTGTATAATTTTTGAAATAATAATCAAAACACTCCATATTTACTAGTATTTGTCTGTCGTTTGAGCACGCGTAATAAATCAGAAGATATATAAAATTCGACCAAAGCAGTATTCCTTGTTCAAGTAGAGATTGTAGATTAATATTGTCCAAACATAATTTGAAATATGACTACTCATAAAGTTTTATAACACCTTAAAGATAATGTTTCGTTTATGAAACTATGGTGCGATCCGTGAATTTATTATCCGTATTGGTCAAAAGACCCAGATATAGGCGTGGAGCTCGTGAGAAAGTGCATAATTTGAAACTCCTTCCGAAACATAAAAAGAAATCTTCATGTCACCGATAATAATAAATTAGATAAAAATAATAAATTTGCCAAGATACGTCCATTATTTTTCCTGATAAACGAACGATATTTGCAGTTTGGACAAATTGCCCATAATATGTCTATAGATGAACAAATGGTTCCTTATTTCGGCTGACATTGTGCAAAAATGTTTATGAAGGGTAAACCAGTGCGCTTTGGCTTCAAGGTCTGGTGCTTGTGTAACTCAGAGGGATATATATACCAATTCATTCCTTATGGTAGCGCAAATACAGAAAGGCAGAAATTTCAATACACATTAGGGACGCAAGTAGTTTTGGATCTGCTACGTGTAATGTTCTAGTCAGTAGAAGAAAGTCAAATTGTCCAAGGAGGAGTGGTTTGTATTGAGGAGATATCGTAGGTGTCTGGAAAATGGATACCCATTATTAACAAATACGTATGTAGGCGGTAATAAAAAAGGCGACCAGTTTGATTTGTGTATTAAGATCAAATTATGTAAACTAAATTTAAACATATAACTTTTAACGGGTTTTTACCCAGATATTTAGTGGCTCAATACATGTACACCTAGACACTGATGATGGAACATGGATTCCGAAAACGTTTTGTGATATAGCTTGATTGGGTTTTTAAATTATATACCTTTTATAAAGGATTTTATTAAATTTTTTGTGATGGATGGTGTACAGCCAACTACAGTAACTTAGTTTCTTTGTGGATCTTTTTCTTGCTTATGTTACCTATAGAATTAATAATATTTGATTTTTTTCTGACCAACATTATGACAATAAACATTTGTTGAAGATAAACAAATTGAATTACTTTTAAACGAATTAATGAATTAATATATAATATAAATCACATTTGCAACAATACAAGATCCCATTTTCCACACTATATTCACTGAATATCCACAATAATGAAATAATGTAAATAAAGAACTCCTGTAAGAACTGTAAAAGTATTTAACAGTTTTCTAAGTAACAAATTATAAAATAGACATCAATAATCTCCATTTTAAATCTTCAAACGTATTCTATCAAATTATTATCTCCAAATTTGTATAAAATGTTATACTCTTTTACTGCTAGATGAAAGTCCCTAAAATATTCAATTTTTGGCTTTAATTTGTGAATACTTTAAAAAGTCTGGCAAATCAATGATATACTTGATAGATAGAGGTTTTTGTTATTGAAGTCCATAAAACTTAAAAAACTTATCAGATACCTAACCAGACCCAAGTCTCCAACAGGATCCTTTTCTACCTTATTTTTTTCACTAACGTGAAAATAATGGAAAGAGTGTATAATTTTTGACTGTGTAATTAAATTTATTTTAATTTTATAAAAGTGGTTTTTTTATATGTACTCTTCTTCTTCAGATGTAAATTCACTAATGGATGTTAGCGATCACATTTTCCATTAATTCTCTATTTCTTGCAATATGTATCAGAGATTGTATGTCGTTAATCCCTGTCCATTGCCTTATGTTTCGGAGCCAGGACATTTTCTTGCATCCCATTTCTCTCTTGCCTTCAATTTTACCCTCGACTATAAGTTGGAGGAACTGGTATTTTTCATTTCGCATGATGTGACCTAGATAAGCCGTTTTCCTTTTCTTTGTCGATAGACATCTATATTTGTGATTTTCGCTGTCCATGGTATTTTTAGGATACGGCGATAGAGCCACATTTCGAAAGCTTCTAATCTGTTTATATCCCTCGTTTTTTAAGTGTCCAGCCCTCTACGCCATATAGTAGCACTGACCACACGTAGCACTTAGTAAACCTTAGTCTCAGTTGAAGATCGAACTCTGAACAAGTCAGTACCTTCTTGAATTTTACGAAAGCTTGTCGAGCTTGCTCAATGCGTCCTCAATTACTTCCCTGTCCGATGCCAAGTCTTCAAAAAGCCACGATCACAGGTATTTAAATTTACTCACTCTTTCAATGGACTTAGTATTCAGTGTTATAGTGGAGTTTTCAAGTGCATCTAAGTTTCTGGAGATGATCATAAATTTGTTTTTTTTTTGTATTAATCTCTAATCCCATTCGCTTACTGTATTCTCCGATTATAGTGACAAGTTATTATATGTACAGTGGTGTTAAAAAATTCTGCATCACCAAAGCGCCTTATAGTTTTTGAGGTTTAACACAAGTTTTTTTGTATATTTTCGCTAATTTATTTTAAGTTTTTGCTCGTAATTAGCATTATTGGTACGCTTACTAAAATTCTCGTCAAAATTCTACAGAAAAGATTAAAATTATCTGATTAAAGAGATTTCCCATATTCCGAGAAAATTATGAGGTGATTATTAAGTCGTTAAAGTACTATTAAATTAAATCTTAATGACAAATTTGCCAAATTTGTCATTAACACTACATTAACTTACATTTGTCATTTGTAACTAACACATTTATTTACTCTTTGGTTTTTGATAAAAAGGTCAAAATGTCATCCCAGACCAAACAAACTAAATTATCGGACGAAAAGCGTTTTGAAATTATTTAATTTGAAAATAAAAATGACAAATTTAATCGCAAAATATCATCCGCAGTAAGCTGTAATCAATCTACAGTAAATATAGTCATTAAGAAGTATGCTGAATAAGGAAAAATCGACGACAGATCGCGTAGTGGCCGACCAAAGGAACTTCTGTTCGGGATGATGCTGCGTTAAGAAGAACAAGTCTGAAAGACAGAAGCCTTAATTCTACCCAATTGACGAAATTGTTGTCCAAATCTATAGGTGTAAGTGTGTGTACTTCCACTACGAGATAAAGACTGCTTAGTTTTGGACTTTGAGGACCTAAGGCAGGAAAGAAACCACTGATTTCAAAAAAGCGAAGATTGTACCGTTTGAAATGGGCCAAGAAACATCGAATATGGACAGCTGAGCAGTGGCAGAGTGCACTGTTTAGTAATGAATCCACTTTCAATATTAATAATCATGCTGGAAATGCCTACGTCAGAAGATTTTCTGGTGAATAATTTTCTCCAAAATGTGTTCTTCCCACAATTAAACATCCAACCTCCGTTATAATAATAATATGGGGTTACATGTCCGTTCGAGGAGTTGGTCGCCTATACGTTCTCTTTGGGATGATGAATGCTACCAAATACATTGAGGTACTACAGAATAAGATGCTGTGTAGTGGAAAAGACCAGTTTGGTGAAAAAAATTATTTTTCAGGATGATAATGCTTCTTCCCATAGAGCAAAAATAATTAAAGCTTGGATGTATAGTAATTAAATTGACAGGATGGACTGACCAGCGCAATTCTCGGACCTCAATTCCATCGAGAATTTGTGGCAAAGAATATCAAACATTATTTCCAAAAGCAAACCCACAAATAAAACGAAATTAATCGAATCTCTAATCCACGCTTGGCATCACTGTATTTCCATGGAGAAACTGCAAAAATAAATAATAAAATCCATGCCCAAAAGTTGTAAACTAGTTATTAAAAACAAGAACTGGCCCAATCAAATACTAAAATTAGTTTAGTGAAAAAGACAGCAAATATTTGATTTCACGCAAACAGCGCCTTTGTATCTTTTGATACGTATTTCGACCTAATAGGTCTCATCAGAACAGTTATTCAAAGGTGTTCTCAACGTGAAAGATCAATATTTCCTGTCTTTTAAGAAGCAACAATAACATGGCTTCGAATACGGACGCACTAGCGACATCTAATTTAACAATCGTAAAATAGTTTCGAAACACAATTCAGATTTCTGCTTTTATCTGTGCTTTCTAAAAATTGCAAAGCAAAACAGACGTTGATAAAGGTGTTAAAAGAGACGTGGGGAATCTAAAATTTGCATTCCACGACACATCTTTTCAACTAAGCAGAAATCCTTAGCGAATTGGTTTCTTGTACTCGTACAGAGTAAATCCGAAAAAAGTGAAAAAGACAGCAAATATTTGATTTCACGCAAACAGCGCCTTTGTATCTGTTGATACGTATTTCGACCTAATAGGTCTCATCAGAACAGTTATTCAAAGGTGTTCTCAACGTGAAAGATCAATATTTCCTGTCTTTTAAGAAGCAACAATAACATGGCTTCGAATACGGACGCACTAGCGACATCTAATTTAACAATCGTAAAATAGTTTCGAAACACAATTCAGATTTCTGCTTTTATCTGTGCTTTCTAAAAATTGCAAAGCAAAACAGACGTTGATAAAGGTGTTAAAAGAGACGTGGGGAATCTAAAATTTGCATTCCACGACACATCTTTTCAACTAAGCAGAAATCCTTAGCGAATTGGTTTCTTGTACTCGTACAGAGTAAATCCGAAAAAAGTGAAAAAGACAGCAAATATTTGATTTCACGCAAACAGCGCCTTTGTATCTGTTGATACGTATTTCGACCTAATAGGTCTCATCAGAACAGTTATTCAAAGGTGTTCTCAACGTGAAAGATCAATATTTCCTGTCTTTTAAGAAGCAACAATAACATGGCTTTGAATACGGACGCACTAGCGACATCTAATTTAACAATCGTAAAATAGTTTCGAAACACAATTCAGATTTCTGCTTTTATCTGTGCTTTCTAAAAATTGCAAAGCAAAACAGACGTTGATAAAGGTGTTAAAAGAGACGTGGGGAATCTAAAATTTGCATTCCACGACACATCTTTTCAACTAAGCAGAAATCCTTAGCGAATTGGTTTCTTGTACTCGTACAGAGTAAATCCGAAAAAAGTGAAAAAGACAGCAAATATTTGATTTCACGCAAACAGCGCCTTTGTATCTGTTGATACGTATTTCGACCTAATAGGTCTCATCAGAACTAAGGTCTAAAAATTAGTTTAGTTTACTTCAATACTTCAATATGATGTACAATATCGTCTTGATGTAAATAGCCTAATTTTTGTAATATTCAGTTAAAAATTTTTCTAACTACATTTTTCTTATTAATCAAAATATTGCTGCGTTTTAATTTTATAATATTGTGTTTAAGTGCTTGTTTGATGAAGACAGAAAATGGTTAAAAATATTTAAGCTAAATGCCTTAAACTTCTATTTTCATGCATTTAGTAAGGTGATGCAAGACTTTTTAATACCATTGTATATGCTAGGGACTAAGAACAATTCTTTGTGTGAGTATTTATTGTTTACGTACAGTACATTACACTACAGTACATTACCGTTAAATATTTTTTAGTATTGTCTTAATATTTATAATCTTCACTGTTTCTAAATATAAACACTGTTCTGGAAAACGTTTCATACTTAAGATTAGACACTGCCGAAAAATTTTGTACGTAAAAGAATCATTACCATAATCTAATTTAAAAAATGAAGAAACGACATGCGAATATCATATTACGGCCACAATATAATCTGCGAAACAAATGAAATAAAAACAAGTCAAAATAATGTTACCTATATACGCTATAACATTGAATAAAATTTTATTTTCTTAAATCAGATATCGTTTAATACTCCACAAAATAAATCCCCACGCAACTGATGTGAACAATTCAAAGTTGGCAGAAAGGTAGCGATACAGTAAAAAGTCTGAAAAGAAGTATTGATCAATATAAGACACCGACTTGGAAATAAAACCTAAATAATAATACAAAACTCAAAGAAAGGAAATTTTATTAGCTTAAAGTCGTATGTTAGGATCGGTTTTTCTATTTTGAGTAGAATTGAGTAACGCTTTATCAGGTTAACGAATATTTCTCTTACTACTTATAATTTTAAATTAAAGACAGTTATCAAAATATTACTTTGTTATATATTTTATTCTTCTTCTTTTCTTCTTCCTCTTTATAAGCAATTCTGCTTGTTCATTGGCGGATTAATATCTCTATGGAAGGTTGTCACTCCATCTTTTGCGCGGTCATCCGATATTTCTTCTGCTGACTATTTTGACGACACGGGTTTCCTCCATTCTGCTTATGTGGTTATTGCATTTTCTTGTACTATTTTGTGTCCATTTCTTTGAATATTGTACGTTACATTTTCTTCTGTCTTCACTTCTCTTTCGATCTCTCAGCCAATTTCCTGTAATTCTCATCAGTACTATTATCTGTGCTATTTCCAGTAGCCTTTGTATTGTGGCTGTATTGGGTCTTGTTTCTGAGACATATGTCGTTATTGCTCTTACACAGGCTTTATAATTTCTTGACTTCATCGCGGTGTTAATGTGTCTGTTTCGCTATATCCATTAAGGCATCCTGCCAGTCTATTCGCGCTTTGTACTTGATCTCTGACTTCTTGTCCAGATATCCATAGCTAGATAGTGTAATTCCCAACTATTTTATTTTCATTACTTGTTTAATACTAATGCCATCTGGATGATTATTTGCTGACTACTATTGTTTTAGTTTTCTGAGATGAGATTGTCATATTAATTCTTTGCTCTTATGAAAATCTATAAACCAGTCTTTGCATACTACTTTTATCTTGAGCTGTCAATATTGCGCCGTCTGCGTAACAGAGTATTTTTATTTCTTTGTTTCCCATTTCATGGGGAATGCTTTCAAATTTTTCAAGGGATAGTTTGGTTAGAATTACCAACTGATTTGGTACTTCTAGGTATATCATTGCTCTAAACATTTTTCTTCTATTTACAGAGTCGTAGGCTGCCTTGTAGTCTATAAATATGTGGTGCGTGTCTATACCGTATTATAGTGTTTTCTCTAGAATTTGTCTCAGGGTTGAAATCTGATGAATTGTTGATTTACCACCTCTGTAACCAGTCTTGTATTATCCTATTATTCGCTCTGCTATGGTGCCATACGATGGCATAGTAAATTGAAGAATATTTTATATTCTGGATTTAGAAGAGTAATTCCTCGGTAGTTAGAGCATTCAAAGATATTTCCCTTTTTGTGTATTCCAAAGTATTCCAATATTCCAATCACTAGGAAGGGACTTCTTCCGATATCATAAGCGCTCTTATAATATCGTTGCTACCTTTTTTATATAATTCCGCTGGAAGATTATCAATTCCGAGTGATTTGTTTCTGGCTAGTTTGTTTACAGCGTCTTTAACTTCCAGGATCGTTGGTGGATCCTCCTGCCTATCTTCTGCTCTGCTTACCTCACAGCTTTCATCTTCCAGGTTTTCTTCTTCTTCATCTATATTAAGTATCTGGTTAAAATATTCCGTTCATCAATTTAGTACGTCTGTTCTTGTTGTTATTATATCGCCATTCAAACTTCTAGATTGTTTTGTGTATGCCTTGAATTCTTTTCTGTTGATGTTAACTTTCTTATAAATGTTTTAAAATCTTTTTCTCTGTTGATTTTTTCTTTATATTGAAGTTCCAAGTGGTTTCGTGTCTTCATTCTGTGTATTTTCTTTTCTTCTCTTCTTTTTGCCTGGTAATTCTCTACACTTCTTCTAGTTCGGCGGGTAAGCATTTTTGCATAGGCTTCCTTTTTTTCTGTGTTGCGTCTGTGCATTAATCGTCAAACCAGTGATTTTTTCGGGTACAAGATTCTGTTCCTATGTTATCTTGTGCTGCTGACTCAATATCTTCCTTTATCTTGTTCCAGTAGGAGTATATATCTCTTAGACTAGTCTTCTTCGCTTAGACTTAGATTCCTTAAACTATTGCTAATATTTTCCCAGTACTTTTTTGCGTCAGTTGCATCTCCGAGCTTCTGTGCATTCCAGTTCTTTCTATTTATTCATTTTTTCTTTGTTGGAATTTAAAGTTCTAGCCCTTAGTATTGAGATCACTAAACAGTGGTCTGAGTCCATGTTTGTGCCTCTGTAACTTCTGCAGTTCATTATGTCCGTTCCGTGTCTTAAATCTATTAAGATGTGATCAATCTGACTAGTTGTTCTTTCATCAGGGGAGATCCAGTTTACCTTGTGTATATTCTTGTGTTCAAAATTGGTGCTAGCGACGGTCATGTTCAGTGCTGCTGCTAAGTTTATCACTCGTAATCCATTATCACTACTGATATTGTATAGGCTATGCCTACCTATAGTCAACATAAAAACTCGCTCTTGTCCTATTTTTGCATTCATGTCACCTAGCACTATCTTAATGTCATTTCTGGGTTATCTTCTGTAGGCTTGTTCTAGGTCTTCGAAAAACTGTTCTTTAATCTCTTCTAGTTGGTCGTCGGTCGGGGCATGTGCATTAATTAAACTGTAATTAAATAATTTACCTTTTAGGCGTAAACAGCACACTCTTTGACTGTAGGCTTTAAAATCAATAACTAGGCATTTTGTTCTTTGGTTTACTATAAAGCGCACTCCATCTATATGTTGGTTTTCATTGCAGCTTTAGTATATGGAGTGGGTTCTCTTGTCAAGAATGCCTGTTCCCGTCCATCGCATTTCCTGCAGTGCCAAAACATCTATTAAGATAAGTTGAGATATTTTGTATTAAAAATGTTTGTAAGCATATTTTTCTCTAGAATGAACGGATTTCTTTGAAACAACGCTTAAAGCTACCGGTTAGGTTCACTGTGAGGTAGGTACGCGCAAGAAATCAATTATTATAAATAAGATTAACACGGCTGTAAAAATTCTATATCTTTTGATGAAAGTGTCCTATCGACAAAAATCGAAATGCTTTTTAAAGGTAAAGAGATCAGATTTTGTATGCAATCTTTGTATTTTAACGCCAATGAAATCAGTTTCTATAAATGTGTTAAATAACTAAACGGTTAGCGATTTTACCATTTTTGACGATTTTCGTGAGATCAATAATATTTATCACTTTGATTGACCAGTCACTATGGCATTTTTAATATTAGATATACGTCTTTAAACAATATCTGAAATTTCAGTTTTGAGTTTTAGCAACAGATGTAACGTATTTTCGTTTAGTGACATTGTCGTCCCTGACGACTGGAGTGTAAGGGTGTCGTGTATACCAAAAATTATTAAAATTGGAAATCATGAATGTGTTGCTTGTGTGAGTCCATATCAAATAGGTAAAAAAATAATAATAAGACCTACTCACAATCAATTTAATTTAACAATCAGACGACCGGTTTCGCTTTCTACAATTTGCAAAGCATCTTCAGGTCTAGATACAAAGTTAAACTAATGCTGCAATAAAATAAACCCAATTAGGGTGGTGTCTAATAAAGATAAAATAAACAAATAAGTTAGTTCATACAAATTATAGTAATTATGCCAATATTACATGTCTGTGGTTTTCAAAATGAATAAATTTGAATATATAAAAGGTATTAACAGACAAGGTAAGACCCACAATTGGTATAAAGTAGTAATATTATATTGTAATAAATTAATAAATGAGCAGATAAATAAAACAAAACAAACATTACTTACATGTCGGTACTCTATTAATTGATGGATGGTAGGTCATGGTTGCAAAAATCATGTATTGTTGATTGGAGAACTTTAATGTGCTGTTGCAGTTGTTTTGACAATAAACGGGAAGTTCTTGAGGAGAACAGATTTGATCCAATGAATTAGAGATAGGTATATTGCGGTTGTTTGTCAAATGAAAGTGATGTTCTTTACTATTGTATTATTTAAATTATTTACACTTATATCAGAGATATATTTTTGGAATGTGTGTTATTTATTGAATATTTATGTTATGAAGGAGACAGTTTTATGACAATGAATAAGAGTAGCTGTACCGATTGTGTGGTTGTGCAATTATTTTGACTTGTATATATCAAGTCTATTGGCAAAATTAATCAATAATTGATTAATTTTGCCAATAGACTTGATAATTACAAGTCAAAATAATTGCACAACCACACAATCGGTACAGCTACTCTTATTCATTATACCATCCATCAATTAATAGAGTACCGGCATGTAAGTAATGTTTGTTTTGTTTTATTTATCTGCTCATTTATTAATTTATTACAATATAATATTACTACTTTATACCAATTGTGGGTCTTACCTTGTCTGTTAATACCTTTTATATATTCAAATTTATTCATTTTGAAAACCACAGACATGTAATATTGGCATAATTACTATAATTTGTATGAACTAACTTATTTGTTTATTTTATCTTTATTAGACACCACCCTAATTGGGTTTATTTTATTGCAGCATTAGTTTAACTTTGTATCTAGACCTGAAGATGCTTTGCAAATTGTAGAAAGCGAAACCGGTCGTCTGATTGTTAAATTAAATTGATTGTGAGTAAGTCTTATTATTATTTATTTACCTATTATTAAAATTGGATAAATGTATATCCATTTTTACCTTTTTTTTGTACCTCAGTAAATAATATCGAAAAATGGAAAAGCTACTAAAGAAATATATATTAAATATGTTAAACTCAATTCATATAAAACTATATCAAACGATATAAACAATATTATATACATCAATCTCTTTAATACAATATGTGAGTAAATATTTACATCAGCTACTAATCCAAAAAAACCTTCAAATGCCTTTTAGTAATCGATTCAATCTACTATATTATTCAAAAAGGCTATAATTTGAAGACGTGCATGGTATGTTTTTGTTGCCACGTTCAAATATATCAATTATTCACAATCGGAAAATAACTTTTTATAAACGTAATTCTCTGTTGTATCGTGTAAGGAACACTTAGCCTGTTTAACGTATTGAAAAACTATCAAGCCAAGCAGTATTTAGTTGGTAATTTAGATTTACTTTTTATGTATTGGACGTTTAAGTGTTGATATAAAAAAGCCTGGAAGGACAAAAATTAAATCGATTTTTACACCCCTAAACAACATATAAGTTAACTTTAATCGTAGTTAGCTTAACAATAGTACAATGTAAGGCTATTGAATCTTTTGTCTCTAAAGATAATTTGAACTGGCTAATTTATGTTTAAAGGTTTAATTATCATAAGCTACTTTTTATGTAGAGAAATTTATCTCTCATTACAGCCATTTGAATGTTGGATTTAAATGCAATAAATAAATAAATCTTTGTTCTTTATTTTTCTTTATCCCACAATCTTGTTTTGTTTTCTATTTTTTGTTTGTTTAGATATCGGATACTGTTAATGTTATAATCCTTAGAAAAAATTATTTTCATAACTGGGGTTCTGTTTCGGGCTTAACAACTACTGGTGTACATTTTTTTGCTAAAACAACCCAGATATTTGTAGTTCAGAAAATCTAAATTTGTTCTAACTTAAGCCAAAAAATTCTTCCAAGGTAATGTAGTGGTTAATATAATTAAAAGTGCATTTTAATCCTAATTGCCTATTCACGTGCCATATCAGAATTGTTCGACGTTGGCGATCATCATTGCCAAGACTTCTCAATATTTTACCATATGAAATAATTAGTTTGCTAATTAATGCTAACTAAGTGCATTCACCAATGTTTTTTATCAGAATCTGTTTGCTCCTCACACCTTCCTAACCTTTTATTTTGCCTATAAGAATTAGTTGTAGTATTTTATATTGATTTTCCTTTAATATATTATTATGTCCGAGATAAGACATTTTCGGTGCTTTTTACAGTTTAACAGTGCTCTATCTCTATCTTTGTTAACCATCAATTTTTTATCTTTCTTGACCCTCCATAGTATTTCTTTGTTCTTGTTTCTTATCCTCTAAGGTATCTTTAATATCTATCTATGAATCTACATTTCCAATGCTTTAATTCGGTTAAACATAGCACTTAAGCATTCTTTGTCTTAGTTTTAAACTGAAATAGCTACTGCAAGAAATGTCTTTATTTTTAGAAAAGTGATTTGATTTATTGCTATTCTGCACTTTATTTCTATGTAGGGATCGAGTTGGTCTATTATGACGGTTTCCAAACATATAATTTTATAAACTGTTTAAAATCTGACTCTATTTAATTGATGGCTTTTACCTGGATGTGAATTAATTACATTAAGTAATTCCCTATTGATTTTTATTTCGTATGGCTGTCTATTCAAATATTTTTTAATCTAATGTTCCCAGTAAAAATTGAACAACTTTGGAGATAGAATGCAACCCTGTCTAACTCCTCATTGTATGGAGATTTCGTCGGTGTGACCATCTCTAATTTTCACGGTGGCGCGGCGGTTTGATTCCAATTTTCAGATAGCGCAATTGCTAGGAATGATCGTCAAAGTTTAGCTCATTCCATGGAACTATTTTTTTAGAACCTGCTAAATTTGTTAGATGACTGGCCAATAAAAACAGAAAAATTCTATGCAGTGACTTCAATATAAATTACGCTGCTACTTATGGTACCCAATTGTCGTTTGTCAAGATATATTCGAAGCGTATGGTCTCAAAATGCACATTAATTCTTGTACAAGAAATACTAAAACAACTTATACCATAAATAATTATATTGTCTCAGATTTCTCATCCCTTGATATTTAGTTTAGATTTTAGGATTTTTTCGCTCAGAACTTTCGTAAATTCCAAAATTTATGTTTGACTTCTGGGTGGTACATTTTTTTTGTGGACGTGGACTATAATTTCAGTTGATAAGGTTTAGAGTTGTAGAAGGTAGATTAGGTCTATGATTTTTGGGAAAGTGAATTACTTTGGATGTAAAAGCTGAAAACACAAATCCAGCATGCCTGCCTTGGTAGTATAATATAATATCATCAGCATATATGGAGTACCTGACAGGTGGTTCTATATATGAGTAAAAGTCATTCATGCTAACTAAAAATAAGGTAGTGCGTAAAAATAAACACCAAGGCAAACCGTTATACAAAGCATGTGGTTTTGATATTATTCCATTCGTTACGGCAACACGGTCCGGTACACCGGGTGCGAGTATTGTGGACACATTTTTGTGCTTTGGATCAGACATTGAAAGTTTTACTCTGCAAGGTGATTTAAGTTCTTTTTATTATTTTCAATGTTTATATATTTGTATATTTATAGATATATGAATATGGATTACGAGAAGGAGAAAAAGAGATTATTAAAATTATTTGAGGAAGTATCGACTGACGAGGAAACGTATGAAGATGATGATCAACAAAATGAAATTGACCATGTAGAAGAACGATCTGAATGTAGTGATACTGAACAGGAATTTGAAGCCGATCAAACAGAGGAAGAAAATGTTAGTTTCAGAAGGGAGCCGTACTTTATGGGTAAAGATAAATTAACAAAGTGAAAAAAACATTGTCCACCGAAGAATGTAAGAACACGCAGTACCAATATATTTGTACGATTGCCAGCTATAAAACAATTTGTTAAAACTCACTCAACACCTATTGACATCTGGAATTGCATTTTTGATGAAGAAATGCTAAATCTAGTTGTTGACTGTACAAATATAAAAATTAAGAGTGTTACAGATGACTACAGTAGACAAAGAGATGCGAAACCTACCGACATTGTCGAAATCAAAGCCCTAATTGGTCTCCTTTATCTTGCTGGTATTAGAAAAGCAAATCACATGAATTTAGAGGATCTCTGGAGAACAGATGGCACTGGCATTGAAACTTTTCGACTTGTAATGAGTAAGCCTCGATTTCAATTTCTTTTGCAATGTCTGCGATTTGATAACATTCACACGAGACATGAAAGAATACAGGTAGATAAACTGGCTCCAATACGAACATTGTTAGAAAAATTTAACAGCAACATTAAAAAATGCTATTCTCATTCTGGTTATGTTACCATAGATGAGAAACTTGAAGCTTTTAGAGGAAATTGTAGTTTTAGACAATATATTCCTAGCAAGCTGAATAAATATGGTATAAAAATTTTTGCCATTTCCGATGCAAAACAATTCTATACCAGCCACTTAGAAGTTTACGTCGGAAAACAACCAAATGGCCCTTTTCAAGTTAGTACAGCGACGCAAGACGTAGTAGAAAGACTTTGTGCACACATTTATGGGAGTAATAGGAATGTTACTGTAGATAATTGGTTTTGTAGTGTGACTCTAGCTGATAGCCTTAAATCAAAAAAATTAACTTTAGTGGGTACTGTTCGAAAAAATAAAAAACAGTTGCCATTAGAATTTATACAAAATAACGGCAGGTACATTGGCTCTTCAATGTTTTAATTTAATGACGGAATCACCTTGGTCTCGCATATGCCAAAAAAGAATCGAAACGTCCTACTTATCTCTACAATGCACCATGGAGATGATATTGACCCTACCACAGGTAAACCTGAGATGATCATTACATATAATGAAACGAAGAGCGGAGGAGTATATGTGGTAGATAAATTATGCGCGCAATATAATTGCGCCCGTGCCACAAGACGATGGCCCATGGTTCCTTTTTTTAGTTTGTTGAATGTAGCAGGAATAAACTCTTTTGTAGTTTATACTAGTCTAGATGAAGAATCTAAAACACCACGTAAAGAATTTTTACTAAAACTCTCGATGTTACTAACCAGGGACTACCAAAAGTACGGGCTATGTCTACCAGTTTACCCAGAACCATCAGAATAAGGCTTAGGGAGATATGTGGCTTACCAGCGGAACAAGTACCAGTCATAACACCTGGAACTCAAGGTCGCTGTGCCGTTTGTCATTGGCGGAAAAATAGAAAAACAAAATATTACTGCCAAATATGCACAAAATATCTGTGTTTGGAACATGTTATATCATTGTGTAATTCATGTTATGAAAATTTTAATTAATATTTCTTATTTTTTTTTTGTTGCAATTACTCTTCATTTTTGATTTTTTTGTGTATTAAATTAATTTCTTGAAGTTCCTAGTAAACAAATTTAACAATATTCAATGTATTTTTTTAATTTTTGAAGTTTTTTGTATATATAAATGGATAACAATGAAAATTAGTTAACTTTTCATTAAACTAATATAATGTTGAAACAAACGCATATCTACAAAATTATATGATCATATATTCATTAAGTAATATAATTGTACACAATTTTCAAAAAAAAGAAAGTTAAAAAATATTACTGACCCCATTTTTTCGGACCCGGTCTTCTGCACCGTGCGCGAGTATTCGATCACAGAAAATTGGCGCGAGTAACGGAAGGTTAATACTATTGAAGATCGATTTTTTAGAAATTTTTTTAAAAATAAATAAATTTTACTAGTTAGATTATATTATGTTAATTTTCTAAGAATTATAAGTCTATTTGAAATGGGTCAAGAATATTATTTCTTTCTAGATTCCATAGCAACCGTTTATTATTGTTTCTGTTATCTTAAAAAACATTCTCTTGTCATTTATTTATTTAATTCTCATTAACAATTATGTTGTTATTATCAACCAGTACAAAACAGACGTATTCTTTAAATATTTTGCTCATTTCTATTACTTTTCTGTGCACATTAAATAAGTCGTGTCTATATACATATTACACCTTTTGTCGCACATTTCTCTCATCTATTTTTTTAGATAAATATTCGCTATAGATATTTATATTTTGATTCATCAAATCAATAAGTCGTCATGAATTGATAAATGATAATAATAAATAATATAAAGATGATATAAGCATAAATTTTATGCTTATATCATCTAAGTTAAGTATATTAATTTTTGGTTTTATCACTGGATTCGTTTTAATCTTTGTTTAATATTTTTCATAAGGGGTTGGTGATCAGATCCAATATCTTCTCCTAAAAATTTAATGACTTTTTAACAGCATTTCGGAAGTGCTTATAATCTATTTGAATTCTAGAAAATCCAAGGTTTCTACCATCATAAAATAGGGCTTTCCAAGTGTATAGGCGTTTTTTTTACATAATTCATATAATCTCTGTCCTCAATTGTTATATTGTAAAAAAAACTATAAGGACATATAGTTTGACATCGTCGACCTTCCCCAATTTTTCATTAGAGTAGCCCATAATATATAAAGTTTTGTGTTCATTTAGCTTCCGTAATGTGTCTAAGATTTAATCCGAGGTTTTTGACTTCATCGTCATATTCCCTATCTGCAGTTAGGGTATAGATATTAAGTATATTAGTTTTGAATTAATTACTTGAAGTGATGTTTTGTATTTTAAAAACAATTGCCGAGGTGGAAATGGAAACATCAAAATAAACTTTTAACTTATAAACACTTACCGCTTATCCTTACTTCATCAGTCGGGAGTTGTATATGCTCACATTTGGGTAAGTTATATTTTTTTTATTAACCTTACTGTCGGTAAGACAAAATATTCAAAAGAAAGACGTATTACAATTTAAAAAAATATAGCGCTAACTATCAACACTAAAAATGATTCAACAGTAATTTTATCACTATTATTTTAACTAGTTTACATAACCAACATAGTTATCAATGTAATGAAAATATATTTTTAACCCTAATACTTTATTTGAGCTTGCGTCCGCCACAAGCTGCTAATGAGTAATTTTTTCATCCACTTATCACACATGGCGAAAGAAATAACGTTTCTTAGAGATAGATTACTTGAAGAAAGAGGCAATGTAAAGAGATTAAAGAGAATACGGTCCATTAAGTGAGACAAACAATATAGTATGTCCAATTAAAGAAGAAAAATATTTTGTATGTGAAAATCACATATCAAAAAGTTCGTTAGATTAAAAGGACAATTAAAAAAAAATATATCAAAAAAGTGGTAAGCATATTATGAAAAGAAAACAAATTATATCAGGAAGGAATGCATAAAAAATACTGATAAATGATAATGTTAAAAAATTTAACAAAAAAAGGAGACTACCAAAAAATATTTTTGATGATTAGAGATCAATGAGAAAAGTAAAAAATTAAAGAATATATATTGGTACTAGAAAATACATAATAAGCAGTATATGTTTAAACCCTTAAGAAAATATAATTGACAAAATAATTTTTGAAAAATTATATCGAGAAAAAGATTCATCAACAAAATTTAAACAACATGTCAAAAATATAAAATAACTCCACTAAAAAACTCCACTATCATGAGATAGTGGCCTTAATAAACACCGAAGCCATCAGGAGACTGTTTGGCCTAATCAAAAACATCCCTGGCTGACATGGTATACACAGGAGATGCAGCAAACATTTTTCAGAAGCCATATTTCCACGACTAGCTGAAACAATCATTGCCTGCCTTTAGCTGGAATACTTCCTTACTCATTGAAAGGTATCCAGCACAATCATGGTCCCAAAACCAGGGAACACACCAACCAGTGCTGCATCCTACAGACCAATATCAGTACTAAATACTCTAGACAAGATTACAAGAGGATCCTAAAAAAATACTTCTAGAACATTCACTGACTCTTCCGGCAGAAAATCCACGGCTCAATTATTGCATGAATTCTCTACACAGGGCTCAATAATTGCACCAATTCTCTACACACCCTATACCAGCAAACTTCCACTACCCCATAGCTCGTCTAAGAATATCCTGCTATACGCTGACCACACGGCCTTGCTCTTCTCAGATCCACCTAGGGTCAACGGTAAAGAACGAAAAGACACAAGCACAACTCGACCTAGTAGTCGAATGGTGCAGCATATGGAGAGTAACTCTAAATGCAAAAACAGCAAAACTAATTTTATTTATAAACCATAAATATTCCCGCACAGTGCTGGAATAGTAATACCACATACTGCTCATTGAAGAAAGGCTCGATTTCAGACACCCTAAACAGGATAATACACACCGCCACACACCTAATATTTTTAAGCTAAAAAATATGAAAAAACCAGTTTAGTAACTTTCCTGCATATACAGATTGAACGATAAATTCGGAACATACGAAATATTATGTATTTCGGCTCAATTTTGCTGTAGGTGGTTGGCCAACAAAAGGTTGTCAAATAATTATATTATAAAAATCCAATACTTCAGCGGGCTGCTGGATTCTGAAATCATAAAAATTGAAAGCTACACATAAATCTACGATTTTATTATGCTGTCAAACTAGTTATTGCTTCTTTCGACAAGCCCTTCGTTGAGCGGTGTTGTCAACCTCATTCCTTTAGATGTTTCTCAAATAAGATGTTATCCATAAAATATTTCCAAGAAAAAAAGAAAATAACTACAAACCATTAAGTTTATTTTTGTTATACGTCTGTTGTAGTAGATTGGTAAATACAATAAAAAATATAGGCAAATATCCGATTTATTTAAAGATACGAAGAAGATATAACTCTCAAAAAGATCCGCAAATCGGATTATTACACGGCGATTGGCAACATTGTTACGCAAACAACATTGTTGCGAGACAGATAGTTGAACGATATTTTATACAATGTCTAAACCCAGGTATAGATTTATTTTTGTCCAAGTTTTATATTGGTCCACTATTTCAAATGCAG
Organism: Diabrotica balteata; assembly: GCA_918026665.1. Lineage (NCBI taxonomy): Eukaryota > Metazoa > Arthropoda > Insecta > Coleoptera > Chrysomelidae > Diabrotica > Diabrotica balteata. The sequence goes on along the minus strand of OU898282.1, from coordinate 41,621,982 downwards.
TTCAAACAGACATATATTAAATTGTATAATCCGTTTTAAATTCGTTCAATCTACATATTAAACATTTATAAGACCGATAATGATCGATTATCAAGCAAAATCTACACTTTCCTAAACAAAACTAATATATTAAAGTCATGGCCACAACTAAGTAAGAGATACGTTCCCTACATTATACATTCTTCAAAAAACAGAGTAAAGGAGGGTATGAAAAAGACATGCTATCGACGAAACCAAGTAGGTACTCGCGATACTCGCTAAAACTAAAGTTCCATTCTCGCCTGCTAAGCATTTAAACCTAGCAAGCAACGTACTTCCTGATGAGTACTAAAATATTTCAGAAACAATCTCACTAAAATATCACAGGCACTAGCCTGCATTTGTCAAAAATGCTGATCTAAGAGCAGGTGCAAATATTAACTGAACAAAAGCGTAACTTAATGGCTGCATAACAACTGAGCAGGTACAATACCCTGAGCAGGTATTGTAAGTTAACATATCTACAAAAACTTAGCCTCTACCATAACTTCCACCCCCAATCAAGATATTGTTAATCTCTGTACCCAGACCTCCAGCAACAAAAAAAGAGGGAGCACCATTCCTTAAAGAGGCGAAAGTCTCTAACGAGTTTTTCATGACATATTCGATTTGAAAAATAAATACTTGTATTTCTAAGCAACAGATCTATCAATCTATCTAATCAGCCTTAAACGCCCACTCTTGGGCATAGGCCTCCCCTGTTATTCTCCATTGGTCTCTATTTTGGGCTATCTGCATCAAGTCCTTTCCTGCCATTCTCTTAAAGTCGTCAGTTTATCTCATCTGTGGTCTTCCTCTTTTTCTTTTCATTTTCCATGGTCTCCAGTGTAGAATTCGCTTATTCGATCTTTCATCTTATTGCCGGAGAGTGTGACCGACGAAGTTCCATTTAAGTTTTGCAACCTGTCTTGATACATCGTTCACCTTTGTTTTTCTCTGATCCATGAGTTGCTTTTCCTGTCTTTAAGACCGATACCCAGCATCTTTCTTTCCATTGCTCTTTGTGTTTTGGATATCCTGTCGATTCTCTCCTTTGTGAAAGTCCATATGTGTGAGCCATATGTGATAGCTGGTAAAAAGCACTGGTTGAATACTTTCGTTCGCATATATTGAGGGAACTTTTTATTTTTTAGAATATATGATAGTTTACCAAATGAGGCCCATACTGGTCCAGTTCTTCTTTTTATTTTTTCTGTTTGATTGTTTCTGTTCAGCTTTATTATCTGTCCTACGTATATGTATTCTGTCACCTGCTCTAATTTATTCTGATTGACTACTATTTCTAATTGGTCTTCTTGGTTTGCCATAGTCTTGGTTTTACTATAGTTCATCTCTAGACCTACCTCTGTCGCTTTTCTATCTAGTTCCTCAACCATTTTCTATAACTCTTCCTTCTTATCTGTTATCAGGACTATATCGTCTGCATATCTCAAGTGGTTCAAGAGCTCTCCATTTATTCTTATTCCGTATGTATCTTATTCTAATTTTTTAAATATATCTTCCATAGCCTGTTTGAACAATTTTGGTGATATTGTGTCTCCCTGCCTGATTCCTCTTTCGAATTTTATTGGTTCTGTAGCGTGTTCGTTCGTCAATTTTATTGTAGTACTCGCATTTTTGTATATGTTTGTTATTAGGTCCGTGTACCTGTAATCAATTCTGCCATTCTGTAGAGAGTTTTTGATGGCCCAATGTTCTATGCTGTCAAACGCCTTTCGGAAGTCTATGAATGCCATGTATAGTGGGATTTGATACTCGTTCGACTTTTCGATCAGTATTTTTACTGTTAGCAGATGGTCGCTAGTACTAAAACCCTTTCTGAATTCCGCTTGTTCTCTTGCTTGGTATTCGTCAAGCTTAGTTGTTAGTCTATTTGTCATGATCTTCGTTAGTATTTTAAACACAACACTTAGTAATGTTATAGGTCTGTAGTTTTCTAAGTTCTTTCGGTCACCTTTTTTTAATATTAATAGTGTCTCCGCATCGTTCCAGCTATCGGTTATTTCTTCTGTGGTGCAAACAGATATATAACACTAATCATCTAGTTGGTGTTAACTTACTAACAACAACAAGTTGTTGATTATAGATTTTCTCAGTTGTTTTAAAATAATCTTTTGAAAACAATTTCTGCAGGACAAATCAAAACGGTAAGCATCAGTTAAAAATTACCTTATTCTATGGTTGTCTATATCATATCTATGTCTTGTCTCAGTACACATACAGAAGATAAAAGAAAATAACAACAATACGATCTACGAATGCTAAAAGACAATAAAAAAAATTATGGTTCAAACTGCATTAAATGAGCAAGTCACTGCAATTAAATGCCAATTAAATGAATAACAAACATTTAAACATGGTGTAGAAACAGCACAAAATCCTAAAACGAATAGACGAAAGAAGAAAACCCAAAAATTTCCCAAATATAAAAAACGATTAATTAATATAACAATAAGAAAGAAAATCGAAGAAGCGAAATTAACAGAAGAAATGGAATGATGCGAATAAATTGAAACTGTACAGTCTAAGTAAAAAAACAAATAATAAAATATAAATACCTGGGTACAATAGTTAACGAAACTAATGAGTACACAGAAGATATTAAGGCAAGAATAGGACAGGCAAGAAATTCTTTCAACAAACTGAAAAAAGTACTCTGTCAAAAAGTACTCTGCAGCAGGGACATTTCAATTTCTTTACAGATAAGACTTCTCAAATACGTGTTCTTCGTATTATTTTATGGGTTGGAGGCTTGGAAATTAAAGAAAGATGTTTTGGACATATTAGAAGCCTTCGAGTTATGGTCCTACAGAAGGATATTAAGAATAAGTTGGGTAGATAGAGTCACGAATGTCGAGGTGTTGAGAAGAATGGGAAAGGATAAAGAGGTTCACGTAGAATATTTTACTGTTCTTTAATTTTACCAACTATAACCATACCATTCTATCAATGCTGACATATAGGGTTAGAAACCAAAGATTTCCGAAACAAAATAAATGGGCCAAAACGGCATTTGAAAAAGCCAATGTAATTTAGAGCTGTGCGAAAAGTATAAAGAAATGGTACATAATGGAACAATCTTCTGCTTATGGTACCCTATCCAATTAGTGGATGTTGGCGACAATTCTGGAATACTCCTCTCGATCTTGTGTGGCTCTAAAAAGTGCATGGGCATTGAGATTTGTCCAATCCCTTATGTTTTTAAGCCATGAGTATTTCTTTCTTCCGATGCCTCGTTTTACTTCTATCTTCCCTTCCATAATAAGCTTTAAGAACTGGTACTTATAATTTCGAAATATATGACCTAGATAAGCAGTTTTCTTCTTTTTTTTGGCAGCAATTCTCGTTCTCTGTCCATTCTATTTAATACTACGACATTTGTTGTGTGATCTGTCCAGGTAATTTTAAGTAGTCTTCTAAATACCAACATTTCAAAGGCCTCTAATCGGTTTATCACATTGGCCTTTATGGTCCAGGTTTCTACAGCATATAGCAGTATGGAGTAAATGTAACATTTTACAAAGCGATATCGAAGCATTAAGTTGAGGCTGCTATTGCTTAGCAAGGTTCTCATATTAGTAAATGCTGTTCTGGCTTGTTCAATCCTGCTACGTATCTCTATGTCTGGATCTAGATCTTCAGTTATCCAACTACCGAGATATCTAAACTTGGGGACCTTTTGGATGTTCTTGTTGTTTACTCTTATATTCAATTGCATATTTCGTGTTCTACTAACCACCATTACCTTCGTCTTGTCTATATTAATCTTCAAGCCCACTCGTTCTCCTTCAGTGTTTATTCTATCTATTAGTCGTTGTAGCGCTTCTTGGCTATCAGCTATTATGACTGTATCATCAGCATAGCGAAGATTACTAATAGTCTGTCCGTTGATTTTGATTCCATCTTCAGTGTCACTTAAGGCTCTATCGAAAATCGTTTCAGAGTAAAGATTAAAAAGGAGGGGTGACAGAACACAACCCTGTCGTACACCTTTTTCGATTGAGAAACATGATGTAGATTCCAGTCCTACTCTCACAGATGCCACTTGATTCATATAAAGGTTCTTTATGATTTTAAGGTCATTCTCATCTATCGAACGTTCCTGGAGCAATCTTATTAATTCTGAATGATTAACACAATCGAATGCTTTCTGGTAATCTATAAAGCATAGGAAGACATCTTTTTGCTGATCTCTGCATTTCTGAAGTAGGACAGTTAAGCTATAAAGTGCTTCTCTTGTGCCAAATCCTTGTCTGAAATCGAACTGTGTGGGGCTAATGTCTCTTTCACATCTGTTGTATATTCTTGTGTGAATTATCTTTAAGAAGAGTTTTAGGACCTGACTCAATAAGCTGATCATTCGGAATTGGTCGCAGCTATTAGCGTTTGGCTTTTTTGGTATTGGTATAAAGGTCTATTGAAGCCAGTCCTGTGGTATTTGACCGGACCCATAAATGTCATTAAAAAGAACTATTAAGGTGTCTAAATTGTCTTCACTCAACATTGTTAGAACCTCTATGTATATGTTGTCTGGGCCTGGTGCTTCTCCTCATTTGCTCTGTTTGATTGCCCTTACAACTTCTGACTTTAATATTTTGGGGGAGGGTTCACTTTTATACTCACTTTCAGAGTTTCTTCTAGTTGTGTCTGCGTATAGTTGCTGTGTGTAGTTTCTCCAATGTTAAAGTAGATCTTTGGGATCAGTAATTAATTTATTGTCTTTCACAATACTGTTAAAACTGCAAGGTTTTGTAAGACCTGTCACTTCTTTAATAAGTTTATGTATGTTAAAGTGGTCATGTTTTTCTTCCAATTCCTCCATTTCTGCACACCTGTCTAGCTGCCACTGGGTTTTAGCTTTGAGACACTCTTTTTGTATTTGTTGGTTGATTTGCTGATATTTGGTTCGGTCTTTGTTTTTAAATGATCTGCGGTCGTCCATCATTGATAATGGAACAATAATATATTTAATTAAAATAGGTAGGCTAAGATGGGCTAGATATGTGTCAAGAACAAATGAAAATTACTTATATTTTACTTATATAGATAGAAGTTGGAGGAATGATATGTACAAAGACGCAAACAAGATTGGCGCAGCAAACTGGTAACTGTTGGAATTGAACAGAAGCCAGTAGAGAAATAGACATTTACATCAAACATCGGTACATAACAATAGTCAGACACAGATACAAAACTTTTATACACACTGCATTACTATTCTACCTTATAACTATCAAACTTTGCACAAAAAACAGTTATTTAAATATTTATTTTATATTTTTACTTAATCAATGTAAAAAATATAAAAAATTTGTGTGGTTTTATTTGTAATTTGTTTTAAAATATTTGCATAACAAAATATTGTTTGTCTTTCTTTTTACCTTTACTGCACTATAAAGCGCAAGCTGCCATATTTCAGAAGTTTCATATTAAAAAGCTGTTATTGAAAAATGAATAACTCAACCTTGTACCGCACATGTCGATTAAATAAAAAGCACGAACAAAAAATTTAACTGGAGTTATGTAGAAACAGCAGTGTATCATATCAAATCAGCCAGTGGACACATGTTCCCTAAAGTATTCTAAAGTTTTCGTTGTCTGTCCGTCCATGCTTAAATAAGTTAGGGAGCGGGTCTCCTTTGGGACATATGGCGCCCGTTGTACACGGTGACAAAAAGCTCAGTCTTGGAGAAACGTTTCGTCGTTTATTACTCCCTGGTTCGTATTTTACATGACGCCCAGCAGCGTAGGTTAAGATCAGTCTAACTGAATCGAAACGGACCTTTTTCTGCCTCGTTTTTTGTTTTCTCTTGGTCAAAATTTAAAAGGTAGGTGATATAACTCATCCAAATTGATGATACTACTTGTTGGGTGTGTCTGGACATATTTATATTTACTTTATTTTTTCTTTCGTAGAGTTTGATCGCAATATAAACACTATATTATGAAAAAAGTCAAAAAGTAAAGACAAAATATAAGAAGGACAGTATTTTTTGTAGGTGTAACAATTATTTATCTAATTAAAGATTAACGATTTATACTAATGCGATGTAATGTTTAGAAATAAATTTTATCTTTTAAAATATGCTCTACGGTTTAACATATTATTGTTGGCTTGTTCTAACCGATGGGCAAAGTGGTCACTATTTTAGAGCAGAGAAAAATTATGTTCATTTTAGGTAAAATTTTATAACATCTAACTTATGTTATCAGGATAAATAATGATATCAATAATTTAAATGTAAAAATCATAATTTTAGAATAATAATAATAATAAATATTTATGCATGGACAACATCTGTATGCCGAATTTTGCAGGGAGTACCCAGAGATTTGGGTATCTGAACAGAGAGTACCGGGTAATTATAAAAAGTAATCTTATCCCAGAGACTAGACGCGATACAATCAGAAGCGAAGTCGAATGGGAGATTCATAACCCAGAACTAGTTATAGATCAAATCCCTAATGAAATCCGTAATGAGCAGACTCCTGAGCCTCTTATACAGGAAACTCAACCTGTAAATAGGGGGCAGGGCAATAACGAGTTACATGATAACCTGGTAAGTGAAATAGCATGAGTTTAATGGGATGAACCCTCTTAGAGACCACCGCTACAAAAAATAAACTCTTGTAAGAACCTGAGTGCGCGGTGTTTAAAATTGTGAACATTGAAGTCCTATCCAATTAGGCAGCAGCAACAGCAACTGTACAGCAACAGAAATTGCTAATGTTATGAGCATTAAGTTCAGAACAAGACGGGGTACTAAATCGGAAGGAATGATAGAAGGAAGGAAGAAGTAGAAAAATCATCAAGAGAGCTGAAGAGATATTGCGGAACACTCTAAGACACTAACAACATGATTCAGAAAATAACACCGCAACAATGCCTGGACACATTAAAACAAAAACTTTCCGTTTATTCAGGCCGCCTAAGAAAATTACAAAGTAAGTAACAACCGAAAATGCGACAATGGACTTTTTGAGCATGCGGAGAAGGCGTTTTATAGGAAACCTAATTTCACTATAGAAAATAAAAATAAATCATACCCAGCCAAAAAGAAATTCATGAGTTTTGGGGATATCAACTTTCAACACCATCTACTCATAACATCAATGCTGGATGAAATAAAGACACAACCAACAATTATTAATATTTCAACAATATTCCTTCTAAACCCTTTACCACCAAAGAAGTCTCAAATACTATCAAAGAGCTTCATAACTGGAAATCTCCTGAACCAGACGAAATTCAGAACTTCTGTTTAAAGAAGTTTTCGAGTGTTCATGAGTGTTTGTCAGTATTGATTAGTTATGTTATTTCTTATTCGCAGGAAACACCATCATTTCTTGCACAGACAACCACTTATCTAATACGAAAAGATCAAAATAACACCCAAGATACAGACAAGTACAGCCCAATTACTTGTCCTTCAACTTTGTACAAATTGGTCACATTCTGTGAAGCTCGGCGTATTTACCAATACTGTACTCTGAACAATATCATATGGCCTCAACAAAGAGGATACACTAGGGGCTCCATGGGTTGTAAAGAACAACTTATTATCTACTCAGTCACTTGTAACTAGGTATACACAAAAAAAAAGAACCTTTTTACTGCCTTCATTGACTACAAGAAGGCTTTTGATTCAGCGCCGCATGAATAGCTTATAGATATATTGAAAAGATATAAAGTCGATGATAATCTAGTGACCTTTTTAAAGCATATATTGGGAGAGTGGAAGACTAAAATTCAAATACCTGGTGAAACCAATATCGAAATTGAAGATATTCCAATTAACCGGGGCCTTTTCCAGGGGGACTCGTTGAGTCCACTTTGGTTCTGTTTAGCGATGAACCCACTATCTCATCTTCTACTGAACTCGACCAACTCAGGATTTAGCATCAAAAATAACAATACTGTTGTGGCGAAGCTTAATTATTTGTTATACATGGATGATTCGAAATTAATAGCTTTCACTCGAAACCACCTAGATCAGATGCTAAAAACTGTAGAAAGTTTCTCACATGATATCAGTATGCATCTTAGACTAGACAAGTGCCGTATAATTGATATAGTCAGAGGAAAGGTTCAGCCCGGATGTTTAGATATAAAAGATGGCCAAAATATCGAGGTAATGGGCGAAAATGATATGTACATATATCTTGGAGTAACACAAGTGCGAAAAATTGACCATAATCAAATAAAAACTGAACTCTTCGGAGTTCGTGCGAAGAGTAAGACAACTAAATCGTTTGTATCTTAATAGTAAAGATTGGTTTAAGGAATTAAATAGGTTGGTCTGTTCCGCGCTGAGCTAGTAATTTGGTATTATAAAGTGGTCAAAAAGGGATAAAGAGGGTCTTCAGCGGAAAGTAAGTAAACACTTCTCACAAATTGGCGAAAGCATCATCCACGCAGCGCAGTGGATTAATTGCTGATTAATTAGGAATTACGGCTGTGTCTTACTTAACCATTGAACTACCGTATTGTTACGATTTTAAATGTTATGGCATATAGAACTGTAAATATTTTATGACTAATTCTTTTATTGATTCTCGTAATTTCTAGGTCAAAAATCTACCTGAATCGAATGTTCTGGGGGCGACAAGCCGATAAAGAACATGTTTTGAGACCAGTCGCCGCTGTGTCTACATCGAGAACAGCATGGTATTTTCTACACCTTTCTGTTTACCGGCTTGGAATTATATAAATAAGAGAGACTTTCATTAAGGAGTCAGTCATAAGAAGCTCGGAAACCGCGATATTTAAATGTAACGAAACATAAATAAATTATTTGTAATATAAATTAAGATTAATAAAGACTGTAATAAATTCGTAATTAGTTATCGTGAGTTTTAATAAATTAGAATATAGACAATAAATTAGAATAAAGACAAATAAATTAGAACTATATAAATATACAACATTTGGTGTCAGGTGTGGAGTTTCAACATAAATCCAGCAGTGACTTTTGAAAAAGACTTTAAAACTTTTGAAAAGTATTGTTCGTCGGGAACATCCGCGTAGTTCGGTAGTGACCTTTGTACAAAAGAACATTTATAAAAGTACGTGTGTGCCTGTACAAAGATGCTGCTAGTACAACTCTCGGTAAAACAGTTGCGTGAGCAATTAGAAGAACGCGATGAAGACTGCAGCGGGTCCAAGAAGATCCTCCAAGAGCGACTGAAGAATATTCTTAACAAGAATGGAGATGACCCAGAGACATTCCAGTTTCAGTCAGCAGAAGAAGCAGTTTTAACAAAAATAATTGATGGAAAGTTTGAGAATGTCTCAAAAATGATCGAAGAGAGTTCTAAACAAAATGATAGTAAATTTGAGAATGTGTCGCAAATGATTGAAGAATCTTGTCGAAAGAATGATGAAAGATTCGATGAAACGTCTCAAATTATTAAAGAAATAGCTAGACAAAATGACGAGAAAATTGAAAATATGTCTAGAAGATTCGACGAAGTATGTATTCAGAATAGTGAGAAGTTTGAAGAAGTCTCTAAAACATTTGATAAAGTTGAAGAGAAAATCAAACAGTTAGAGACCATGATAACTAACACGAGAGTGCTACCACCAATTAATACGGTAGCTTTAGATCCGGTAGAGATAAAAGACGACGAGACGAAATGTAAGTTGGAAACACGGCCGAAATTTGAAGGAAGTGGAGGTTATGTTCATGTCAAAGTTCCAACTTTCGACGGAAAATCGTCATGGAACAACTATATGAAACAGTTCGAATCAGCTGCAAGAGCGAATGGATGGTCAGAAAAAAAAAAGGCTGTAAACCTGACTATAGCTCTTCGAGGAGATGCCTTAGATGTGCTTCAGACCATAGCCGTGGAGGAGACGGATGATTTCGAACAACTGAAAAAGACGTTAAATATGCGATATGGCCACGAACACTTGGAGCATGTATATCAGTCGCAGCTCAAAAATCGAAGACAAAAGAAGGATGAGGCTCTTCAAGAATATGAAGTAGATATTGCCAGATTAGTGCGATACGCTTATCCAACAGCTCCCGAAGACATGATGGAAAAGTTGGCCGTTCAAACGTTTATTGATGGTCTTTGTGATCATGAAATGCAAAGAACACTACGATTAGCTCGTCACAAGACGCTGATGGATGTCTTATCTGCCGCCCTCGAATACGAGTCAGCTACGCAGGCCTCTGGCGGGTATAGCAAAGTTAGGACTGTAAAAGAGGAAGGAGATGAAGATAAACTTGACCAGCTCTTTAATATGATAAAAAGCATGACACACAAGAAAACGAAGACCATAAGACCGAAGACCAGAACGCGTCGGCCTTAGGGGAGCAGCTTCGACCCAGAACTTTACCAAAGACCCTCTGATACTAATAGCTTCTTTGAAATGTCGTGAAGATAGTGTATATGTAGATAGTGTATATGGAGAAATAAATGGTAAAAAGCATACGTTGTTGGTGGATACTGGAGCGACCAGAACCATTATACGCCCGACAGTTATAAACAGTCGAAAGAAACTGTTACCAACGAGGTTGCGACTTCGGACCGCCACAGGTGAAAATGCCAACATTCATGGAGAAATCCAGGTACAATTAGGAATTGGAGCAGAAAAGTTCGTCCATACTGTTATAGTTGCTGACATCTAAGAGGATGTTATATTAGGAATGGACGTAATGAATACGCATGGATTCCAATTGGATTTTAAGAATAAGGTAATCAAAGTTGGTAACGAGGAGGTATTTCTCCATCCACATGATGACAACACTATGCAAGCAGCCGTTAAAGAAGATACAGTCGTGCCTGCGAGAAGTGAAACGATAATAGTAGCGCGGCTACAGGGAATTGTGGACGAAGGAACACCTGTTATGATGGAGCCTTGGAATCATGACGACGAAGTTGGCCGAGGAATCATAATTGGAAAAGAATTAGTGACTTCGGCTAAAGAAATTCCTGTGAGACTTATTAATGTCAATGACTACCCAGTGACCATCAAGAAAGAGACAAAAGTAGGAACTTGTGTACCTGTCACATCCATAATCCGTCAGACGACAACGTCTGATAATTCCAACGATAAATGTAATCAAATGGTTGCGGTTGCTGGACAGTCTCTGAATCAGATTGAGAAAAGGAAATTAAGGGAATTTCTTCGGCAGTATCGTGATATTTTCGTACCGAAAGGAGGAAAGACGGGAAGAACTACCGTTGTTAAGCATAAAATTGATACTGGTAATGCTAAGCCAATTCGTCAAACAGCTCGACGATTACCGCAGGCGAAAAGAGAGGAAGCTGAAACGATTGTTCAGGAAATGAAGAAAGACGGGGTGATAGAACCTTCTACGAGCCCATGGGTCTCTCCGGTGGTCCTGGTTAAGAAGAAAGACGGAACAACGAGGTTCTGTGTGGATTACCGTTTGCTGAACAACGTTACCAAGAAAGATAGTTATCCTCTGCCTCGGATCGATGACACATTAGACACATTGGCTGGAAGTAAATTATTTTCTACTTTGGACTTGAAGTCTGGATACTGGCAGGTAGAAATGGACCCGGTAGATAAAGAAAAGACAGCCTTTACCACAGGATCTGGATTGTAACGCTCCTGCGACATTTGAGAGGCTTATGGAAAATGTGTTGAGAGGGTTATCTTGGAAAACATGCCTAGTTTATCTAGACGACATAATTGTCTTGGGGGAGACATTTGAAGACCATCTGAAGAATTTAGAAAACGTTTTTAATCGACTTAAAGCTTCCCAATTGATGTTAAACCCCAAGAAGTGCCAGCTATTTCAAGGTAAAGTCAATTATCTGGGTCATATAGTCAGTAAAGAAGGAGTGGCCGTGGATAAGGGAAAAATCGATTCTATTAAGGAATGGCCAAAACCAAGTGACAAACACCAAGTGAGAAGTTTTCTGGGACTGTGTACTTACTACCGGAGGTTTATTAAGAAGTTTGCAGATATCGCTAAACCATTAACGCGACTTACAGAGGAAGCAAGAGAATACTGCTGGGATGTAGACTGCCAGAATGCCTTTGAAACCTTAAAAAAACATTTAATCACAGCACCAATCTTAGGGTATCCACTGCCAGAAGGAGAGTTCATCTTAGATACAGATGCAAGTAATGTGGGAATTGGAGGAGTGCTGTCTCAGATTCAAGGAGGACAGGAAAGAGTCCTTGGATATTTTAGTAAAGTTCTCTCAAAACCTGAGCGAAATTATTGCGTCACGAGAAGAGAACTTCTGGCAGTAGTGAAATCAGTAGAGCACTTCTATCAATACCTCTATGGAAGGAAGTTTTTAATCCGAACCGACCATGCCGCCCTTAAGTGGTTGATGCAGTTTAAGAATCCAGAGGGTCAGATAGCCAGGTGGATCGAACGACTCCAAGAATATGATTTTAAGATTGAGCACTGGGCCGGAGTTAGCCACCGAAACGCTGATTCTCTTTCCAGAAGGCCATGCCCAGCAGAGTGTTCTCACTGCAACAAAACGGAATCCAAGGAAACAGCAGTGCTAAGAACGACGGTGGTCCACGACGACTGGACGCCTACCAAGATCAGGGAAGAACAAGAGAGAGATCCAGTTATACAGAAAATCCGAAAATGGAAAGAGGAAAACCGTCGACCACCTTGGCAAGAAATATCGAACCTAGGCTCAATAGTTAAGACGTATTGGGCCCAGTGGGACTCATTTATCATGAAAGATGGCTTGCTCAAACGAGTCCTGGAAAATGATGACGGTTCAGAGAAGAGAAGACAGTTGGTGATTCCAAAGAGCAGAATAGCCGAAGTACTTCGTCAGTTACACGACAGTCCATCAGGAGGGCATTTTGGTGTGAAAAAGACCCTTCAGCGAATTCGGGAACGGTTTTATTGGATGAACAGTTCCGACGATGTAAAAGACTGGTGTAAGAAATGTACTATTTGTGCTACGAGTAACGGGCCTTATCGAAAAAGGAGAGCTCCTATGAGACAATATAATGTTGGAAGCCCGTTTGAAAGAATAGCTTTGGACATTGCTATGCCATTTCCAGAAAGTGATAATGGAGGCCAGTACATGTTGGTAGTAATGGATTACTTCACTAAGTGGGTCGAGATTTACGCACTTCCAGACCAGAAGGCCGCCACCGTTGCAGATAAGTTGATCCAAGAATATATCAGCCGATTTGGAGTGCCTTTGGAGATCCATAGTGACCAAGGCAGGAACTTCGAAAGCGATTTATTCCAAGGAATATGTGATAGACTAGGTATGAAGAAAACAAGAACTACGGCTTATCATCCGCAATCGGATGGTATGGTAGAACGAATGAATAGAACAGTTGGCAAGTATTTGACAAAGATGGTGTCCGATCATCAGCGAGACTGGGACCAATATCTCCCGTTCTTCACAATGGCCTACAGATCTGCTGTTAATGAATCAACAGGCCAGACACCAGCCAGAGTCCTATTCGGACGCGAGATGCGACTACCTTGTGATCTAGAGTTTGGGTGTCGACCTGGAGAAGATGTAGCAGGTGAAGATTATGTCATCGAATTACGAAGAAGAATGGACGATGTACACGAGTTGGTCCGTTCCCATCTCCAAATCGCTAGTGACCGAATGAAGAAACGGTACGATACACAAGCCGAAAAGGGGTGTTTTAAGAAGAACGATAAAGTCTGGCTTTATAACCCCAAAAAGCGAAAAGGTTGTTCTCCCAAATTGCAGCAGTTTTGGGAAGGTCCATACCTCATTATGGAGAAGATCAATGATGTTATTTACCGAATAAGCAAGATTCCGAGGGGAAAGCCGATGATAGTAAACCATAACCGGCTGGCGTCTTTCGAAGGTGACCACGACGTAGATGAAGAAGTGGAAGTAAACCAAGTCCAAGATGTGTCTGACCTCAAGTTTAAGGAATTCATGGGTGCCTATGGAGGTACCGGTAAAGCAAGACATGGTGTTACCACTGAAGAAAAGCAAGATCTACTCGCGCTTCCCGATGACTACTCACTGGCCCTTACCATCCCGGCCAGTATCAAAGACGCACCAGGGTTGGCATCCGTCTTTCGAAGGAAGTTCGGTCGAGTTGCAGAACTTCAATGCCAAGTGCCAGCTCCTGGAAAAGCCTTAAAACTTCAAGATGCATCACGTTACCTTTTCTACCTGCTAACAAAAGACACTGCCCGTGATCAACCTACCTACCGAGATGTATGGGAAGCCTTACTTCAGTTGAGAGAGCACGTACTAGAGTCCGACGTGCAAAAGTTAGTCATGCCAAAGTTGGAGTGCCGCCAATTAGATTGGAGGGTTATACGAAACATGGTGGAGGAAATCTTTAAAGACACCGAAGTCCATGTGTTATTCTGTTGCAATCCGCATAGTTACTGGTGCGGAGAGAAAACCGTCCCTTGTCATTTCTATACAACTGGAAGTTGTAAAAGAGGGTCCAGTTGCCGATATCAGCATGTCGTTCCAGTTCCAGTCCCGACAAGGTTCCAGGAGGAACCATCTTTTAAGAGGGGGGCAATGTTACGATTTTAAATGTTATGGCATATAGAACTGTAAATATTTTATGACTAATTCTTTTATTGATTCTCGTAATTTCTAGGTCAAAAATCTACCTGAATCGAATGTTCTGGGGGCGACAAGCCGATAAAGAACATGTTTTGAGACCAGTCGCCGCTGTGTCTACATCGAGAACAGCATGGTATTTTCTACACCTTTCTGTTTACCGGCTTGGAATTATATAAATAAGAGAAGACTTTCATTAAGGAGTCAGTCATAAGAAGCTCGGAAACCGCGATATTTAAATGTAACGAAAAATAAATAAATTATTTGTAATATAAATTAAGATTAATAAAGACTGTAATAAATTCGTAATTAGTTATCGTGAGTTTTAATAAATTAGAATATAGACAATAAATTAGAATAAAGACAAATAAATTAGAACTATATAAATATACAACAGTATATAAATGGTGGTTGCCAATGTATAATAATATAACTATCTCCGAAAGTTTTAATGTAGAATGCCAAAAGATTTAATAATCTTAAATAGAAGATCCAGCTTAAATAATCAAAAGACAATATAAAATCAAATCTGCTTTCTATTGAATTATCCCTACCCTAATTCTGCATTAAAGTGACATGACGGGGTAGAGTTGTAAAATAATAGATATACTATCTATTGAAGTGAGGCACATAAATTTATATAAATTCTATCTCATATAACATAATGTCTGAATAAAGGAATTAAAATATTAAGTAAAAATATAAAGTTGGAATTTAACATCTCTCTCTTCAATCCTGACCCCCCAGGGGGAGTGTAGTGGTCGACGTGATGTCGTATATTGTCCGTCTCCAGAGATCTCTATCTCTGGTCATTTCTTTTAATTTATGCATAGGTCTTTGGCATCTTCCTGTAATTTGATCTATCCATCTTGTTAAGGATCTTCCTCGTGATCTTCGGCCTTCTACCTTTCCTTGTATTATAAGTTTTTCCATGTTTTCTGTGTTTGCTCTCATAACATGCCCAAAATATTTTAATTATTGGAGATGGACTTTACTAGAGAGTCGTTGGCTAACTTTTAGCTCTCTTAAAATTGAATTATTTGTTCTACGGTCGGTCCAAGGAATTCGTAACATTCGTCTCCAACAGAATATTTCAGTGGAGTCTATCTTTTTTCTCTCCGATTGTCTCAGAGTCCAAGATTCACATTCGTAGGTCAGTATTGGGAATATTAAGCAGTTGATCAACCTCATCTTTATTGCTCTTGAAATTTGACAGTCCTTCACATACTACTACTGACAGATCACATCTACGTTTAATCTCTTCTTGTAATGACCCTGTGTTTGTGATTAATGATCCCAAATATAAGTATGAGCTCACAACCTCGAACCGGTCAATTATGGTTATGTGTGGATGATTGTTGTGTAGTCTATCCACTATCATGATCTTTGTCTTTGATATGTTTAATTGCAACCAAATATTTGACTTTCGTTTTCGATCAGTCGTATAAGTTCCATCAGCTCTGCTTGACTATTTGCAAGAAGGGCTGTGTCATCTGCGAAACGTAGGTTGTTTGATTTATATCCATTTATTGAGATGCCCTTTTCCCATCCTTCAAGTGCTCTTCGCATAATATCCTCCCCATATATGTTGAATAATTGTGGAGATAGTATACATCCTTGTCTGACACTTCGTTCTGGATGAAACTCGTTCGAAAGTGTGTCAAGTACTTTAACTGATCCAGCAGTGTGTTCATATAGTTCACTTATAAGCGTAATTATATGTTATGGTACGCCTACTTCTTTTAGTATTCGCCATAAGTGTCCCCACTTGACCCTGTCAAACGCTTTATGGTAATCTATAAAACGGAATTTAAGATAATGACAAAATATTTAGTAAATAGAAAGTTAAATGATGAGTTGAATAAAGAATTGAACGCCAACTATTTTTATAAAAAAAAAATAGTAAAATAAAAGATTAAGTTAATAAATGAATAAAAATAAAAGGTAATTGAAAAAGATATTATTAAAAGAATACTGAGAAACACGTGGCGGTTATTTCGTTAAAACTTTATAAATTCGAATTAAAATGTGAGATTGATGAGGAAAAAAGTTTGTTAGATTTTTCAATGTAAATAAAGGGTGATTTTTTTAGAGGTATAGAAATGTAAGTTGGCAACACTTTTTTAATTCTTGGCCATATTGGGAGTTGTCAAGTGATTTATGTTAAGTTTGGTTTGGCATTTCATCATGAATAGACTTAACGCCTGAACAACGGTTCCAAATTGTAAAAATTTATTTTAAAAATTGTACTTCTGTTCGAAATAATAGTCCATCAGAGCAAGTAATTCGTTTAACCATGGAACGTTTTTGCACTACGTTTACTCTAAATGACAATATGGATCCACAGACACGTCGTAAAGTATGTTCACAAAAAGTTGTGACTGCTGTATAGCGTGACATATAGGAAGACCCGAATCATTCTATCTGCCATCGTGCACAGCGGTTGGATACGTGTCCATCGACTTTACGGAAGATTTTGCGGAAAGACCTTGCTTCGCGTGCTTAAAAAATCTAGCTTATGCAAGAATTGAAGGTATATCATCATCTAGCAAGGCGTAGATTCGCAGATTCGGTAAGTGGACCCAAAACGAGATTTACGATTTTAATAAGCGAATTTTGTTTAGCGATGATTAGCTCACTTTTGGTTGAATGGCTACGTCAATAAACAAAACTGCCCTATTTGGCGTTAATATAATCACTAAATGTATGTTGCGAAAACATTATTGATGTGATATTAACCTCCTTGGTATTGTTTTGGCTGTAAACTTCGAATATTGTAGGCAACTTTATGCTCTCAGTCTTTGACAGAAGTCACTGTCACTGCCATGTTAATTTTATTGTTTTTGTTAACATTATGTGTACAATTTATGTTGATTAAATTGGAATGATAAAGTAAATACCTAGGATATAAGGTTTCCTAGGGAGTTTGCACAGATTAGCAAAGTGTTCATTAATAAAACTTACAGAGCTACCAGTATCTAAAAGGCCTTCGTGCTAATGCCCTTATAAATACTGGTAGCTCTGTCAGTTATTAAGGTATTAATAAAGACTTTGCTAACCTGTTCAAACTCCCTAGGAAACCTTATATCCTAGGTTTTGCTTTATTATTTTAATTTAATCAGCATAAAATGAGAAGTATTTAAGACCCGAGAGGTTCGACGGGGATCCATCTCTGAAATCAACAGCAAAGGAATGGGAACAGTGGAAAGGAACTTTTATGAACTTTTTAGCTGCCCATATTGTTACTCCTGCTGTTTCTGCTGATGGTGCTGCTGTACCACCCCTAGATATTACTGATACTAAGCTACAACTGTTAATTAATCAAATTTCTACACGAGTATATACATATATAAGCGATTGTAACACTTACAACGAATCCATTCAAACTCTAGACAAAATATACATCAAATTAAACAATACTATTCATGCTTGTCATATAATAACCACTAGATAATAACAGATAGATGAATCTATCGATTTTTACATGCAACTTTAAAAAAGTTAGCAAAAGACTGCAATTGCACTGCTCTAGATGCTGATACTAATAAAAATGATAGAACCCGTGGAGCTTTTATTGCTGGAATGACATCCAAAAAGATACGATCGAGATTGTTAGAGAGTTTAACACTAACTTAAGAAGAAACTTACAATATAGCTATTTCAATGGAAATGGCAAAACTCAACTCTCAGGTTTATTCAAATCAACATTTAACACTTAGTGCACTACCTGGTACCTATCAATTTGAGTCATAGAGCTCTCCAAAAAATTCTGAATGTGTCACTGTGACAGCTGCTACCAAGTCTTGTAGGTCAGGACACAAATGTTTTTTTATGTGGTGGGCCAATACATTCAAGGAAGAACTGTCCTGATCGGAAATCCATCTGAAAATCCTGTAATAAAAAGGGACACTTTGCAAAGGTTTGCCGCTCCAAAAGCACTAGTGCATCTGCCAACATATCTGAAGGCTATGATAACTGCACAGCCTGCATTATTACTGCTACTCCTGCTTCATTAAAGAAAGCTATAGTGTCTGCATCTCTAAAAGGCCTTCGTGCTGATGCCCTTATATAACCTGTGCAAACTCCCTAGGAAACGTTATATCTTAGGTTTTGTTTTATCATTTCGATTATATTCAGAAAAACTAACTGTTTCGTGTGATTTATAGTCTGGCGGAATTATTGGACCGTACTTCTTCAAAAACTTTATAGCCCGACCGTTACAGTCCATAGTGACCGCTATGCAGCCATGATTACTGCCTTTTTTATTTCTCAATTGAACAACCATGATGTAAAGGAGATGTCGTTTTAATAAGACGGCGCAACATATTACACAGCTGGTGCCAGAATTGATTTATTGAAGGAAACGTTTAGTAACAGGATAGTTTCACGTTTCGGACCGTGAATTTACCTCCAAGGTCGTGCGATTTAACACTGCTAGACGATTTTATGTAGAAATATGTGCAGATGCTAGTCTACGCCGATAAGCATAAATCGATTGGTCACTTGAATGACAACATTCGCTGCGTTATTGCCGATATGCGGCGACAAATATTGGAAAAAGTGATCGAAAATTGGACCTCCAGATTAGACTACGTCAGAGCAAGCCATAACGGCAATATACCAGAAATCAAATGTAGATTATAATGTCAACAGATTGACTTTCGAATTAAATCAATTTCATGTCAATGGATAAAAATCATTTTTCTTTTATTCTATTTCAAAGTTCTATACCTCTAAAAAAACATCCTTTACATACTTTAGTAAACAAAATTTATGAAAATAAGAGATACCTTTGTAATATTTTTATTTATAAACAAATGTAACGACACTGTTCTCCAAGTTCATATTAAACATAGCGCTCTCTCTTCTAGCTCTCGGAAGGCACTCTTCGAGTCTGGATATTATTGAAATATTATTAAATCACGGACTAGGGTGGTTGATGTCCAAATTTAATTCCGTAAAGGAAAATAACTATCGCACAAAGGACAGGAGATTAAGTTTGCTACTAGGATTTACTAAGTTTATATTCTCTACAAAATAATAGTTTGGCTGAAACAATGTTTGTCTTCTAGAAAATTAAGCGTCTTTACGATTTTAACTTACTTGTAGAATGTAGGGATTAAAACTTAGCGTGCATATTGATTTTAATGCTAAGCTATTTCGGTTAATCTAAAAGGTGTCGAGTTATAGTGTGTTAATAGTTGAACAAATAGAAATGTTTAACATTTTAATTTATGTTTGTAGGGAAAACAGAAGTTTTTATCCTTAGTTTTATATAATAAATTATTTTTTGCTAAAAACGAGTATCAAGTTAAAAGAACTAATTAAAATTTATTTTATTTTAATTTAACAGAAGAAATTTTAGATTAAATTGAAGAAAGACGTCAATATAAAAACAAAGATAATCAGATGTACAAAAAAGTGGATTAATAAATCAGATACATAATTAAGAAAGCGAAAGAACAAGGGTTAAAAGAATAATGCATAGAAATAGAAGAATACCAGAAAAGACATGATAGTTTTAACACACATAAAAAATTAAAGAATTAGCTCACAACAATAGAACAAAAAAACCGGGAATACTGAAAGATGCAAATGGGAAACTTGTGTTGAATACTAACGACAAATTAAAGATATGGACAGAATACATCAATAAACTATTCAAAGAGAGTAGAACAGAACAGATGGAGATAGAAGTAGATGAGGATATTGTTTTAAAGATATTAAAAGAAGAAATTAAAATGGCATTAAAAAAAACAGCAAAAAATGATAAAGCAGTAGATCCAGAGCAAATCTCTATATAAATCTTAAAATGCGTAAATGATGAAACCTTAGACATTATAGTGGACTTATTTAACTCAGTATACAAAACAGGATACATACCGAAACAACGGTTACTCTCCACCTTTTGTGCTTTCCCTAAAAATACAAACACTAAATATTGCTGTGAATACAGAACAATATCACTAGTAAGTCACATTCTTAAAGTGTTCTTAAAAATAATACATGGTTGTATAAATAAAAAACTGGATGAACTAACAGCTGATAGTCAGCTTAAGTTTAAAAACGGACTATGAACCTTCTTCTTCTTCTTCTCCTTCTACTTGTGCCATCTTCTAACGAAGATTGGCGATCACTTCTTTAAACGCTTCTCGATCTTTTACAACGTTATGAACCAGAGAAGCGTTATTTGCTTTTAATGGGTTAGTCCAAGATGCATGAATATGAATGTTGATGTGCATGAATGTTACGTTGATTTTAAAAAAGTATTTGACAAAGAAAGACATAAAAAATTAGTCCAAATTCTAAAGACAAAAAACATAGAGCACAGGGACTTACGAATAATAACAAACCTCTACTAGAATCAAAGATTCAGAGAAATCGTAATAGATTACAAACCTAGTCCAGTAATTAAAATTAGGAGAGGAGTTAGGCAGGGAAGTATTATATCCCCATTACTATTTATTGTATATAGTAAAGATAATTTTAAAGAAGCATTATTACCTCAAAGTAAAGGAATATTAATTAAAATCTATTAATAAAGGTAGATACGCAGATGACACCGTGATTATAGCAAGCTCTGCTAAACAACTTCAACTACTGCTAAACAAAACGAACATTTTCGGGGAAAGTTTAAACTAAAAATAAATATAAAAAAGACCAAATACATGATAATAACAAAGAAAACAAATATAACAACAAACGTACATTTGGGAAATGTAACGATAGAAAGGGTTAATAAATACAAATGCCTAGGATCCTGGATTTCAGACAATAATGATCAAACAACCGAAAGAGCCAGGATAGAAATAGCAAGAAATGCGTTTGTAAAAATGAAAACAATTCTCTACAACAAAGATTAGAACTGAAAGTAAGAGCACTGAGATGCTACGTATTTTCGATACTGCAATATGGACATTTAAGCATGAACACATAAATAAGCTACAGGCCTTTGAAATGTGGTGTTGCAGGAGGATGCTTAGAAAAGCATGGACACAAAAGAAAACTAACATGGAAGTATTGCGATGAATATCTGGGACATGTGATGAGGAGACAGCGATATTAACTGCTACGGCTGAATATACAGGAAAAGATAAAAGGAGAAAAGAGTATAGGAAGAAGGAGAGTGTCATGGTCAAATAATAAATTAAAAACGATAAAATGAGTTCTAGTATATCCATTACAGGAACCTGTTATGTATATTCAGCTATATAAATATGAGGGGTACAGAAGCAAAATCAAGTCATATACAGAGGATTTCTGCGATATTTTGAGCTTTCTGTTTGAATTAATTGTAATATAGTATAATGTATTATTAGAAAAATACAAAATAAAAAATATTTGCGCTGCAGTTTCGATATAAAATTGGTTTAAGTTATTGACATGGCGCATTTGAAACAAAATTTAGCAACTTTTGATTGGAAATTAGAAGATTATTCCTTTATTACTAATATATTTATTTGTTCAGATTTGTATAATTATTATTATGAAATTAAAAATAACTTAAACTCATAAAAATAAACTATTTTTTAATACAATAAATTTTACATCCCAGTTGTTTCTTCTGAAGAAAATTCTTCACATATTCTGTTTGCCAATAATTATGATAACTTTCTTGCCAATCAGTTCTCTAATCAGTTTCTAATTAGTTTGGCAACACTCTGGGCCTTATTTTGTCACTTATCTGCCAAACACAAATTTGTCAGACACAGTATTAATCAACTGAATATGTTTTCCCTTCATACAAATGCCCTTTGGAACACCAAAGGAAGTATTATAGTTGACTTCGCCCTGAACTTTATATGTATTATCATTTCGCTTCAAAGTTCTAAAGCGTTTGCAGTGTTGAAATTAAAAGCGCCAAGCTCATGGTCCTTTGATATCTTTCGATACCTAGGTTTACTCATTAAACGCATATCAGTGTTCGACCAATTAATAGATTGTGGCATTTTGTTCTAATATAGCTATGTATTGCTCTGGATTCGTTATAATTTTTGTATTTTTAATTTTTCCTTCAGAAATTCAAAATACTTTATTTGAAGGCACAAAATCAAAAGTCTTTTTTATTGAGAAACCTTCAAAGCATACCGGATCATTGTAATATTTATATTTTGATCTAGACAGCCATCTGGATAAATCAAAATTTTTTTAGCATCTTTGGACAATGTATGTTTTGATAATCTGTGGAACAACGCTGAAGCTATAACATTTTTTTTGACAAATCTAAATATGAGTTTCAGCTAAACTGAAACTGTGTCAGAATTAAGTGTCATATTAGAAGTACTACATACAATATTAAAAACTTGTAAAAATTATATTCTGGAGAGAGGTAAGCTCTCTGATTAGGTAACTTTGGAAGAGCTAAATTTTTTAACTTAAAAAACTTCTCTCTCGTTGCTGTTAGTTTTAAGAATTTTGTAAAATGCTTTTGCTTTAAGTTTATCTAACTATTGTAAAAAATAAAGTTCTTTTTTTTGCTTCTCATCTTTTTTTCTTCCTTGTATTTTACACAAAGAAAGCATACGTCTGTGATAGGCGCTCCAAAACCTATATTACAGTACGTTGCAAAATATAAACGAAAATAATGTTCCTTAACTATGAGACTGCTATACACTGATGTAATGTAAATTTTAAGAAGCTTTCTTATATTAAGAATACATGGTAGATAAATTATTGACTTGACTTCTTCAGTAATCAGATTCAAAAAATTTAAAACTCTCAATAAAATTAAAAATATTGGTAAAAAACGTCAATAAAGGCTTAAATAAAATCGTAACAACAGTAAAAGGAATCTGTGTGAGAAATTTACAAGGCAGGTCAAAACTAAAAAAGCAGGCTTGGATGACAGATGAAATATTGGATTTGATGGAACAACGGCGACTAGCCAAAAACAACGGAATACTTTACAACAGAATACAAAAAGAAATTCGTTGTAAAATACGAGAATCAAAGAGTCAACATCTGGTCAAACAGTGTCATGACATTGAAGAACTTGAAAAAAGATACGACACGTTTAACATGTATAAAAAAGTCAAAGAAGCGGCTGGTATCTTCAAGAAAAAACAAACTGCATTGCTACAGGATGAAAATCTTAAAGTACTATTTGAAGTTGAGGACAAACTTAAAGAATGGGAAAATTACGTCACGAACCTATTCGAAGACGATAGGAGTAGTTCACCTCCCGATATTACTAACTGCGACGGACCCCTAATAACACGCTCTGAGATTATAAAAGCCATACAGTCATCAAAAGATGGCAGAGCGACTGGTCCTGATGAAATTCCATCGGAAATATATAAGCTTATAAATGATAGCAATGTTTTAGAGGCTATAACTACGTTTTCTAACACCATTTATACCAGCGGACAACTACCTAATGGTTGGTCTAATTTACTGTTTATAGCTCTACCTAAGAAGAAGACAGCAAAAACCTGTGCTAATTATAGAACCATCAGTTTGTTAAACCACCTATTGAAAAGTTTTCTGAAGTTAATACATGGTCGTATCTACAATAAATGCGAGGAATTCCTGGATGACACTCAGTTTGGTTTCAGTAACGGGTTTGGAACGAGAGAGGCACTGTTTGAAATGAACGTACTTGCTCAAAGATGTCGGGATATATCTGTAGACATATACTATTGTTTTATTGACCGTCAAAAGGCATTTTAACATCGTGTTAAGCACTCTATATTGATCAAAGCTCTAAAATACATTGGCTTGGACGACAGAGATGTTCGAATAATTGCAAATTTATATTGAATACTTGTGAACGGCGAAGTCATCAATAATTTGCGATATGTGGATGATACAGTACTCCTTGCTTCTAGTTGAGATCTGCAAAACACTACTTGATAGTGTCGTTGAGAGTTGTAGGGAGGCAGGTCTGGATCTTTACATACGGAAAACCAAAATACTCGTAATAAGTAAACAACAGCATATAAAACCGTCTATATATGTAAATAATACTAAATGGACATCAATTAAATTTTAACGCAAAAAGTCACGGCCAAATTAGATCTAGGATAGAGCAGGATAGAGCTCCTTTTAGAAGGATGTCCAAGGTGTTGTGTAACAGAGACCAGAACAAAACCGATCAGAGAACAGAGAACAAAATCGATCTAAATCGCCTTAAGGCTTTCGAAATGTGGTGCTATAGAAGAATTTTAAAAGATTCCTGGGTGGAGAAGATTCAAAACTCCACAATACTAGAACGTCTCAGCAAGACTACTGAGATCATAAAAAGTATCAAGCAGAGAAAGCTGGAATATTTTGGACATGTAATGAGAAGTCCCAAATATAGGATACTACAAAATATCATGCAAGGAAAAATAGCAGGCAAACGCAGTCCAGGACGAAGAAAAACCTCACGGTTGAAGAACTTGCGAGATTGGTTTGGTGTTGATACAAGCATGCTATTTAGGGTGGCAGTGAATAAAATTAAGATAGCTATGATAGTAACCAACGTTCTGAAAGAATATAGTACATGAAGAAGAAGACACCCTAAGTTTTATCTGGTTTCACGCCCAAAATTTGCATTAAGGCTCTTCTGCATACACTAATCCTTTCGCCACCTTAGTTTGGTAATCTACAACTTATTGATACCTGTTTTTAAGAACTTGTGCTGCTTAGTTCTTTCTCTGCTCTTCTTCTTCTCTTCGTTGTCTTAGCCTCACAACAATTTAATATGAAATCAACTTGTTTAAGTTTTGATAAAACTTTATACAATCTTTCGTGAACAAGTAGCAGATCTCTCATAGTGAATAAATTACACTTCAAGAACTTTTTATTTTATTTTATTTTATTTTTATTAACAAACATATCTTTGGTTTTAGGTAAACCTTCAAACGAATATCATAAAACAAAAAAAGGTAAGTTTGATGCATTCACACTTTGTGTCTTGTATCTTACCATCCATTATATGTATACAAGAGACGAATTTTAAAGGACAGCATACTTACCATATGAAGAATTATACATCCATCCACCATCCATTATATGTATACAAGAGACGAATTTTAAAGGACAGCATACTTACCATATGAAGAAATATACATGTTACTAAAAAATCGGAGCAATGCAACTATAGCTAGTGGAGGAATCGCTATGTATATAAAACAAAATTACGAATCAAAATTTGTGGAAATTAAAAGTGATCTAGAAGTAGTAGCAGCAACGGTTCTATTTCCCCAAAAAATATGTATTTGCAATATACATATATAATATATATATATATATATATATATATATATATAATATATATATATATATATATATATATATATATATATATATATATATACAGTGTAGGTAAAATTTTAAGGTCGGTATGGTAAAATTTAACAGGATATCTAACGCAGATATAAAATCATATTTTCAACGAATTAAAAATCCTTTTAACACTCATTGGCCATTGCCCATTAGTGAGACGATTAGTTCCGATCAGATATTCTCTGGTTCCGATCCTAATATACCTAAAAAACTAGAGGTGGGTCTTCTCGTTTTTTTAATTTTTATCGGAACCGTTTTTCGTAAACTGTAACTAGTTGATTGTTTACCAGTATTCAAATTAGCGAGTACACAAACATATTAGCTATTATCGTTTATGTGTATAAGTATTGAAATAAAAGAACCTAACGAAGGATATATTTATTGTAACTTGAAAAATAAATTAAATAATACAAATGGTACTTAAATAGTTACATTTACATTACACATTATTAAATCGCGAATCGTCTAAATTGACATTTAAAAACATAAGTTTTTCCACTTTTCTTGTTAATCGCGTTCTTCTTTTATTTAAAATTATACCAGATGTTAAACATGTGTTCACAAGGAAAAGATTTTGTTACAATACTACAACATTTTATGAATATAGTGGTTAAGTTACGATATACATGGCGATGGTTTTTTCACCACGGTAATGGACAGTTCCAATCTCCGTTCGAAATTGTTTGTGGGTAATATATCATCAGACAATTACATGTCGACTTCTTTTATACCTCTCGATACAGGTGTATGTTTAGATGAGTCATGTCCAATTAATTCATCAAAAATACACCATGGACTTAAGTCATCTTTATCAGTTTCTTTTTCTTGGACTGATTGATTTTCAAGATTAACTAAACTTTTCGTTTCATCCATTTTCCATAGTTAAAGAACCAGCTTTTAAAAAGTTTGCAGGGTGGATTCCTGGATATAAACCGCCAACAAGAAAAACTTTGTCAGGTTCATTACTTCAGGAATGTTATGTCAAAAGTGAGCAAATTATTAGATCGCAAGTTGTTAAAGAAGTAGAAAATATCTGTATTACTACTGACCTCTGGACATCTGGAGTAACTGAGAGTTACTTCGCATTAACAGGACAATATTTAACCGAAAATTTAGTATTCAAAACTTTTTTATTAGGCTGCTGCCATTTTTCTGGAAACCATAATCCAGAAAACAGCGATTACTGAAATTATTAATCAGTCGGGTCTAAAACGAAAAGTAAATTTTGCAGTAACTGATAATTCCTAAAATATGGTCAAAGCTATTAAATATGTTTTGTTTTATGATGATTGTGATTTATGATGATGATTAAATTTATTGGTGGGGCACTTAAATGCTGTCGTGTACAAATAGATAAAATAAAAAGTCCTTTTTTCGACAATTCTGCAAAAACACACATTTCAAAAAAGTACCTTATCTTCAGAAAGGCTGTTAAAGTATTAATTACAACAGAACACAGTTCCCAAACGGCCAATCCAAGACGTGGAAACTAGGAAGAACTTCACCTATTACATGTTAAAAAGAATGACCTAGTTAGAAAAGGCAACCCGTTCCACATTGGTATTAAATAATACAGACTTAGACTTAAACCTAATCTAAATAAAGAACACTGGATTATTTGTTCTCAACTTTCCCAAATTTTACGGCCGTTTAAAGAAATAACAAGTACAATGAGTGACCAAAAATACTTGAATGCTAGTTCAGTGATTGTTATGGTACGCTGCCTGCAAGAATCTTGCAATAAAATTTTAGCAAACGGCATACTTACATCCATAGTATATGACATAGTACAATTACTAATATCGGGTTTAGCAAAAAGATTTAGAGGGATAGAACAGAGTGGCACATTGTCATTATGTACATTTATGGATTCACGATTTAAAGTGCAGAACAAAACAAAAAGTTAAGAAGCTGGTTACTTCTATAATTAACGAACAAGAAGATTGTACTATTGAAAATCAACCAGTACAAGAAAAAGAAACCAATAAATATGACTTAAGTCCATGGTGTATTTTTGATCAATTAATTGAAGATGACTCATCTACACGTACACCTGCATGGAGAGTCCATTACAACGGTGGAAAAACCATCGCCATGTATATCCTAACTTAACCACTATATTCATAAAGTATTGTAAATGTGAACACATGTTCAAAATCTGGTTTAATTTTAAATAAAAAAGAATACGGTTAACAAGAAGTAAAGTAGAAAAACTTATGTTTTTATGTCAATTTAGACTATTCGCGATTTAATAATAACGTGTAATGTAAATGTAAGTCCGATTTACTATTTGTATTGTTTAGTTTAGAACAGAATATTTAAAACAGAATATTTAAAAATTGGAGGAAATACCACAGATCTGAGGCTTGAAAACGCAGTCATAAAAGGCTGCAACCAGTATAAATATCTAGGAAGCATCATATCAGCAGATGGCAGAGTTAAGATAGATGTACAAAACCGAATAACCCAAGGGAAAAAATGCATCCGAATACTGAATTCATTACTGTGGTCTAATAAAATAAAGATGCATACCAAACTTCGCGTATACAGAGCAATTGTAGAATCAATTACCACATATCGTGCCGAATGTTGGACGATGACAAAGAATGAACGAGATAAAGTAGACGTTGTGGAAATGGATTATCTTAGAAGGTCATGTCGAGTATCGAGAATGGAAAGAATCAGGAATGAGGAAATACGAAACCGTACAGGAATTAGAGATACTCTTTCAGATAGAATACAAGAAAGGCAATTACAATGGTATGGTCACGTGATGAGAATGGAGGAGGAGCGGTGGCCAAAGAAAGCCTTAATGTATGTTCCGCCAGAAAGAAGGAAAAGGGGAAGACCACCAAATTCCTGGAGAAGAGAAATTACAAAAACAATGCAATCTAGAGACTTAGAAGAGGGAGATTGGGGAGATAGGAAAAGATGGAAGCTGAAATGCGAGAAGCGGCAATCGCCGTAGGACCCCCGTTATATGATGATGATGATTGTTTAGTTTATTTTTCAAGTTATAATAAATATATCATTAGGTAGTTTCTTTCACTTCAAAAGATATACACATAAACGATAATAGCCGTTATGTTTATTTATGTAGGTACTATCTTACTTGAAACTACTTTTAAACAATCATAGTTACTTGTTTATGAAAATTAAAATTTTTAAATGCTTTTTAGCATTCAAAAAAATTTAAATTTTTTTGGAATCCTGAGAAAACTAACAAATATTTTTGAAAAATTTAAATGCAGAATGAAAGATTACATTATTACCGAGGGCCGAAGGTCCCTTAGAATAAACAAAAAGTTTTTTTAATGAGATATTTGAAATTAAAAATCACACTAAATTTTGTTTTTTTTTTTCATCCCTATAACTTATTAAAATAAACATTATAGAAGTTTTCAGGGACTTTCAGCTCTCGGTAATAATGTATTGTTTCATTCTGCGTTTAATTTTTTCAAAAATATTTATTAGTTTTCTCAGGATTCGAAAAAAATGAATGCATTTAAAAAACTTTGGCCCGAAATTTTGCTCCTACGCTGTTAACGATAAACTAGCACGACCCACCTCTACTTCTCGTTACTCGATCTTTTGACCAGACGACAATCTAGACTAGACGTTGCCAAATAAATTAGTGTATGAATATTTTTTAATTTGGCGTTATTGTATGCATGTTTAATTGTTTATTATTTCATATTGGGAAATTATTTTGATATTTAGATTTTTAGTTCGGAAATCGTACTTAAAATACGAAACATTAATAAATTTTATTTATATAAAACGATTTCCGAAATGGAAATCAAAATGTTATATTACAATTATTGTAAAGAAAACTTGTGGCATATTCCCAATAAAAAAAACAGTAACCTGCCATTTAAATCAATTTCGCCCAAATTTGATTGTCTTGAGCATTTTATCTTCTTGATAGAACATTGTTCAAATGCAAAAAAAGACAACAGGTCAAATAAAACCAATAAGTTTGGCAACGTTGAATTTCCCCTTTTTTAATATTTCCATTCGGCGATATAAAGGGCGTACCTAATATACCTCTCTCTTTTTAAACAGCTGTTTCTCACTCCATCTCACGTAAGGTCCATACCGACCATAAAATTTTTCCTACACTGTATATAATATATATATTTATTATATATATATATACATATATATATATATATATATATATAATATATGTATATATATATATATATATATATATATATATATATATAGATATATATATATATATATATATATATATATATCGATGATTCCTGCATTTTGGCAAAAGAAAAGAACCATTTAAAACGTGTTTTTTTGGAAATGTGTTTCATAAAATCTAGCACATCTTGCATCAATAAAAAGTCCGATATAGACAAATTAAGTAACATTTATTGTTATTTATTAGAAAAATACCAAAAATAAAATAAATATTTACCTGTACAAAAATTACACCTCTGTATAATATGTTGCATACTATTAAGACAGGTTGAAAAAGTATAGACACCTAAGTATTTCTTGTAAAGAAAGATAACATCAATTTACACCTAATTACATATTAATTACACTGTTTTTTCTTTCCATTCTCTGTATGTGTTAATATACACCAGTAAAACATGCCATCAATCAAGTTTTACTATTTTTACAACAAATTTTAAAAATTTTATGATGTATTATGTCCATAATTGTATATTTTAATGTGTGGTATAAATGTTGTGTGTTCAATGCTTACAAAAATAATCTCAACGACTAGTAAGTTACACTGAACAATTGTGATATTTTTTAAATATTTACATGGAAATGTCTTTTACAGTGTCTTGAAAAAGTAATAAAATCATTCCGAAAGCTCGACAAAAAGTCAAAAGAGTGTTTTTTTTAACATCCTGGCCAATATTCTGACTGCAACCCTAATAAACTGTGTTGTTAGTATATATTATATATATATATATATATATATATTATATATATATATATAATATATATATATATATATTATATATATAATTCATAATAGCTCGCTATATTGCCAAAAAGTAGAGATGTTATACGGAATCATATCTTATTGGTTCATTATAGTACGTAAATTGTTTTATTGCTGATGGCGAACTTTGTAATTGGCCCTTATTTACATGAAAATTTTAACTATTTTTTTAATTGATCCGATTAAATTAACAGAAAAATAATTAAGTTGTAGTTTTAAAACAGTGTTTATTACATAGATGCAATGTATTGTTTGTAGTGTAAAATTTTTACATTTTATTTTATTATATAATCCGAGTTCGTTTCTCAGCAAGGTACGTCTAAAGCCAATATTTCCATGCCATCCTTATCGAGATGCGATGAGTTGCCATCAGTTAGATCAAGAACAGTAGGTAATTACATAATGTCTTCAATACATTCAGAGGAAAGCGACGTAGACCTCAGTGATGACGATCCCACTTACAAACAAGAGCATTTTCGTCGACGTCCACGGATCACAGCAACTCTAACTTCGATTGATACAAACAATGTAACTATGACAAATGATAACATTCAAAGACAATCCAGAAAACGTAAAGCAGATCCAACCAAATAGATACAAAACACGCAAAAAATGAAACGAAACTTGGGTCAAAGCTATGTAGCTATACATTCGGAGAAATTGGTTCCTGCACGTAATATGAAACCACCTTGTGTCCAAAAATGTAGATTAAAATGCAGTGAGCGAATCGATGATTCGAAAAGGTTGAAATTATTTAGTGCATTTTGGGCATTAGGGGATAGACAATTACAAGGAATGTATGTTTTGTCTAATAGCGCACAGATTACACCTAGGTACAAGTATACCAATGCCGAAAAACCACGAAATCCAAACCATGCATTCTATTTTTCCGTAGACAACGAAAGAGTTAGGGTATGCAAAAGCTTTTTTATTAATACTATTGATATTTCTCATAAGATGATTCGAAATGTACATGAAGATAATAGAAAAACTGGGCTTCATAAAGGATGACCAACGCGGCAAACACAATAGTCATAAAAGTGTAAGTGATGAGCTTATAAATGCCATCACCAACTTCATCAACCCTATACCCCGCATTGAGTCACATTATCTAAGAGCATCTACCTCTAGAGAGTACATCAGCAGTGGTAAAAGTATTGCAGAGCTCTTTAGAGATTTTGAAGTACTGCAAGAGGAAAGGTCTCGCCCGGCTGGACTATATCACACGTTTTATGAAATTTTTAACACAAAATTTAACCTTGGCTTTTATCAACCCAAAAAAGATCAATGCGATCTTTGCCTGCAGTTCCAAAATCCTACTGAACCACTAAAACAGAATCTTAGGGATCAATATCATACGCATTTGGAAGAAAAGAAGTTATGCAGGGAGGAAAAAAAGAATGACAGAAAGAACATTGATGAGTGCACTATTTGTGTATGTTACGATGTACAAGCCATTATGCAAAGTCCTAACGGTGAAACATCAGCATTCTACTACAAATCTAAATTAAATCGTTACAATTTCACTATGACGAAATTAAAAAAAATTCACGAAAACGATGTGTCAACAATGGACATCTCTAAAGGCTATGACAATGTCCATTGTTATTTTTGGGACGAGACTCAAGCGAAAAGAGGCGCTACAGAGATAGAGAGCTGTGTTTTCCATTATTTACAGATTGTGTCTGATAAAGCTGGTGACAGGGAAGTAAATATAACATTTTTTTTTGGATAACTGTTGTGGGCAAAACAAAAATAAATATCTCACATGCTTATACTTATACGCTGTTGCCAATCTAAAAAATTTGTCGTCGATAACTCACAAATATCTCATAAAAGGGCACACTCATAACGAAGCTGATAACGTGCATAGTTTGATACAAAAGCAGATAGCTAGAGATAGGAAAACTGGCCCAATATACTCTCCTGTTCAATAAATCTCAGCAATCAAAAGAGCAAGGAAAACTGGTGCTCCATTTATAGTTCACAGTTTAACTTACAATGTTTTTTACGATCTTCAGAAATTACAAGAAAATTGGGGCTATAATTTTAATACAGATGAACAGAAAAATAATCTTGTATGGAATAGTATTAAAGTACTGAAATTTACCAAAGAAGACCCATTTTCGTTTTATTACAAGTGCTCATATAACGATGAGTTTAAAATAGTTAATGTTCGTGATAAGTGGAAGAGAATGCCAAATATTAAAGAAATAACCATGCAGAAAACGTAACTCCAGGCACTTCCACTTCGTTGTGCTAAAAAGAATTATCTTAAGGATCTTATTAATAAACAATTGATAGATCCATACTATGCGTCTTATTATAACAACATGTTGTCTTAATATTACTAATCTTTGGGATTTCAACATTATTTTGTGTAGACTGAGTACATAGTCAAAGTACAATAATTAAGTTTTGAGACTGAATTTTATTTTTGAAGACTTTATTTTTTAGAATGAATTTTTTTGTTATGTGCAGTTTTCTAAGTTTAGAATGGAGGAATTAATGATTTTTTGTTATGTATAATTTTTTAAGTTTACTGTGGAGATATTGTGATATACAATTAAGTAATAAGTAAACGACAATGTAAAAATTGAGGAGTTACTACTTGTAAGTTTTATTTGGAATTAAAAAGTTGAACTAATAAATGTGATAATATTAAAGCTATCTTATTATGTTTAACTCTTGTTTTGAATTTTTTTTAGATTATTGTTATATTTTGCACTGATTAATAAAGTATTACTATTATTTTACCTGATATTTTATTTATAAAACAGAAACAATAAATTCAAACATCGATTGGGATTGGTGATATAGAGTACCATTTACGATTAAAAATTAAACAGTGGCAGGTACACTAATAATATAAGGGATCAAACTTTAATAGTTCCTTATTTCTGTTATGGTTTTTTATACTATACGGGACTAACTCGAAAGTAGTTTTTTCCATTCCTTGTAATTAATAGAATTTATTTATATTATTATTTTTTCCTCATTGTAATTTTTAGTGCAGTTATCAAATAACAAATCTGCCAAATTTCATATTTATAACTTAAATAATAAGCACGTTATTTGAAAAAATAGCTGTAATGTCAGATACCAGAATCTTTAAACGCGATTATATATATATATATATATATTATATATATATATATATATTGTACATATACATATATATATATATATTATATATATATATATATATATATTTATATATATACATATATATATATATATATATATATATATATATATATATATATATATATATATATATATTGTACATATACATATATATATATATATATATATATATATATATATATATATTCCTCCAAACCAATCAATAACAGAAACAGTTCTTACAGATTTATTGGATCAAATTCCAACTCCGAGAATAATTATAGGTGATTTCAATAGCCATAATCTAATGTGGGGATCTCTAGGAACAAATTCTAAAAGAAAAATCTTGGAAAACTTGATAATTTCTAAAAACTTAAACCTGCTAAACGACGGTCAACCAACCCGATACAAAATTCACATGGGTTCCTTATCAGCCATTGATTTATTAATTTGCGATCCTGCATTATCACCAAAGCTTTCATGGGATGTAATACCGTTTTTGTATGGTAGAGATCATTATCCCGTTAAAATTTCTATCACAATTAATGACAACAAGATCAATAAATCCTCGATTCTAAAATGGAACTTGAAAAAAGCAGATTGGTTTTCATTTAAAACTTATATCGAATGCAATTACCAAACATTAGAAGAAACTACAAAAGATCAATCTATCGATGAAATATTAAGTTCATTTACATCACTATTATATACCGCTGCTAACATTTATGTAGGAAAAACAAAAATTTTGAAAATAACTTCCCTTCCAATGGTGGAATACAGATTGTATCCGAGCTATTTAAGCCTACAACACATTCATGGTGTGAAATAAACATTGACCGCCGAGTATTCGATAAAATGACTCCATTGCGTATAGGACACAGCAAAACTAACTCATGGTTATATTATCACCAAATCAAATCGCCCTATATGTGATCTTTGTAACTATAATATATCCGTACCACATATTCAATACCTGGAAATATCAAAGATGTTTTAGGAGATAATTTGTAATCCGAAAAACCTCTTTAATTATCTAAAGGATATTAATATTTTAAACAAATTGTAAATGAGTTTAATTTACTTATATTAATATATAAACAGGTTTTACTTTAGTTACTAATAACACCATATTGTGAAATTAATCTTAACTTAAATATTGTACTACAAACCTACCCACTTAATTGTAATGTAACTGTACAAATCCCGACTGTTTATAATTTAATTAATTGTATATTATGTCCTACTATAAAAAAAGCCTTTTCATATACTTAATATAGGTAGTACTTTAAAAGCTAACGCTGCTAAACTGGCTAAAATAATAGAATAGATCAATATCCCAGAATAGATGAATAACCCATTATTATTTAATGCGAAAATAAAATTCTTCTGAATTCTTGATATAATCAGATCCCTACTGCGAAATATCTTCTTAACGATTTTCTAGCATACGGATATTCCAGAGGGTATACCCCCATCAACAAAAAAAGTTTAAAGGATTTTGTACATTCTTGCACCTTCCTGTGAGGCTGTCGATTGTGTGAGAAAACCTAATTGATTGTCTGTTATCAATCACAAAATTATTATACAAAAAATGCAGCAATCTTAATTACTCTTAGTACAAATTGTCAGAGTTTAACTATTAATATACATTTTGCTATCGACTACTGTAAATGGTGAGCGATATAATTATATTGTTAGGATAGATTAGTATAAATAAAGCAAAATTTAAATATTTATATATTCATATTTACTGAAATATTTATTACAATTATTTCTCTCTTTACTATTTGCAATATTCTGAGATGAAATTTCCCAGATTGTTAACTGAATTTTTATCTTATTATTTGATTGGTATAAAACTTGTCTTCGAAGTAAGCATTGTTCAATTACTTCCATCATTTATTACCAGGAAGTTTTTGTCGGAAAATCCGTAAGACATTGCCCAACACTCTTCGTTTTTCATAATTTTTAATCCAAACCGTAAAATTTCTTGACGCCTCATTTAGTTTTTTAATTAAAACTTTTCGATCATCCACTTGTTTATAAAGACAAAGTTTTAATAGAAAATATGGATTTATCTGAGTTGATTTGTGCATCTGACTTTGATCAATTTCGTTTGATCAAGATGATAAGTTAGATTATTTTTATAAATAACATTCCAAGTTTTAAATTGTGCCAACAACTTTTCCTTAAATAAACAACCGAACAGTTAAAAGGCTCGTACTCCTTTAAAAGTTAATAAAACTACAAAACTAAAATGAGCTCGCATTTACTTGGTAAAGACATTATAAGAAATTACTAAAACATAGCTAAGAGTTTTATGTAATATACAGACATCGTTTATCTAGCTTTTTAATGTTAAAATCTGTTATGGCAAAAATACAAATAAATGAAAAATAAAAAATTAAAATAAATAATTAGAGACAGAGAAAATTATCAGTTAATCTATCTAAAAACACACTGTTACACGCGACGGTTTTTTTGAGTTTGCGTTGCATACTGTTGGTTTGTGGAAAAACCATTGTTTATGACATCGTATATATAAATATATATATATATATATATATATATATATATATATATATATATATATATATATATATATAATATAAACTTATATAACAAAAGAATCGTCTTACACTAGTAACTAGAGATTTCAATGCCAAACTGGGTAGTAGCCAAAACTAAACAAAGAAGAAACTAAAATAGGACATTTCGGGTATGGTCAGAGAAATGACAGAGGTTCTACTTTGATGAACTATATAGAAGAAATGCATCTATATGCAATGAAATCCTTTAACCAAAAAAGCACCCCCAATGAAAATGGACATGGATTAGCCCTAATAGATCCACAAAAAATGAGATCAACTACATGTTGTCCACCGACCGATATATCATTAACTAGTATTGACGGTAACTACGAAATGAAAAAAAATCTTCTTCTTACGGTTCCATCTTCTAACGAAGGTTGGATATCAACATGGCAATTCTTATTTTACTTACAGCAGCTCTAAATAGTTGGCTAGAGCTCAGACTAAACCATTCCCTTAGATTTCGTAGCCAGGAGGTTCGTCTTCTTCCTACATCTCTTTTACCTTTTATTTTGCCCTCTATAATCAAACGTAGTAGCCCATAACGAGGACCTCTTAATATATGACCGAAATATTCAAGTTTCCGCCTCTTAATTGTCTGTACAATTTCTTCCCTCTTATTAACCCTATCAAGGACTTCAATATTGGTAATTTTGTCTACCCATGCTATTCGTAGCATCCTTTGATAACACCAACGCTCAAAAGCTTCCAATTTCTTAATCTCCAGTTGTTTCAATGTCCATGCCTCAGATCCGTAGAGCAAAGTTGTAAAAATGTAGCAGCGCAATAACCTTATCCTTAGATCCATTCTTAGGTCTCTACTACACAATAGATGTTTCATTTTTACAAATTTTGCCCTTGCTATTTCTATACGGCTTTTAATCTCTTGCGTTTGTTCTGCGTTTTGACTAACCAATGTTCCTAGATATTTGTATTTATCTACCCTTTCTATCTGGATATTATTAATATGGAGTGTCTCGTTGTCTTTTGGATGTTTTGTAATGACCATGAATTTTGTTTTCTTTAAGTTCATTTTAATACCATATATGGTACACTTTTCATTCAGCCGTTCCAGTATGTTTGTTAGACTTTGCAGAGTTGAAGTGAATATGACAGTATCACGAAATACGAAATGAAAAAAAATAGTAACTGGGATCTGATAGATAGAAACAAACTAGGGCAATGTAAAGAGATATACAAAGATCTATTAAAAGAACAACTTACACAAAAATTAGACAGTGATGTTAAAGATATAGACGGAATAGACAACATACTTACAGCAACGATGATTAAATCGGGAAAAGAAATAGCAAAAGAAGATTTAAAAAAGAACAACTATATATCAACAGAAACAAAGAAGGTTATGATAAGAGAACAACAAAAATATTAAGCTTATATGAAATGCTGAAGACCGAAATTAGGTAAGTTTGAAATAAACACAATAAAAGATGTAAACGGAGTAGAAACAAACAATAAAGATGCTATCACAAATATAATCCACCAATTCTACTCAGAATTATATAAAACAAAAAGGGAACCACCCGAAGAAACTTAAGGCTAAAATAAAAAATGTCAACTTAGAGCTACAGCCAGAAATAAGCAAATCAGAAATAAAGAAGGCATTTTGGACAACGCTTGAACCATCTAAGGTACGCTGATGGCATCGTATTGATAAGCGATAAAAAAATTGTTTGAAATGATGAAACAACTGGGCGTATAAGCTGGAAAGATAGATCTTAATATGAATTACAGCAAGACCAAAATCATAACAAATACAGATGAAAACATCACAATGAGGATCGGACAAGATAAAAAATCTGGGTTTAACTATAAAACTTAACAAAGAAAACGAAATTGGAGATATAAAAAGACGAGTTAGACTGGCATGGGCGGCATTTGGCAAACTAAGCTACTTTCTTAAGGCCCGGCGCAAATTGAGCACAGCCCACGCACATCCCACGCGCAGCCCACGTATGGTCCAACCTAGTCCAAGTACACGTTTTTCAATACTAACGCATATTGAACACAGCCCACGCCCATGTCAAATATTTGTGTAGAATATGTTCTATCCATAAAATTAGGAAAAACACAATTTACGAGTGTGCTGATTGTGACGAAAAAGCTGGACTATGCATAGGAGATTGTTTTCGCAAATACCATTCAACGAAAAGATAGACTGTCTTCAGTATATTATTTTAAATAAAGATTTTATTTTCTAAAGACCTTTTAATTTTTACCTAATATCCCACTAACAATTTCTAATCTGAAAATATAAATATCTTGAAAACTTTCACAAATGCTAAGGATAAAAAATTGAAATCCTTCAACAAAAGACTATAACAGGTAGATACCTATAATTTGAATAAGCTGGTTTTGCCGATATTGACTTTCTAATTACTAATTAGCATACCAGGCAGATTTTACAGAGTGTTTTATGTTGGCGTAGGTTAGACCATTCTTGTTTTCTTGAATGATTCTGTTCGCCTTTGTAACTGATGCGCTGGTTTAACTTCGCTAGTGGACTGTATCTCTTGTAAAATTAAAGAATATGTGCACATACCAAATTTATTATTCAAACTCTTATAACAAAATAAATCGACTATTCACATGCTATATCTTAACCTCACCTTATATTCGACGACTGTCCTCTCGTGGCGGTGACGATTCTTCTCTTTTTCGGCAAGACATGAAGTGTCAACCGCCAATACAGCTAAGGCCCCGTCTACAAATGCGCGGCAAATTTAAATAATTCTCATTATTTTACATTTCTGAACATGCCCCCAGCATTGAAAGACAATCTTTCAACAAATATGAACTATGCAAAAATAAAAAATATATATAACATTATAAATCAAATAAACATTGAAATACAATCATGTTACAAAAAAACATTGTCCGTCTCGATTGGCAATAGACAAATTCTTGCCACGGCCCGTTTGTAAATTCCATTAACAGTTTTAATCGATACCACTCGCACTATATTGTCCTTTCCAGGGTGTAACTTGACGATCCGTCCTAGATTCCACTTGTACGAAGGCAAGTTGTCATCTTTGATTATGACCATAGCTCCCTCCTTGACACTAGCTGCATTTGTTTTCCACTTAGTGCGTTGTTGTAGCTCATTGATGTACTCTCTTGACCAACGAGTCCAAAAGTGTTGTTTACACTGTTCAAGTTGCTCAAAATGGGACAGCATCGTCTTTGAAACAGCTTCAACATTTGGGTATGGTATGGAATTTATCGGACGACCAATAAGGAAATGTGCGGGCGTAAGTACATTGAAATCGTTTGGATCTGAGGAAAGAGGTGTGAGTGGTCGAGCATTCAAAATTCCCTCAATTTGCGTTACAATTGTATAAAAACTTTCGAAAGTAAGCAAACGATTGGACATAATTCTAATTAGATGATGCTTAACACTTTTAACCCCAGCCTCCCACAGTCCACCTTGATGCGGAGAGTAAGCTGGTATAAAATGCCAATTGATTCCCTGATTAACACCCAATTCCGTTTGTAAAGTAGATTGGTTGCATTTAAGAAAAGAACTAAGATCTTTCAATTTATTGTTCGCTCCAACGAAGTTACTGCCATTATCACTGTAGATGGCAGATGGTTTGCCTCGGCGAGCAATAAAGCGCTGTAATACTTCTAAAAATGCGAATGTGGTCAGTTCAGTGGCTACCTCTAAATGTACTGCTTTTGTTGCCATACAAACAAAAAGACAAAGATAGCTTTTGAAAACCTTGCAACCACGACCCTTACGATCCTTTATCATGAATGGAC
This sequence comes from Diabrotica balteata, assembly GCA_918026665.1. Classification (NCBI taxonomy): domain Eukaryota; kingdom Metazoa; phylum Arthropoda; class Insecta; order Coleoptera; family Chrysomelidae; genus Diabrotica; species Diabrotica balteata. Next base: position 41,581,659 of record OU898282.1, on the reverse strand, counting down.
CTGCATAGTCAACTCCTGTATGATTAAAAGGAAAAGTTTGAGAAACTCGTGATGATGGTAATTGACCCATTAATGGTGTACAAATTGTCGGTTTACATCGAAAACATGTAACACATTCTCTGACAATTTTTCTTACTAAATTTCTACCTGATATGGGCCAGTATTTTTCGCGAATGACTGATAACATTAGCTGCGGTCCTGCGTGACCTAATTGTTGATGAAATTTGTGACAAATAAGGTAAGTTAATTTGTGATTTGAAGGAAGAATTATTGGATGACACTTATCGAATGGAAAAGAAGAATTTTGTAGTCTTCCACCTACAAGAATGATGCCCTTTTGAAGAAATGGTGTCAAACTTAGAAGTCGACTCTTCCTGTCTACCCTACCTAGTTTTAACAGATCATCGATTTCAGTCGAAAAGACTTCCCGATGTACAAGTGATATTAACATATCTAGTGATTGATTTATTTCGGTTAAGGAGAGATCACCTTGAACTCTTTCTTGTTTGGGTTTTCTGCAATTAGAAATAAATCTTAAACAATAAGCTGTTACACGCTGAAGTTTTTGTAAGCTAGAAAATTTTTCAAATGGAAATAAATGAACTGGTTGTCTCTGAAGAAATGTGTAGATTTTTCGAACTTCAAGAAGACTATCTGCTGAGATGGGACTAAGATTAGATATATCTTGTGGCCACTTATCTGGAGCTTGTTTTAACCAGGAGGTCCACTAAACCAATGTGAATTCTGAAGTAAATTAGCTGAAGTCATACCTCGTGTAAGAATATCAGCTGCATTTGTTGCTGTGGGTACATATCTCCATTTATCTACATTTGTGAGAGATTGAATTTGAGCTATACGATTCCCCACAAAAACTTGTAACATATGAGGAGAAGTTTTAATCCATGCTAGTGTAACTGTGGAGTCGCTCCACAGATAGTAATCATCAATTGAGATTGTTAACGATTTAACAACTTTCTGAAATAATTCTGCTAACAAAAGCGCAGCACATAATTCCAACCTTGGAATGCTGATGGTTTTTAATGGTGCAACCCTTGTTTTGGACGTAAGTAAACTAGTTTGAATAGTGTTATTTGAATCAGTGGACCGTACATAGATACATGCACCATAGGCAGACTGAGACGCATCAGCAAACCCATGAATTTCAACATGTACTCGATCCATACAAACAACATGTCTAGGAATTTGGAGTGAGTTCAGTTCTTTAAGATCTGTTCTTATAGAAATCCATTTATTGCGAATGTCTAGTGGAACCTCTTGATCCCAAGATAAATGTAAAGACCAAAGCGATTGAAGTAATATTTTTGCTTTAATAATTAAAGGACTAATTAAACCTAATGGATCAAAGATCTTTGCTATTTCGGATAAGATAAGTCGTTTAGTGAATTTTGTAACTTGGGGTAACGCTACCTTCATAGAAAAGACATCCTTGTTTGCTGACCAATAAAGCCCTAACACCTTTGACGCTTCTGAAGAGCCAAAATAAAATTCATCAAATTCTTGTGTATGCTGAATATTTGTGAATACCTCCAAATTGTTTGATTTCCATTTTCTGAGATGAAATCCTCCTGATTTTAATATTTCATCTATTTGTTGGCACAATATGATTCCTTGATTGACTGAATCTGCACCTGTAATTAAATCATCTACAAAGAAATCATTCTTTATGACTCGAGCTGCTTCTGGATTGGATTTTTCATTTTCGATACCTAACTGGACCAGACATCTCGTGGCCAAATATGGACCACTTGCAGTGCCATACACTACCCTGTTGAGCGCATATGTCTGCAGTTCTTCGTTAGGATTGTTTCTCCAAACAATTAATTGCAACGGATGGAACCTTTTGTGTACCATCACTTGTCTGTACATTTTACAAATGTCTGCACAAATTACTATGTTATGTTGTCTAAACCTTAACATAATTGAATACAATTCATCTTGAACTACTGGACCTACCATTTGAATGGAATTGTATGAATGTCCTGAAGATGACAATGCGGAACTATTGAAAACAACACGAAGCTTGGTAGTGTCACTTTCTTCCTTTAAAACACCATGGTGTGGTGAATAATAGGTAATTTGAGTATCACTAGGAGTAAACCGTGTCATGTGGTTTAATTCTTCATATTCTTTCATGAAGTCTGAATACAACTTCTTTAGTTGGGGGTTGACTGCTAGCTTTCTCTCTAAACTGTAAAAACTGTTTCATTGCTATGTCCTTTGAGTTCCCTAACCTTGATATTGGTTCCTTTAACGGAACTGATACAATGAATCGACCTGATGTATCACGTTGAACTGTGTTTATGAAATGTTCTTCCACTTGCTGTTATTCATTTGACAACTGCTTGTTGTCCGGAATGGTATCTAATTCCCAAAACCTTGCGACCTGTGATTCTAAATCTATGACTTTCGTAAAATGACATTTGCTATTATTTGATGTTAATTTAGATAATCCAAGTGGCCCTGAAATTATCCACCCTAAGACTGTTTTTTGTAGCACTGGTAGATGTTTTCCTAAGTGAATCGTACCTGTACATATGAGATTCCAATAAGAATCTGCACCAATGAGGATATCTATATTTTTGGGTTCATTGAACCTATCATCTGCTAGTGTAATATTGTTGGGAATCGGTAATGAAGATTTAGAAAAATACCTATTAGGCAAATCATCTGTTATTTGTGGAATAACTAAACACTGAAGAGAACATGAAAACTGATTACTGAGAGACTTAACTGTTACATTACAAGAGGATTGAATCACAGACTGATTCTGTGCAAGTCCTGATACTGACAACTGAACCCTTTGTTGAGTAATCCCTAGGCGATCTGCTAAACCTTTTGATATGAAATTAGACATTGAAGCATTATCTAAAAGTGCTGTACAAATATGCTGATTTCCATGCTTGTCAAATACTTGTACCAAAGCTGTGGCTAATAAGACCTGACCACTTGTTGAAAAATTACAAAAATTCTTGATTATTGTATCTGGTTTAGCTTCCTGATTTGATTCTGAAGCTTGATTTAAAACTTGCAACCCATTACTGACTGTACTCCTTAGCTGAGTATCTACTGGTACAGTAATGTTAGTATGTCTGTTTTGACAATATGAGGTTGGATCTGCTTCAAGTCGACAGTTTTGACTTGAATCCAAATTTATACTCTGAGGATTGTGAGCTGAAGAACAATATATACTACCATAAGCTGTAGTTGACTCTTTGCTCTGAGAACCTTGACCAGAAGTATAAAACTGACCTGCTTGTGAACCTATGCTCTGAAAACTTTGAGCTGAAGTATTGACTTGATCTGAATGCGAATCTGTGCTCTGAAAATCTTGAGCTGGACCATAAACTTGATCTAAATGCGACCCTGTGTGAACTACATGGGTATATCTTATCTTGGAATCATGCAACAAAGAATTGTGTTTCTCTGGACAGTGCCTACAATGACCATGCTTACAAGTAGTAGCTTGGTGTCCTTGACGAAAACAATTCTCACAAATTTTGAATAAACTTACCTTTTGCCTCCTCTGACTGACTGGCAATTGCAAAAATTCACTACATTTAAATAAAAAATGAGGTTTTTTGCAGTAATAACAAGATAATGTATTCTGCTTATCCTGTTGACCACCTGAACTTACCACAAACGCTTTCTGTTTGAAAGATGAAACCTTGTGCTTGATTTTATGTTTATTGACCTTGTCAATGAAATTTGCTCTATCTGATAAAAATGAAATAAAATCTTCCAGATTAGGAAAATCTGTATTTACTATTTGTTTCTCCCACTCATCAATAGTATCATTATCAAATTTACTAGAGACAATAAATATAATTAATAAATCTGCCAAATGACTTTTATTAACGCCTAAACTTTCTAATGATGCTAGTTTTATTGAGATTAAATCAACAATATCTCTATAGGAGCTTGAAACATCTGGTTTTAATTCTTTTATGTTCACTAATGATTTTATATGATTGTGAATAATTAATGATTTATCATCATACCTGTCACATAGTGTTTTCCATGCTAACTCATAATTTTCGGCTACAAATGCTATGGATTTAATACATTGTGCAGCAGAACCTTCTAGTGATGCACGTAAATAATGAAATTTTTGAATGTGTTCCATGTGATCAGAATTGTGAATTAATGATAGAAACAAATCACGAAACTCTAACCATCTCTCAAATAAACCAGTAAATTTTGGCAATTCTATAGTTGGTAAACGAATATTTGATTGACCTTTAACTACAGACATGTTTAATTGTGACTTTTTTGACTCACCTTGTTTTGATAAATATTCTTTGGCTTCCGAAATCACCCTGTAATATGTATTTTCAAAAGTTAATGTTTCTGATTCATCAAAGCTTTGAGCATCTAAACATTGTAACTCTAATTGTAAAGCTAAAAATTCATTTAATACAAATTGTAATTGATCCAATCTAGTTTGTAACTGAATTGTTTCAGTTTCAGATGTTTTTTCTAATCTCACTGACTGAAAAAAATCTACAAATCTATTTAATTTACTAATTGCTGCGTTCTTTCTAATTGTAAATCTAGCAATTTGACTTTGTAATGCTATTTGAGTTGGCATATGTGGTAATTCTGGATTAACTGTGTCTTCCATCATGTAAATGTACAATCAAGAATAAAAAATGCAAACCACTCAACCACCTGAATAAATCCAAACAAATTCAAATGACTACTTACAATACCAAATCCTTAGTACTTCAACCTGTGAAGACGATATCCAAATCCTCGCTGTCTGGAAATGAAACCGGCTTCGCCTTGTGGTTGAACTCGTAAAAAACAGTGGTAGTTGATAGAAAAACTTGAAATCCTTTTGAACCTTGTCGGCAACTTGCTGCTTGTTTGATGTTTGCTTGCAATAAATTAGGTCACCTCTGGCACTTCAGTAATGTAAAAACATCCGGCGAGAATGATCAAATGTTTTATGTTGGCGTAGGTTAGACCATTCTTGTTTTCTTGAATGATTCTGTTCGCCTTTGTAACTGATGCGCTGGTTTAACTTCGCTAGTGGACTGTATCTCTTGTAAAATTAAAGGATATGTGCACAGATACCAAATTTATTATTCAAACTCTTATAACAAAAATAAATCGACTATATCGACATGCTATATCTTAACCTCAACCTATATATTCGACCGACTGTCACTCTCGGCTGGCGGGTGACGATTCTTCTCTTTTTCGGCAAGACATGAAGTGTCAACCGCCAATACAGCTAAGGCCCCGTCTACAAATGCGCGGCAAATTTAAATAATTCTCATTATTTTACATTTCTGAACACAGAGTATTGTTGAAATAAGTGAAATAACGTAATAAACAACAGAAGAGCTAAAAAAATACAAAAATTCCAGATCGTATTTTGTTTTCGAGATAAATTTAAATTTGAGAATTTTTTATTATTTTTCTACTTTCTTCATGTTCTATTTTAATTTAATTTAGTATTTAGAAAACGTACCATCAAATTTTATTTTAAAGTTTTCGTGTTAGGTATTCATAAACATTTTGCTAGGAAATGAAAATTTGTTTTTTTTCCTTAGTTCTCGATTTGTTATATTTCTCATTTGATTTAATAAAAAATTAATTTAAATTATTATTTTTTGAATAATTATAACGGCGACTTACATCCGAGTCGCTTAGCACAAATAAAGAAAATATTAGTTTTGTTCTCATGTAATCTTCATTACTAGTATCATACAAGACACTAAAGCTTCAAACAATTTCAATAAACTTTTCCATTTTCACTGAATAACAAAAAATTGGTCACACAAAACAAAATAACTAAGGTTAGGTAGAGACCCACGACCCACGAAACTGTGTTGCTAGCACAACTCTATCCACGCCAACCAAGTCTGGCAGTAGCCTGGCCGTGGTTTGGGTTTAATATGCGTCGCTCCGTCTAAAACCACGTTTTACAAAATAGCCCACGCGTGGGCTGCGCGTGGGATGTGCTTTGGCTGTGCTCAATTTGCGCCAGGCCCAAAAACAAAAGATATCCACAGCATCTTAAGACCAAAGTATACAATCAATGCGTACTACCCCTTCTCACTTATCGTTCCCAAACGTGGACATTTACAAAAGCAAACATAAACAAAATTATAAAAACCTAAAGGGCAATGGAAAGACAAATGTTGTAAATAAGACTAATGGATAAAAAGAAAAACGAATGGATAAGAGAGAAAACAAAAGTGAGAGATGTTAGACAAGAATTTGCAAAATTGAAATAGATATTTACCGGACACAATATAAGACAAAAAGAAGACCGATGGAACTAAATTCTTATAAGTTTAGGTTGGAGGGTTGGAGACCGTGGTAATATAAACAAAGGAGAGAAAAGCACCAAATGAGATGGGCAGATAATATCAAGAAGCACGTGGGCTCTAGGTGGATGACTGTGGTGACAGACAGAGAAGAATGAAAAAGGATTGGGGAGGCCTATGTCCTAAGAGGAATCGAAGGAGGCTTATTAGATAGATAGATAGAATTGAAATCAATATTTTGGCAGGTAACCCTTGCCTTTGTCAAGATCTTAAAGTGTACAAGATTAGTAACAAAAATATATAAAAAAAAACCAAAAAATGTAGAACGTGATAGTAACATTAGTGAATTGGACGAAATCGTTGGAAATTATTGAAATAAAAAATTTTAAAATCGGCGGATTGGAATTTATGGTCTTATAATACGAGAACTAAATCCTCCTGATTTTTTTTGTTTGCAGATTTTTAAAACATATTATTTATAAAACTGAATTTAATATTAAGGAAAAATTATTACAAAGCATTCATCAAGCGTTTAGAAAAGTAAAGCCAATGCATATAAACCTACTCAATTATGTAAGGTATATAATAAAAAGGTGTCAATATTATTATTATAAACAAACGGACACTTCGAATTCAAATTTTTGTAAAATATATTCTAGTTATTCCCTATTGTTGTTTTTATGTTTATTATAAGGGCAATATTTTTGTAAAATTAATTGTGATTGTTAAGTAGTTTTTGTTTTTGGTAAATTTGTTATTTCAACATGTTATTCCATAAGTTAACTGATCTTATTTCTGGTTAATAAAACTCTGAAGGAATATAATCCGCATAACAAAATTTTAGAATGTGTTACAGAGTAGCTCTAACGACTGAAAATAGATATATATTATGCGATATCAACTAAAAGAGATTCAAAAATGTAAATGAACAATGCTCAAATATATAGGGTGCCCCATATAAAAAAAGAATTAGTTGGTATTATATTTCCTTAGTGAGACCCCCTTAAAAATTTCTCGTAAGCCACTGAACTCTTGCATAATATATCTATCAAAAGTTTTAATAAAACTTTTGATAGATATATATTTAAAACTAAATTTAAGTTTGTTTAAAATTTTTCTTATTAAGAACAACATGTAGAGCCCTTTTTTGTGTTCTTTCAATGGAAAATTTTAAGTATAAAACCAGCTAAAAAACTTTTTTTACCAAATAAGATCTCTCCTGCTACTGATACGTTAAAAAATTGACATGAAATAGCTATGAAGATAACTTTGTTAGCCAATAGAGCTCAGCTACTTAATAAATTGTTTTCATATGCCAAAATAACTTTTCCATTCTTTGATTTAATTTATTGTTATTTGCATGGTACACAATGCAAGCTGATTCAATTAGTTGTATTAATATAACGCAGAAACGTACCATTTCATATCAGCAGAATCATTGTACGACATTTTTTACATCATCCATATAACTACGGCATGGTGCAAAATTAACCGGACACTCAGATTTTTATCTGAGCCTCCTGGTATATTGTCCTGTTTCCCAAAATTTTTGTATTGCACCAACCACTCTACTTCAAGAAATTCCTAAAGCATTTGCGATGTTACGAATTCTCCACTGATCATCCTTTAAAACAACAGCACGTGCTACTTCTTTTGGTGTCATAATTTTTTTAATGTAAGTTTTAACTAGGAGATAATACAAAAACCTAGAGCCGAGCTTAGAATAAGGTAGAGTGCCACAATAAACTTAAATTAATACTAAACCACTATTTTGCATGTTTGACAACTTTAACAAAACGTAAAAGTAAAAGTAAGAGTAAAAGTGTCGTTGTTCGGACAAAACATCTGAACAGGTTCAAACAAGAAAAAAACGTTATCGCTTATAAGGCATAAAATATAATTCAAACAAATTAAACAAGTTTTGATCTAAACACCAATAAAAATCTGAGTCTCATGTTAATTTTGTACCTCAGTGTATAAAGCATTAATTTATCTGTTTATTTTATTTACTATTTTTTAGTTTTCTTCTAATTATTGGTTTATATTAATAATCATTTAGAACATGCTTATCTTAATTTATTTTTAATAAAACATCAACGAGCTTTAGCACTATCTGGTGAAATACCAGTAATAAAAAAACTATCACTCTTGAGACAGATTCTCTTTACTGCGACTGAAAATTCTATTCTCAAACCATCAGATACGTTCGAATTAGGAAAATGAAGGTTTGATTAATTATTTAGTACAACATTCGTTTGAGACAAGAAGCGTAATCAGCGAAAGTAATTTCCCCAGTCTCGTCTTTTTGCAGCTCTTCACCAAACGAGGAGATACAAGATACAGTATGACTCTACCAAAATTTCGTACCGTTTTTAAGAATTGCTTTGTTAATACAGAAAATATATGGACATGAAAAAATAAACATAATTGTTACTTTAGGTCAAGGTAAGTTTCGAACGAAAGGCCTCATTTAGGGTTTAAATTTATGGGTACCTATACCCTAATTTTGCTATAAAGCTATATCCTAAATAATGGAAAACTTACTAAGGTCACCAAACTCAAATATTATCCATGATACTATGGCTTTCAAGATAAAACCACTTCGCAATCGAATTTTGTACGTCGATACACATGACTTATCACTTGGTGGTAAAAGTTTGTTTTTAATTTAATATTCTGAAATATATTTTATATAAAGTGCACACATTTATTTGTCAACGTACTTGATAAACGATAAAACAATACTAAATCTGACAAAACTCCATGCAAAACAGAACATTTCTGATGATATTTGTCACCAAGTAACATCACACGTGCAAAAGAGATAGACTGATCGCGTGCGCCTGTGTTCATCTTTAACATAATTCAATATAATAATACAATATAAATCAAAATGTAATATTCATAAATATTTAAACTGCCAATATACATAACTTACTTTACAAAGATAAAAATAAAAAAACAACAACTCGGATTATGTTGTAAATTTTCATATTATTTTAAAATTTAGCATTTTTGCGTATATTACATGTATTTAATAAGATTAATGTAAGGTTTTTAAATATTTCAAAAATAAAAAGGAAGTTCATAATTAGGATTAGAACTCACAAATACCAGAGTATAAAATAAATACGTAAAAGATTTGCCAATTAGACATATCACTAACGGATTTAAAAATTGACAGTTCTCGGTCAAACAGCGATTATTTTGAAAAACAAAAACCTAAAATAATTTTAAACGTTTAATAAATAATGCAAAAGATATCACATAAATAATAATATTTATACGTCTTATATATATATATATATATATATATATATATATATATATATATATACATATATATATATATATATATATATATATATATATATATATACATATATATATATATATATATATATATATATATATATATATATATATATATATAATATTAAATATACATGCAAAAGGAACATTTTTATTCTCGAGAGAGGAAGAGAGAGAGAACATATAGTCTATATCTCTCTTACTCATTATCTTACATATATAATGGTATGGTTTCACAGATTCACTCCCATGCAAATTTCCAACGCCGACCGTGCAGCTAGAAGTATAACTTCAAAAACAGAACTGGACTATTTAAAAAATAAAAAAAAGAATAAAGACAGAAAAATGCAAATATAATAAAAATTAAAAACGAGCGATTTTGTTATATTATCAAAATATGTTATCATACCACATATGAAATATCACATAATATTATAAATACCAAACGTAATCAAATAATGTATTTAAAAATTTCTTTATAAGAGCTATATTATTCGAAGCCCTATCGGGCTACATCAAAAAACGTTTTCGAAATTAATATTCCGTCATCAATAATGGAATAAATTAAAATTTTGATCAAGGTTATTAGGTAAGCCTCGAAGCCGGTAGAAAAAAATTTAACAACAATAAAAAACTACTTGTGATTGTAAGTATTGACTGATCTACTCTACGTTAGTGTCCAAATTTACTTTTTAAATCGCTTTATGAAACAAACAACTTAAAAATGTAATAGCTACCTGTAAAAATTGTATCTCATTTTTTAAGGATCCATGAATGTAGATAGTTACCTGAAACAAAAAAAAGGAGATTACAATATTATACATGCAATTATACAAAATACTATCAGTATTATTAAGTTTAGATTAAACAAAGAATCTTAACCTTTTTCCTCATGTTTTATTCCTTAGAAAAAACAAATTCCTTATTAATATAATATTATCCAATGTTGGACACCTGACAGATTTTTTAAGTATATCTTACATACATTTTGATAACTTTCGGCTTTGATTGAATATCCGAATTCGGATATTCAATCTCTTCTCTTCCCCTGAAACTACGTCTAGTTAAATGCTACATTTTCTCGATCTAACTGTATGGTGTGGAGGCCTGGACGCTGACGGAGACGCTCACGAGAAAACTAGAAGCATTTGAAATGTGGGTGTACCGACGCATTCTTCGTATATCCTGGACCAAACATATCACCAACATAGAGGTACTCCAAAAAATCGGAAAGGAGAAAGAAATCGTGAATACAATTAAACAAAGAAAGCTTGAATATCTAGGCCACATATTGAGACACTATAAGTACCGTATGCTGCAATTTATTGTCCATGGAAAAATAGACAGTAAGCGAGGGCCAGGCAGGAGAAGACACTCGTGGCTCCAAAATCTGCGGAAGTGGTTCGGGCTCACATCGGTCAAACTATTCAGAAGCGCCGCAAACAAGATTAGAATTGCCATGTTAATATCCAACGTTCGCAACGGACGGGGCACTTAAAGAAGAAGAATAAGTCGCGATAAAAACTCATTTGAAAATGTTCATCGAAGATATACTTATATCTCCATGGCTTATCTTCGACATTCGAACAGCGACGTCTTTGAGGGGACATAGTTATGTCTTTCCGTATTTTAAAACATAATTTTGGGAACCTAAACACCATATTCACTTTAACCCTTAACTACAGACATCCGCTATTTTTTATTGGTGGGTGGTCCCAAAACAGGGATTTCGTGGAAACCCCACCACATGCAAATTTGTGCGTCTCAGTACCTCTCGGGCAGTTTGTATAACAGTGCTAGTCAAAGCGGTCGGCGTGTATTGTGAATATTTTTTTTCGTATCGGACATCAAAAATCTTAACCGGTAAAATTTACCCGGGGTCTGTGATTGAGTAAGTATTTTTAAATTAGTCTTATATGGGTACTACAAAATTTATATTTGTAAAATATGAACTGTTTATAATATTTTTGTGTTTTTAGGAAAAAGTAAAGAAATGGACTCTGAAAGTTATCCTGGACCTTCAAAAAGGGTTAAATTTGGTGATAAAAATTTTGAGGAAATTTTGCAAAAATGAAATGAGGAAATTGATTCTGGCACAAGTGATGCTGATTCAGATGAAGAGTGTTTACCATCAGACCACGATAGTGAATCAGAAATCGAAGCGGACGATGAAGAATTAGGAAATATCTACCCTGAAGCTGAGGTAAGTTCAAATTATATTTATGGTAAAAATCGCTTCAAATGGTCTGTAGATCCTGCAGTACCTAAACATACTCGAACATTGCAACATAACCTAGTTGTTAAATGTCCAGGTCTAAAAAGTCGCACTTCCTACTCTGCGAATCCTGAAGAAGTATGGAGTCTTTTCCTTGACGATATTATAAATTGAATTCTGAACTCAACTAATGCAAAAGTTAGTAACATAAGGGAAAAATATAAAAATGGTACTAATAAATCTGATCTTCGAGACGTGGATATTATCGAATTAAAAGTTATGTTGAGATTATTGATACTGACCTTAGTTTTTAAATCAAACCACGAACAAGTCAGATCTCTTTTTGCCACTGATGGATCTGGTCGAGATATTTTCAGATGTGTCACAAATGCTAACTAATTTCTAATAGTTCTCACCTGCTTAAGGTTTGATAATTTCCAAAACAGAAACGAACAGCTAAAACAAGATCCGTTAGCTGCTATATCAGAAGTGTTTAATGCATTTATTTTTACCTGTCAAACTGTATACACTGTAGTTCTAAATGTGTGCGTAGATGAGATACTAGTTGCATTTCGATGCAGATGCAGATTTAAAATGTATATGCCTGCCAAACCTGCTAAGTACGGGATCAAGATTATGGCATTAACAGATGCGAGGACCGGGTACCTCCAAAATGCATATATATATATATATATATATATATATATATATATATATATATATATATATATATATATATATATATATATACTGTGGAAAAGACTCTGATGGGTATGATCTTAGTGACGACTTAAAAAAATATGCTAAACCTACACAGGCAGTGCTAAAGCTTGCACAACTTTTTTTTAATACCAATCGCAACATCACAGCGGATAACTGGTTTTCATCAATACAACTAGTAAATAGTGAAAACCAAAAAGCTTACATTTGTGGGAACTTTAAAAAAAATAAAGCTGAAATTCCACCTTTGTTTTTACCAAATAGGCACAGGCAAATAGACTCGTCTCTTTATGGATTTACAAGTGATATAACATTATTGTCCCATGTTCCAAAAAAAAACAAAGCTGTTTTGCTGGTATCATCAATGCACCATAACCAAATAAATGATACAAAGATCAACAAGCCAGAAATAATTGCGCATTAAAATTTAACAAAAGGAGGTGTAGACAGTTTAGACCAGAAGTGCAGTATCTATTCATCTAGTCGCAGAACTCGTCATTGGACCATGGCCATTTTCTTCAGACTTTTAGACTTAGCATCTGTCAATTCGTTTATCGCTCACCAAGCATATCGAGATAATGAAACAATGGATCGCTATGATTACAACAAATAATTAGGAATGATGCTGGTACAGTAAGAAATGAAACGTAGGTTCCAAAATTCGAATATGCCACGTGACGTCCGATTTTCTATGCAACGTATACTTCAAATGGATACTACATTTGAAGTCCTACCATTTGAAGAAAATAGAAGAACAACGTGCAAAAGATGTCCTGCCAAAAAAGAAAGAAAAACCACTCATATTTGAATAACGTGCAAGATTCCGATATGTTGACAATGCACGGCAAGAGTTTGCAAGGAATGTGCCACTTAATTTTTTTGACAACTTGATCTCTTGCAGTTTTTTCACATGAATGCATAGATTTTCGTTCTATTTTATGTTTCTTTTATGATTATATATTAGGTTTATTTGTTAAAAAAAAAAAAAAAATTTCAAGGCAATTATGGCTGTTTGTTTCAATGGACCAAAAATGTTACCAAAATTATCGCTTATTAGATTATTTTTTACAAATCTTGTATTTTATTACTAAAGTAACTTATTTCACCAGTTCTTCCATATCTAGACACTACAGAAAAATACATAATGTATTTTTTTGTGTTTTTCTATTAACTTTATATTTTGACTCAATTTTATAATGACCGGTAAAAAATACCGGGTCTCTGTTGTTACGTACTAATAATGGTATGTCTGTAGTTAAGGGTTAAGTCAAGACGAAAGATTAAGAATCTATCATTACAAATAAAAAGGGAACAAACTAGTGAAAGGACCAGGGTAAACTTCTTGCCAAATGAAAAATTTAATATCAGGAAAAATTTTGATCATATCGGCAACTAGTGATAACATATTTAAAACTAAACTTATAGCTCTTTATTTATAGGAATGTGTTTTTTAGGACCGCAATAATAATAATAAAAGGGTAACAATTATTAGCAGGCAGCAAAAATGTCCAGCTTTTGCGAATGATTTAATTGATAGTTTAAAGGTAAAAAATAAATACAATTTAAACAAACAAATAGAATTTGAATGTGCTATTTTGTTACCAATCCTTCCGATGTTGGTACCTCGTCGTGTTATAACGTTATGAGCTTAATACCCATAGCATTAGAATTGCTGTTGCTGCACAGTGAATCAGCATATGCAAATATTCTAATGTGTGGACTTTTGTGATATAATTAGGTAGGACTTCGATATTCAAAATTTGTAACAGCGCTGATAGCTTCTTAGATGAGCTTATTTTTTGTAGCGGTGGTCGGCTAAGTGGGTTTGTTTCACTAAATCTTGTACGATGTACGGCCCGTGCCATTTCGTTTACCAGACTATTGTGCAACTCGTTATTGTCCTGCTACGTTTTATTAGGTTAAGTGTCTTCCATGAGTAGCTCGAGAATCTGCTAATTCGAAATTAATTAAGGGACTTGGTCTGCAACTTGCTCTTGACTATGGATCACTAATTCGATTTAGCCGTACTTTTCAAGCTGTCGCTTCTAGTCTTTGGAATAAAATTGTTTCTTATAATTACCCGGTATTGGTCTGCTACCTAGATTTCTGATAGAATAGATAGATTGTTCAGATACTTAGATTTCTGGGTACTCCCTGCAAAATTATGCATACAGTTGTTGTAGATAGCCGATCGCTTCTTGACCGAGTTTTGTCATCTTATAATGAAAGTGCAAAATATTTTTATTCATGGACACAGTCCATTTTATGCGCTGACTCCGTGGTCCCGCTTGAGTGAGCGCCGGCTGATATTCCAGCGCAGCACTTTCAGCGAGTAGAGCTCTTGTTGTTCTTTGGCTTATTTGTGGTTCTTCCTATTGTTGAGATGTAGCTGATTGTATGACAAAGGGCCGCCTTCTCAACACCCTACCACTGACGTCCCGCATGCTGTAACGTCCAGCATCGGCTCCAGACGTGCCCTGACAATCCTCAGGCAGCGACCCTATACATAAATTATTAAACTCCATTTTATACCTACTGCCAGGTATCAGTTTTTGTTCCACGGCAGGTATCCCTGCTGCCTCCGGGTATCGGTTGTAAGAATATCCAGAAAGCATCCCCCAACAATTTTTAGGAGGCAGCAAAAATGCCCAGTTTTTGCGAATGATTTAATTAATAGATTGAAGATAAAAAATAGATAATAGATAAAGAATAAAAAATGAAAAATTATATGAACTTGAAAAAAAGATAATGAACTATAAAATATAATAATAATATACAAAACATATAAGATTATGCATGCCTAATAATATACATAATACATAATAGATATATATATATATATATATATATATATATATATATATATATATATATATATATATATATATATATATATATAATGGCTATACACCCCAGCGTGGGGTTAAACCGCAAATGCTTTCTAGATCCTATTTCTTAAGTGGATCAGTCTTTTTTTTGTTTATCTTATCTTCTTGACAATATCTTTCCATTTTTTCCTGTCTCTAGTTCTTTCTCTCCATTCACTGACTCCTGCCCTTTGGAGGTCTTCTTCAACTTCTTGCAGCCACTTTGATCTCGGTCTTCCCCTTCTCTTTCTTCCTAACCATCTAACTCTGCATTGCTTTATTTTAGTTACGATGTCTTCCTTACGTTCTTCCTTAATTTTTGCATTTGTTCTGCTTCTATATTCATTTTGCTCTGTTCTGATTGATCCAAATATGGTTCTCATAATCTTTCTCTCTGCTATTCTTAAGTCTTCTTCATCTTTTTTAACCATCGTCATTGTTTCCCCTGCATATAATAATATTGGTCTAATTATGTTGTTATAAATGCTCATCTTGCTTTTTTTAGTCAGTGTTTTGCTTTTAAGTAATCTTTTGTTTGCAAAATAAGCTTTATTCGCTGCTAATATTTTTTCTTTAATTTCGGATTTCCTTTCTCCGGATTTACTTATTGTAACTCCTAGGTATTTGAAGTATTCTACTTCTTCAAACTCGGAACTTCCTATTTTGATTTTTTCCTTAATTGGTTTTTTCCCTAATCTTAATATTTTTGTCTTTTCTTGATTTAATCTTAGCCCCATTACCTCCCCTTTCTCTCTTATTTCTTCAAGCATTTCTTTCATTATTTTTCTGTTCTTTGCAATAATAGCAATATCATCTGCATATGCAATTATTTGACCACCTCTTGTTCTGAGATTTCCTATATTTATATTTCGCAGTACATATTCTAATGCTAGATTAAATAGCGTTGTTGATAAGGCATCTCCTTGTTTCATCCCTTTATTTATACTGAATTCCTCTGTCTCTCCTCTTTGCGTCTTTATGCTTATTTTTGTAGTTCTCATTGTCATTTCTATTAATTTTATGTGGAATTTTTAATTTTTTAAGTGCTGTCATTAATACGTTCCTTTTAATTGAATCAAATGCCTGTTTGAAGTCTATGAATAACATTTCCAATTCTAATTTATACTCGTTTGCTTTTTCCATTATTTGTTTTATTGTGTGTATTGCATATATTGTAGATCTTCCTTCTGTGAATCCACCTGGGTACTGTCCTACTGCCTTCTTTGTGATCTTTGATAACCTCTTTTTTGTTATTGATGTCAATATTTTATATGTTGTATTTAGTAATGTTATTCCCCTATAATTTTCACAGATTTGTTGGTCTCCCTTTTTATGTACTGTTATGATCTGTCCTACCTTCCAGTCACCTGGCATTTTCTCTTCTTTCTATATATTTTTTAATAGTGCCAGTATTTTTCCTCTTAGTTCCCTTCCCCCGTATTTTATTAGTTCCATATTAATTCCATCTTTACCTGGGGCTTTTCCATTTTTGCTTCTCTGTATTACTTCATCCAATTCCTCTAATGTTGGTTCTTTTGAAATTTCGATGTCTACTTCATTTGCTTTTTCTTCGTGTACTGTTTCCTCGTCTTCATGCATTTCTTCTTCTGTTGTTTTCTCCGTCAACAGCTCTCTGTAGTAATCTCTCCATACTTGCTTGTATTCTTGGTCCTCTATTATCACTATTCCCTCTCTATTATTTCTTCCGTTTGTTTTGCCCTTGTATTTTTTGTTTTGTTCTTTAATCTTTTTGTAAAAACTTTTCGTATTTCTGTTTGTTCTTTCCTGCTCTATTTCCTGCATTTTTTTGTCTACCCATCTTCTTTTATTTTGCCTTATCACTTTCTTAGCATTCCTTCTTAATTTTTCATATTCTTCTCTGTCTTCCTCTTTATCTGTTCTTAGCCATTTATTTCTGGCTTGCACTTTTTTTCCTGTTATTTCTCTACATTCTTGGTTATACCATTGGTTTCTTGTTTTAGCCTGACTTTTACCTATCTGTATATTAATAATATACAGATAGGTAAATATAATAATATACATAATAATACATAATAATATACAAAACATATAAGATTTTCCATAAAGTGCTTGTCTTCACTCTTGTGATTGAAGTAATTCCGTCTTAACGTCAAGAGCTTAAATATCCAAAGAAGTTTTATTAATTTCATGTCGAATACGAAACGTGTTTCAAATTCTATTTAATTTATATTTAAATTCTATTTAACGATGGGTAATTATATAATTTAACTTCAATGCAATTAAATTATAATACTTGTAATCTAATACCCTGTAATGTTCCTTTAATATCTTAATTTTCATTACCTGAAAATGTTATATTACCAAATAAATTCTTTTATATGAAAACGCCCTCTTAATAACCTGAAATACGGGACAAAAGATGGAAATATTACAAACAAATCCCCATATTTGATTTATGCTACCGTTAACCCTGAAACTTGAGCTTAAGCCATTGTCAAAAAGCAGCGCAAAATTAGATTTTAATCTTTGAGCCTCTGTTCAGAGAACCATATGATTTAGTGAAGAAGGGAGGGAACTTCAACGTCTTACTCCTTTGAGACTTCCTCCACTCCCTGAAAACTGTTACATCATTAAAGAAGGAGTGAGAAGAAAGCGGGAAATACTCTTGTGGAATTCCTGTGAAAATGTATGAAAATCAATTTTCTTTTAGAGGAATATATACCTGGTATAGAGATTATTCCTTATCATTAAAGTTTTGGTGCATATTCGAATAAAAACAGTCTTTGCATTTTTTTTCTTTTTGTAGTACGTGTTACTGGTTAATCTAAAATATTTTAGTTATTAAAATATTATTATACAAAACACATATGTCAAAAAAGCGACAACGATAATGTCAATAGTACATTTCAGTTTATATTAAGGAAATCGTGTTAAAGCTATGTATATTGTTACCAATTGAAGGAGGGAGAACTAGGGAATGGTGAATTGTTACCAATGAAATAGGGGAAACTATGGAATAGTGAAGTCAATATTAGAAAATTAAATAAAATGGATGGTTAAATAGAATTTAAAATTAATTTATAATTATTTACATAAAAAGGTTAAATAACCAGGAATGTAATGAATATAAAAGAAAATAGAAAATTTACTGAGAGCACTACAAAGAATTAGGCTTAGCTCAAGCAAATGAGAGTTCTCAGAGAGGAGGTTGGCACGTTTGCTTGCCTGTAGTAACTTGAAGTTAGAGCAGATCAATCCTAAGATGATCTTGGGATGGGCGCCAGGGTGAATTTAGAATTTCACTCCAATTTGAGGTATATATGGTTATGTACTAACTGAAAATAAAAAATGATAGGAAACAAATAAAAATCTGAAATGCTTTATACACTATATATTATAAACCTATTATCCCAGCCCTATATTTATATACACTAAAGAATTATTAACCTATATTCCCAAAATATATATTTACAAGAAAAGTTACTAAAAATATGACCCAAAAAATATATATACACAAGTTGATCTAACTGTCCTCTAACAATGAGGAAAAGGTTAAGTTAACAATATTGAAATATCTCTCATGGAGTAAATAGTAATAAAAATATAAAATAATTAAATAGTTACTATAGGGCAGTTTAAAATCTGAAACTAGTCAGTTAAGAAACTAGAGCCATACATACTTCAATCTGATATATAAAGGTACATACAGATTACCATAAAATTGGATAATATATCCTGACACCTTAATATAAGGGTTCTATAAAATATTAAAAAAAGAAATGCAAAATAAGTATGAAAGAATAAAAATACAAGTAAAAGGATTCAGCAAGGTGAGGGTACTAGCAGAGATTGTGCACAACGCTGTTTCGTAAACCCACTTAGGCTGACGGCCTAAGTATCCAAGGATATAAGTATAGGTTATAAAAAAAATTAAATTATTATTAAATATTATATGAATTGTCCTTAATAAACCCTATGATGTGATTGCTGTGAAGGGGTTCCCTTCCTCAGCTGCCTGATGTCCAGGTAGAGGGTGGTCTCTGGAATGGCTCAGCCTGTTCGTGTGAGCAGCCTGGCAGATCAACCAGAAAAAGGCAAATAAAAATTCTCTTCTTCCCCAACTTAAAGTCCTATTTCTTTCCCGGATCCCAAGTACTTCCACCAAATTAAAATTCTTTCTTCCCCAAATCCAAAAAAAATAAAAGGTATGTCCAAAAACTTCAAGTCGTTGCCGGCAGGCTACAAAAACAGAAAGCCTTTTTATTCAATGTTCTTGTACTTCATAGTTTTTTTTTTGTAACAAAAACTGGGATATAGTTGTCATTAAGTGACCTTGACATAAATATTTAATATTTCCACAGCGGAATTTACTTATATATGTAAATATAAAAAGAAATAATAATGATTTTTGGATATGTCTAGCAAAGTGAGAAGATTTGAAAAAAAAATGGGGACTGGAAAATTTAAATGAAAGATGTAGGTGTTTGAAAAAAACTTACCAGAATCTTTCTAGGGATTCTCTTCCATAAAACAATAACTTCTTAAAAATTTCTCCAAACTAAATAACTTCTTAAAAATAACCGAACCAAAACTCCTTATATTTCCCAAAAAAAAATAAAACTTAAACTTTCTTCTAGTTTCCCTAAGATTCTGCCTGCCGTGATAAAATTATCGACTTCTCTTGTTGAAGTTT
Source organism: Diabrotica balteata (assembly GCA_918026665.1). Lineage (NCBI taxonomy): Eukaryota > Metazoa > Arthropoda > Insecta > Coleoptera > Chrysomelidae > Diabrotica > Diabrotica balteata. The sequence continues at coordinate 41,561,571 of OU898282.1, read as the reverse complement.
GGTTCTAAAATGAATCAGGAGAATATGGCCGATGGCCAATATTCGTTTTTCCTATACAAGGTAATCGATTATCTTATCGATATCGATGTTCGATATATATTGATATATAGTTCGAAAGTCATAAAAATGAACTATTAGGGATCGTATTGTTGGTTGCATACTCCAACGGCGGCAAATTAGAGTAGATTAGATTACTAACGATTGTATCGTTACAATATGATTTTGACAAACTTATTTTTTACATTTTGTAAAAGAAACGTCGAAAAGTCGTAAATGAATATAAACCACTTGAGCTTGAATACCAAGCAGAATTTCGAGCTGGACGATTTTGCATTTGCCACATTTACACTTTAACCCTACTAAATTAAAAAAGAATAGCTAGGGATAGACCATCGTATTTAGATATTATTTGTGGACTTTATTCCTGTGGTTGTGAAAAAATTCTCAGTAATAATATATAATTGGCTAGTTATTTCCCCAAATAGATTGGGAAAATAATAAAAAAATGTCCGATTAAAAATTATTAAAAAAAAACCAGACATGTCACAGTTAAGTAATTTAAAGAAAAACTGTAGAATAAAACTTGATCGCTATTTTTAACGTTTTTTTTTTACTATGAGGAAGATTGTAACACAATCTTCCAATACACAAATCTTTTTAACTGAAAAAACGAATTAGCCTATCTTTACTGATTAATAATCTACACGGTTATTGAGGTTACTTGCTTCCGATATTGCAACACAAATTTGGATATGACCTGATTTGAAACTTATATGACAAAGCGATGGGATAATTAATAATGAGCTTTTTTTACTTTGACAGTTTATTCTATAAAAAAGACAAAAAGAACAAGTTTTATATTAAACATGGAATTTTCTTCTAAGTATTCGCATTGTGGATTGTTATCATTATGATCATTATGTTCAGTGGTGTGTTGGTATTGACCACTATCGAGAATGTTTTTGAAAAAATCACATTCAGGCATAGATGACCAATCATTACCAAAATGACAGCATAAAAATATCTCGATATCCTTCTTTTTAAAATTCATTGGAAAACCGATTTACAGTTCTGCTGTAGTAATTTGGGATATTTTTTTTACCTATTTTAGAAATAGGCAATTCATTTGACGCAGAAAAATAATAATTTATTTCTCCCTATTTATTTCTATTGTCAGGATGTTGTTTTTGGATGTACGGTTTAATATATATATATATATATATATATATATATATATATATATATATATATATATATATATATATATATATATATATATATATATCGGAAAAAGGAGTACGACCGTCAATCCAATATATATATAAGGATCACTCAGACGAGTGGTGGGTTCTTATATCGGTCTCTAGGTGGAGAAATAAAAGACAAAGTTGATAGGCTACTTTATCTATTTTGAAGACGTTTCGCTTTCGAGTTTTGAAAGCATCATCAGTTCATCTAAAAAATTATTACAATATGAGAACCACACAATCATGGAAACGATGTTAATTGTTACCTTAAAAAGATATGTAGCAGTCAATGTTATTAACAAATATGTGAATGAAACTAAGTAAATGGACATAGTAAGCTGATCTTGTATAAACAGTTAAGCAACTAACAACATATATGAACTTGTACAAAAATTAGCACAGCAATTGACCATGTGGTCCAAAATAAATTCAATGTTATTTATGTTAATAAGTGAGAAAGAACCAAGAAAATCATAAATAACCTCCAACTATTTAATGGATATTAAACTTTGATTTTAACTTTAGGTAGCATTATAAGTAATATTAATAAAATTCTACAAAATAGTGAATATGAAGTTACCGATCAAAGCCTTATGGATGTCGCCGTGAAAATGGCGTTAGATGAAACAGGAACGAACTAACCGCAAAAAGACAGCCAACCTTGAGGTCAAAATTACTTTTGACAGATCAACAAGGTGTAAATACCAACCCAGAATTTTGGGCGGTTAATTTAATTTTTTTATTTTATAACTGAGTCTGGATGACTACCAGGTTGTAAAGGACAACAACAGTGAAAAAAGTTGGTAGTGTACACACAACTCCCCTCACTAACCGGCCCAAATTTACAAACCGGAGATTTGCATTCAAACTCATAATAATGTAATGACGTTAATCATGTGGCAAGTTAAATAGTCAGGTGATTAACGATATTATAATTTCCATACAGCCCAAGGTTCAATATACTTGGAGCTGTGATTTGTAAAGGATTCTATGAATCAATTACAATGTTTGTATTATTTTATATATAATTTAAAACTCTAATCAAAGAATTTAGTGTAATGAAATGCAATATGGGTTGCATATGTAATAGTAAAATTAAGTAAAGAAATTAAGTTATTTAATTGATATATTTATTTATTTTATTTCTATTTATGTATGTAAATTATTTTATGAAAAGTGGAAAAAAGTTCAACTAGTACACCTAATATGACATTAATGTAGTGAAAAGATTAAGTAGCCTAATTCTGCAAAATTAAAGCATGATATATCTGGCTCAAGTTACTTATGTCAGTTCTCTTATTCAATGCATTAGGATGTTTTAATATTGAACACATTTCCAAAAACTGTCTTTTCGCTAGATTGCGTTCAGTGGCAAGAATCTTAACTTCATTAAAATCCACTTCATGTTTTGTATTTATCGCATGTTGTGCTAGAGCACAAGTGTGTTTCGATAAGTTAATGTCGCTACGATGTGAAGTGAGACGACCTTTCAATGATCTACCAGATTGCCCAATGTAACAAAGATCGCAATTAGCGCATGGAATTTTATAAATTGTGTTCACTTGTTCCAAAGTGGACAAGGGTGTTTTAGTTTTAGAGAACAAATTTCTAACAGTTTTTGCATTCTTAACAGCAATTTTAACAGGTATATTATTTTGTTTATACAATTTAATAAGCTTCTCAGTAACTTGAGGGAAATATGGTAAGGAAGAGTAATGCGTGATAGTATTCTCAAGATCGGTATTATGCAGAACAGTGCTATTTATAGAATTATTAGAGATGTTTATAAGTTGGTCACCATCGGGTATGTCATAAATTGAGGATCCATAACTATGTGAATAAAGGTATTTATTGATGATAGAGGAAGGATATGAATTCTCTATTAGAATATTTCTCAATAACTTAAAGGATTCCCTTCGATTAATTGGATGTGTCAATTTATTTAATCTAAAGCTTAAAGCTTTTATCAGGTTTAGTTTATATTTCATAGGATGACAGGAATGGTAGTTAAGGAACCTATTAGAGGCCATTGATTTTCTATACCAACTTGTGGTTAGGGTGTTATCTACCATTCTGATGACACGCATGTCAAGGAAGGGTATACTATTGGTGGTAGTGTCCTCAAGTTCAACAGTGAACTGTAAATGAGGATCAAACTCATTAAAGTGGGATAGGGTACCCTGAACCTTGTCAGGTGGTAGGGCTAATAATAAATCATCCACATACCTTTTAATAAAAGGGATTTGAAAATCCAAAAGACCCAAACGGTCAGAAACCAAATCATCCAATACAAAGTTAACTAGGATGGGAGAGATTGAGGAACCCATAGGTGTACCAAATGTTTGAAGGTAAAATTTGTCATCAAAGACTAAAAAATTAGTGTCAAACACAAGTTGTAACAGTTCTGCAAATATATCCCAAGACACCGGGCAGTTAGGTTTGATAGAATTCCAATGGTTTTTTAAGGAAGTAATTACACTGGACAAAGGTAAGTTAGTGAAAAGAGATACCACATCAAAACTTACTAAAATGTACCCTTGAGGTAGTTGAAAATTGTTAATAATTACAACAATGATTTCAACATTGTTGATTCTTTCAATTTTAGTGAATTTATTAACAATTTTCAACTACCTCAAGGGTACATTTTAGTAAGTTTTGATGTGGTATCTCTTTTCACTAACTTACCTTTGTCCAGTGTAATTACTTCCTTAAAAAACCATTGGAATTCTATCAAACCTAACTGCCCGGTGTCTTGGGATATATTTGCAGAACTGTTACAACTTGTGTTTGACACTAATTTTTTAGTCTTTGATGACAAATTTTACCTTCAAACATTTGGTACACCTATGGGTTCCTCAATCTCTCCCATCCTAGTTAACTTTGTATTGGATGATTTGGTTTCTGACCGTTTGGGTCTTTTGGATTTTCAAATCCCTTTTATTAAAAGGTATGTGGATGATTTATTATTAGCCCTACCACCTGACAAGGTTCAGGGTACCCTATCCCACTTTAATGAGTTTGATCCTCATTTACAGTTCACTGTTGAACTTGAGGACACTACCACCAATAGTATACCCTTCCTTGACATACGTGTCATCAGAATGGTAGATAACACCCTAACCACAAGTTGGTATAGAAAATCAATGGCCTCTAATAGGTTCCTTAACTACCATTCCTGTCATCCTATGAAATATAAACTAAACCTGATAAAAGCTTTAAGCTTTAGATTAAATAAATTGACACATCCAATTAATCGAAGGGAATCCTTTAAGTTATTGAGAAATATTCTAATAGAGAATTCATATCCTTCCTCTATCATCAATAAATACCTTTATTCACATAGTTATGGATCCTCAAGTTATGACATACCCGATGGTGACCAACTTATAAACATCTCTAATAATTCTATAAATAGCACTGTTCTGCATAATACCGATCTTGAGAATACTATCACGCATTACTCTTCCTTACCATATTTCCCTCAAGTTACTGAGAAGCTTATTAAATTGTATAAACAAAATAATATACCTGTTAAAATTGCTGTTAAGAATGCAAAAACTGTTAGAAATTTATTTTGGACCACATGGTCAATTGCTGTGCTAATTTTTGTACAAGTTCATATATGTTGTTAGTTGCTTAACTGTTTATACAAGATCAGCTTACTATGTCCATTTACTTAGTTTCATTCACATATTTGTTAATAACATTGACTGCTACATATCTTTTTAAGGTAACAATTAACATCGTTTCCATGATTGTGTGGTTCTCATATTGTAATAATTTTTTAGATGAACTGATGATGCTTTCAAAACTCGAAAGCGAAACGTCTTCAAAATAGATAAAGTAGCCTATCAACTTTGTCTTTTATTTCTCCACCTAGAGACCGATATAAGAACCCACCACTCGTCTGAGTGATCCTTATATATATATATATATATATATATATATATATATATATATATATATATATATATATATATATATATTGTTATGATATGTAAAATCAAGAAAAATATTGGTTTGCTTAAAATATTTCAAAGTTCCAAAAAATTAAAATAATTCAGATAAGTAGGATAATAACCAACAAACATTTCGAAGAAGGAAAGTCTTTAAATTTTTGGATTACCTGTATTGAACAAAACGTAGATATGCATAAATTATTTTCTTTGTTAGAATGTACTTGAGTGACTCGTATAAGTTTAGGTGAAATCAATAGACAATTGAAGCGGTTTTTCCAAATAAATGTTGTGCAGTAATTAGGACAATAGAACAGAATGTAGAAAGATATGTTTTTGTTAGTTCTTAAGAATTGTAGAAAAATATTATTTGTAAATAAGTTTTAGGAAATTTTATAATTGTAGGTAAAAATTTGTGTGTTATCGAAATGAAGAAATGGGAGATGTATGACGCGTTTTGATTGGATGAGATTGGAAAAGATGGGAGGTTTGGTTTGAGAATGGGACGTTAGTTAGTTTTGGAAGAAAAATTTATAGTCAGTTGGTTTCCAATGGTAGAAGGCGAACGGCCGTTGTTTTCGGGTAGTTTCCCAGAGGTAGGAAGCAGTAGCAGTGAAAGTTTGTGAGTTTTCGTGTAGTTAGTGTATCTGATAGAAGCTTATCCAGTAAAAGATTGTAAGTTATATTTTCTACTTATATTCCAAGAGTCACTGTTCAGGCTAACGAGAGATTCAGTTTATTGAGAGAAGAAGAAGCCAGCATAATTTGAACTATTCGTGCATTTGAAGGAGATTATTAAGGAAGATAAACTTGCAATAATTTGTTGTAAGATTGCTGATTACCTAGGGAGCGGCTGAAAGTAGATAATATAGTCTACAAGGAACAAGGATTTGGACCATTCAACATCAGAGAGAGATAGTTTTGTTTTCTGCAGTTTTTCTTTTATTGATAACACAATTTTTACACTTAATTTAGAAAGGATATAAATATTTTGACTAGGAGATTTAGAATAATATTTGGGATTTTGACATTTCAACTAATATTGTTTGTACCATTAATTTTGAAGGTTCACGTACGTAGAACAAAATTTTGAGAATCATTATATGAGATATTGTTTATTGAAAACATTTGAGTGTGAATTTTATTTCATTAATTTTATTTCAATATATAATGTTAGATCCTATATGCTTTTTATTATTCCGGTATTCTTTGGACCTTACTTTTCACATGTAATAGCATAGATATTGAAGCACGAATAGAACCCTGAGATAATAGAATTATTAAAAAGTGTGATAGAATCATAGTCATATCTTTTAAATAATTTTACTAATTAAGTAATTAATTAATTAGCTAATTAATTGCTGGGCGCTCTAAGACTTTAAATATCACATTAATATATATATATATATATATATATATATATATATATATATATATATATATATATATATATATATATATATATATATATATATCTATACACCGGTTTTTTAGGTGGTACGCCCTTCCGGTAGGGATCTATGGAGGAGTATCACTGAGCCGCAAGCCCTTATCTCTTGCCGTACTGCTCCACCATAGGCCGATTAGACACCAGCATATTGTAGTCTAAGCCGCAGATTCATTTAGAATTTTAAACTGCTGCGTTAGCCTTTTTGTTTTCTGTATACCGAGCTGGGGATCAAACTCACGGGATCACTCGCAGTGAAGCGAGTGAGAACCGGCTGCCTAGCCCGCTTGGCTATCTGATCGATCTAGTTTAATATAAGGCGTTTTATTTGAGAAATCTTGAAATTTAGTGAACTGGGTGCTTTAATGAATGCATCAGATTATTTTTGCTAATCCTGGACAATCCAGTCTTTTTTCAATAAAAACAATGTTGCCTGCTTCTCAAAAACTGCATAATATGTATCAGGAGTTATTATGTTGCATATCTGTCTCATATTTTTCTCACCTACACCAAATACTTGATCAGGAGGTATATAGGAATGACCTGTTAACGGAGATATGACCTGAAGTTCAGTTACGTTCTTGGGAGATTCCTGGAGCTATTTTGCACACATGATTAATATTGTACAGTTTTTCTTTTGTCCAGGACATTCATCGGATACTAGACGTACTGTATAAGTGTCAGCCATGGTAGGCTCCTTTTCAGACAATTATATACTGCGGACGCAATTTTATTTGATCCTTTGTATCGTTCATGTTTCATCCAAGAGTAGGTATATTCATTATTTTTGTTTAAGTTTCCCTTTGAAAACCCTTTAACAACGGAAATCTAAAGAAGCTATTGTAGCCATGAAAACTGAATAGCAAGAACGTGCTCAAGGTGTCTCTTCTAAAATGAATGATGAAATCAGTGTCTCTTCTAAAACCTCTCAATTGTACTTTATTTCGGAAATGTCACTATCTAAAAAGGATGACGCTTTGTACACGTTTTGCGACAATAAATATTCGGATGACTGTACAGAAGAACTTTTTGTCTTGTGCATTGTGTATTCGTTGCGATCTGCGATTTTTGGAGATAAATTAATACTTGTCCTAATTATTTTTGAATATTTTATTATATTATATTGGAAATATTTAGAAAGTAAATCATGTCTTTTTTATTTAATACGTTTTTCTAATTATTGGTACAATTTATTAATAATTTTTAAGGGGGTCCACTTTTAGCAACTAATTTCCGAACTCACCATACGCTGGATTTTGGAAAATACATATTGTTTATACTAATTTTTAAGTATTATTATGTTGAATATAGATGACTCAAAATTTAATAAAGTAAATGGTATGTACTTTTATAGTATTTTTTACTAGTTTTCATCCACATGAACTGAAAAACAAAATGGGGGTCCGGATTTAGGCATTTTTGTCATTTTTCTCTCAACTTCTTGTTGTGTAAATAATTTTAATTTAAAATAAAATGGCCACCCTGTATACAAAATTACTTTTATGTTTATATCATTAAATAGAAAATGGAATAGTCTTTTAAATGACTTACCGCAAGAGCACTATTCTTATTTAATGGACGTGATTATAAAATATCTAGTATGATACATATGCCAAAAAATAAATATATTCCACATATATTCCACAATTTTGTCATTCACTCTATAATAGGATATGTTAAAAAAATCATAACTTTTATTCATATTATGTATCTTGTTAAACTACTAACAAACTGTTTGCTAAAAAACTATGAGAACTAATAACTGCAATCAACTGGAAATGAAGTTGTAAGCATGATTTGCCTGATAAATATTTCAGTGTGAAAATGAGGGAATATCTTTCAACGCTTTTACATTGTTATGAAAAATACTACAATTTCAAAAAATCTATAAACGGCATTCTAGATAATACCAGAGAAAGCTTGTAATTTTGTAATTTTAGTATAGCTATTTATCGACAAAAACTATTGAAAATGTATGGTAGGTTGCAATGTGAAAAGTTCGATTGCGTCTAGCTGAAGTAAGTGAGAAATAATTTATTGCAGTTTTCTTAAAATGGTTTTCTTAAATTTTTTAAAATCTTAAAACAATACACAAAAACAAATGAATTCTACAAAAAAATGTTTTTTGGAGCAATTCTTAGAAATCTGAAGATACGAATTTTATTTTTTTGCCTTTTAAAGACACTTATCCGTTAATTTGAAGCAAATAGCACGTAGTGGTGATCAGCAACTGTCTTGCCTAGCATCCTACGTAAAAAATTTTTCGATACTAATTTTATTGATGTAGATGTAGACTTTACTGCCATCAAGCCAGTTAACATTAATTGTTTTTTTAATATTTTTTTCACAACTTCACTACTTAAAAAATGGTTGTTATAACGACATTGTTTTTTAATTTACGCATTTATCAATTGAAAATAGACACATACTTCGTTTTTCGTTGTCATTAATTGTGATTTAAACCTTTAAATAATTGGCAGGTGATTTTTTAGAAGTGAAAAAAAAAAAAAGGCAGTCCGAGATACACGAATTAGGGATGGCGGTACTATTTAAAATAGATCGATACAAGTCTTAGCATATGCTGATGACATTGACATAGTAGGGCGTAGCAAGCGAGACGTTGAGCAATATCTCCTAGAATTGGAAACAGCGGCGAAACAGGTCGGTCTAGTCATCAACGAAGACAAAACCAAGTACATGTTGGTTACAAAGGATCCGATAGCAATTGAGGAACGAGAAACAGTCTTTGGAAGTCATACCTTTGGACGTGTTGACAACTTCACATACCTTGGGTCGCTATTGACTGCTACCAATAAAACAAGCGAAAAAATCAAAAGACGAATAAATCTTACAAATAGGGCATACTATGGACTCCGAAAGCATTTCCACTCAAGAAACATTTAAAGAAGAACTAAAATTATTATATACAAAACATTGCTGAGGCCGGTCCTCACATATGGAGCAGAAACATGGACACTAACGCAGAAAGATGAAAGACTTTTGGGAATATTTGAGCGTAAAATACTTCGCAAAATATTTGGAGCTGTAAACGACCAAGGGCAGTGGCGCAGAAGATATAATTTTGAATTGTATCAGCTCTTTGATAAGCCAGATGTCATAACGTTCATTAAAACACAGCGACTTAGATGGGCTGGACACATAATACGAATGCCAGAAAATACCATTGCTAAAAAGCTAACCACAGGAACACCTGTAGGAAAAAGAAGCAAAGGCCGACCGCGAATTAGGTGGTTAGATGGAGTAGAAACCGACTTACGAATATTAAAAATCATAAGATGGCAACATGTTGCCAAAAACCGAACAGAATGGCGACGAATCTTAGAGCAGGCCAAGATCCACAGAGGATTGTCGAGCCAAAGATGACGATGATGATGATGATGATTTTTTAGAATAAAATGGTATAGAAATATGCTTTATTGTCACCGAAAATTGTACAATTTTATTGACAGAGCTTACAAATAGTCAAAAAAATATCAATAACAATTTAAAAGTTTTTTAAATTACATAAGTTCTCAATATTGCAAAATACAAAAAAATAAAATATACAATCCATTGCGAAAGTTACATAAATTGCAAATTAGATGATAAAACCTTACGAACTAATAAGTTTAAGTTGCTGCATGTGCTATCCAAATATAAATAAAAGTACTTTAGTTTCTTTTATCTAAATGTATTGTATTTTTTTAGTTATTCATTAAGAAACTATTCCACTGAATAATATGGTCTTTTTGATAGATAGGCTTTTGTCAATTCATGGAACTTCAGGAAGTTGTAGATTTAGGTTGCAAAGAAAGATGGCTGTATAATTTGTTTGCCAAATATAATATTAGATTTCTTTACTAACTCAGGGACGGGATCGGTAAATACACATCAAAGGTTGAATTTCTGGTGGAGTAGTCATGATTGGGTCTTGGTGGACAAACATGTAGGTGTTTACGAATTAATCAAACAGTTTCTACAATATATAACGAGGAAAGAATTAAAATTCCGTGATTTTTTAAGTAGCTTCTGCAAAGAGATACCTTATGGCGTTTTTGTAATTCAAAAATTACATCAGATTGGACAGCTGTACTAGAACCCCAGGAAGCAAAGCCATATGGCAGATACGACTAAGATAAGATAAGAAGAACAAAACTTTGATATTTTTTCAAATAAGAAAGTTGTTCGGTTAACTGTTACATATTTATAACGCTAGGATGTTATTTAACCATATTCTCCAGTTATTCTGTACAAATATATCCTATGTTTTGTTTTCATTGTATGGTCTTTAGGTAAAATTTTTCGAAGTATTAGTAAACAGAGTATTTATAGAACTTAAAAATTTAAAAATACCGTACGTACCTACTAAGTTTTTTTTTAATTTATTTCAGAAGCCTTACTGCAGGTCTTTAAAGAGGCTTGACTGTTCAAGAAGCTATTGAAAGAGCCTTTGGAGAATACGACGAGATAGATGACTCTATAGAGGCAATTTATATAGCGCGATCGGATGTGGCTACTCTGATGAAAGTTCTGGAGATGAAATTGAAGATGAAGAAGTTAGAACTTCTGATGGAATTATACTACGAGAAGAAATTCCTACTCAACAGGCAGAATTGACAAAAGGTAATATTTATTTGGCAAATGATATCGATATTACACCTGCTCATAATATGGTGTATCCAAAAGTTTTTGAATCCCGGGATTGGGTGTCGGGAGATTTCACATATAACGAGAAACGATTTCCTAAAACATATTATTCACTGTTTAAAAACAAATCAGTTTTTCTGATTTTTTTTTTTGTAGGGGTTCCCTTACTATTGACGTTTCCCACCACTTCCCCTTTCTACCACTTTAAATGTTCACTGCATTATTAAACGGCTGCTGACCTTAGTCCGTGAAATGTACTCCCTTTCATGATGCCTTCATTGATACGGTAAACATAGCTGCATAGCTGCAAGCATTTTTTAAGAGCCAAACCCATACGAATTGGTTATAAAATGTGGTGCTCAAATACAGTGATGCGCTATTTGATTAATTTCAAGACATATCAAAAAAATTTGTAACGCTTGATATTGACATAGAAAGAAACTTTGGAAAGGCGGCAGCGCCACAGCTGAAAATGATGGAAGACCTGCCTGATAATCTGAAATCTTTTTCATTCTTATTTTACTTTGACAATGTATTTACTACCTTTAGCTTATTGTTTTATTTACGTTTGAAATGATACAGAGGCACAGGAACTACAAGGGATAACCGTTTAAGTACGAGCTGTCTTTTTTTAGCTAAAAAAGATATTCAGAAAAAGGAAAGTGGACAATATGAAAGTACTATTAGTAAGACGAATGCTATACTAGTAGGTAAGTGGATCGATAATTCCGTAGTTGGCATTGCTTTAAATAGATATGGCCTCAATCCAATAACAAATGTTAGACGTTATTCGCAAAAGGAAAATAACACATACAAGTTAGCATACCAGCAGTACTTGCAGAGTATAACAAAAAACTGGGTGGTACTGATCGAATGGATCAGAATGTTGGACAGTACATAATTTAAATTAGAAACAAAAACTGGTACTAGGCATTGTTTACATGGATTCTTGATGTTTCCCTCAATAACGCGTGGTGCTTGTATCAAAAATCAAATAACTCTCAGATGTCCCAGATCGACTTTCGAAGAGCTATCGTGCAAGTTTATTTAAAGAAATATTCGTCACCTCTCAAAGGTATTGGCAGGACTTCATCTCCCTCTTCTAATGCGCAAAGAGTAACCGATGAAATTAGATATGAGAGGATGGAACACATAGTGGATAAAATTCCAAACGACAAAAGAAGACGTTGTGCTGAAAGATTTTGATGTAGATGTAGATATTAATTGATTGTTTCGTTACTTATTTTCAATTTTTAAATAAACAGCACTGTTTACAGATATATTTTGTATTTTTTGCACCCATTCGCTCCTAGCTTTACATATATGGAACATCATATACTGAGTGATTTATAAATCCGAATGCGTAAATTCATTTATTTTTATGTTTGTTAATAAAACTGCTCAAAAAAAAATATCACAATAAAACCTGCGAAAAAATAATCTGGGCACTAATTATATTAACATGGGCTCAGACATGTACTTAGGCATGATATTTTAGCATTCAACGGATCGTTCTGGAATTTTTACATAAGTTGTTTTATATATAAATGAGTGTATTTATGGGAGTAAATGGTGTACTACTAAGGATAACAGAATTTTTTCAAACTAGTATTTTTAAAAAATAACTTTATTGTTTTGTATATTTATGCAAAAGTTACCATTAAATTATTTATTCCCATATTTTAGACATTTTTTAAAGTCAATAATAGTTAACGTTTTTATGTCAAAACATCATTGAATTATATATTCCTTAGTGTACATCCTTTTTACCACTATTAATATTTTACGGAAAAACCCACATGGCCAGAATCGATGAATGAGAAAAGTTACAATAAAAGTCAACATGTCTAATCGAAAAGCTTAAAGTGCCCGGAAATTAGCCTTCTCGTCTTTTCGTTTTAAGTATTACTTGATGATGAAGATTGTTCTTTATGTTTGCGTTAAGTTTTATTTAACTTTTAAGAGTCCTTAAGTATGAAATAGATACAAGGGGATCGAGTCTCTTGACCTATTTTATACGATAAGGAGCAGGGTCAGCAGAAAAATGTATATACACACATAAAAATGATAAAAAAGTTAGGAATTATTATTACTTGATTAGAATTTAGTTTTAATTTTATATTTTTTTTAAATATTTATTAGTTCTTTTTTATTTTCTGTAAATATTGTCTCTTTTCTTTTACAAGTGTTTCTTCTTTTAGAGCTTCTTTTAGTGTTTATCTTTATTATGATAGTAAAAATATCTCTATTGTTCTATGGATTTTTATTTTCTACTTTAGTCGAAAGTGCCTGGTTCTTTGTATTGTTTCTTATATTCAGATCTAGTTACAAATACTGGTAGCCACGTTAATATGTTGGAGGGTTCCTTGGAAGACATATAGCACTATAGCGTGTACATGGATTCTGTACATGGATCTTTGACGACATGTTTTTGGTAATTTTTGTTTGTATTTTTGAAAAAGACTAAAGCAGATCTGGTGATGGACGCTTAGGCCAGACAGGTCGGTAAAGGAAATTAATGTTACTAATAATTAGTGTAAGATAATGATAAGGATAATAATAACACCGCTATTATTAATATCATCATCTGTATGTACAAAAGTATAACTCTTGTTATCATAATATTTAACATCACAAAGTTTAATTGTTTCTGTCAGTAGGATGAAATCAAAATCCATATTTAATTGGTGTAATACAACATTGAATTTTTCAAAAATTTTTATTAGACTAATAATGTCTCAAGTGACTTCATTTCTAAATTGAAGGCGTCGCTCAATTCACGATTTGGTGTTGCGTTTCTTAACTTAACCAAAAAACTGCTACATATGGCGTATTAAATATTTTCAATTAAAAGTTTAGACGTTTTATATATCTTCACAATCACCTCTAAATTGTGATTACTTAAACTAATTATGGTTATAGATAATTAACATATTTATTTCATAAACAAAAAAAATAAATTTAAATAATCAAATGGACTTTGCGTGTTTATACATAACAATAAAAATAACAGAAATGAAAGAAAGGGAACGATTTTTTAACGATCTACAGGACATACTAGTCTACATTAATAATCGAGACAGTATATTCGTAAAATGCGACTACAATTCCAGAATTGAGGATAACATTATAAAAGGAATTATGCAGAGATTTATGTAAGGACTAACAAATTGAAGCCGATAACCTATTTTCAGTATACAATAAATACTTCGAATACAAGCCACAACATAAATATATATTTAACAACTCCAGAGGCCAAAATTCAGTAGCCAGTGTTGGTAATCTCTAACAGAAAACTAGTCCTAGCCACAAACGTGACGTAAAAACGTCAGAAAATAATATCACATAACAGCTTTGTCTTATTGCAAATACATTCACGATAAATTTAACGAGGAAACATGGGCAGACTTATTTTAATCGCTATTTGTTAAAAATGACGATAATGGACTACCAACACCAGAAGATACAACAAACGAAATAAATATTGTAGAGAAAGAGTTAAAGAAAGCATTAAAGAAATTAAAAATTAAATCACCAGGAGAGGAAAAAATACCGAATTAACTTCAAATCTTTAATACAAACCAAAAAATAATAGAAGAAACCAGGATACCACCCAAATGAGAACCGAATATCCTAATACCTCTCTTCAAAAAGGGAGACACATCGAACCCGTAAAATAACACAGAAATTAATTTATTAAACACAACACCAAAATTAATAACCACAGTGGTAACAAATTAACCGAACGAAATTATAAGACTACAAGGTCTTTTGTAGAAGAACAACAATGTTTTAGGTCGTGAACGTCATGTAACGGCGTTATATTTATAATGAGGCATGAGCAAGAGAAATCATTAGAATACAACAAAACGGCATATCTATGTTTCGTAGAACTTAAGAAGATATTCGACAGGGTCTGATTAAAGAACATCTTCATACAAGTCACAAAATTGATTTTGAAAATTCCAGAACCATAGCCCTCATCCGCGTCTACAAACCAAGAATTTTTCGAGAAGCTATAGAAATTGAAAAATTGCCAAATTCTCTTAATAAAAGAGATAAGAGCATACGGTATACTTCGACATGGAGACCTCTCATAAAGAAAATATCGTCCGATTCACCAGCCAATCTAAATCCTACTGTCAGAAATGTTCGCGTCAAGACCCTCGCCAATCCCCACGCTAACCTCCTTGCCAACCTCTACACAAACTACGTTACCATGGTACGGTATATGGTATATATCAACCGTGCACTGTCCCCTCTAGCAGTAATGCATTGATTAGTAATCAGTGTAATAATGTCAAGCGGCTTGAGATACTGAGACCCCGGAAGCTCTGAAGAAGACATCAAAGAGGATGTCGAAAGTTCGGAGAAATTATAATCGATGCGGTTTAACCCGGAAGACTATATATATATATATATATATATATATATATTATATATATATATATATATATATATATATATATATATATATATATATATATATATATATATTTTTCTTAAAATTTATTGTTCTACTGACACTTCGTTTTTGACCCTCTACCGCATACGAAACCTTTTATGGTTTCAAAGTTTCAAAGTGTAATCGTATACATTATATCCACCAGCGATCGAAAATTCTGACTACATTATATTTAGTACTCATTATATTACGCATCTGTGCGTTTGGTTGACTACCAGTCAAAAGAAACATCGCTATTACCTCATTCGTTTGTACACCTGTAGGGAATGAACTATATGAATTATCTATCTTTATGATGATATTTATTATCAAACTATATATGGTTTCATATGCATTCCGTCTAAATTGATATAAATCCGATAAATCTATGAATGGGTTGATTTGCATTCAATCTTATTTTAGTTGCACCGTTTCTAGAAAAATTATCATTTGGTTTTTGTTTTCAGAATGGATTTTAAGAAGTTTTATGGCTTATCTAAATAGGTTAACTGTATTCCTGGTGATGGAAAACTAAGTGAATAAGATTTAGGTTCAGATTCATATAATGAGTATATTCCTTTTAATAGAAAACTAGATGAAGAAGAATTAGGTTCAGATTCCGGTAATCAGTATATTCATCGATATCGTCAGTGCCAGTCTAATAATAGTGAAAGCAATGAATAGAGGAATTTGGATAAAAATATACCTTTTGTGATGGTATAAATAGATTTGTCAGCAAAAAAAGAAATCTGAACAAATTTTATGGGAATTAGAAACTCCTGCAGATTTTTGCTGTGTTTGTTTCCAAAAGATGTTTAAACAATTAAACATAAAAGCTCTGCAGGATAACATCAACACACCTGCTAATGTTACCTTAAACAAAATGGAGCAATTTATAGGAACTGTAATATTATGTCATTGGTGAAATCGTCATTATCGAGATTTTACTGGAATGCAACTGTAGGTCAACCGCAAGTATTTGAATCTATGACCTTCAATAGAAGTTATAAAGAAACACCTTCATTTTAGTGATAATAGTTCCTTCGTTCCTGTTGATAATCCAGGCCATGATTAAACTATTTAAATTTCGACCTCTATTAGACAAGCTTAAACAACGCCTATTATTGGTTCCCAAGAAGGATAGAAGAAAGTTTCGATAGATGAGAATGACCTAAAAATCATAAGCACCTTTATATGAATCAAGTGGCATCTGTGAGAGTAGGACTAGAATCTACATCGTATTTCTTAATCGAAAAATGTGTACGACAGGGTTGTGTTCTGTCACCCCTCCTTTTTAATCTTTACTCTGAAACGATTTTCGATAGAGCCTTAAGTGACACTGAAGATGGAATCAAAATCAACGGACAGACTATTAGTAATCTTCGCTATGCTGATGATACAGTCATAATAGCTGATAGCCAAGAAGCGCTACAACGACTAATAGATAGAATAAACACTGAAGGAGAACGACTGGGCTTGAAGATTAATATAGACAAGACGAAGGTAATGGTGGTTAGTAGAACACGAAATATGCAATTAAATATAAGAGTAAACAACAAGAACATCCAAAAGGTCCCCAAGTTCAGATATCTCGGTAGTTGGATAACTGAAGATCTAGATCCAGACATAGAGATACGTAGCAGGATTGAGCAAGCCAGAACAGCATTTACTAATATGAGAACCTTGCTAAGCAACAGCAGCCTCAACTTAACGCTTCGATATCGCTTTGTAAAATGTTACATTTACTCCATACTGCTATATGGTGTAGAAACCTGGACCATAAAGGCCAATGTGATGAACCGATTGGAGGCCTTTGAAATGTGGGTATTTAGAAGACTACTTAAAATTCCCTGGACAGATCACACAACAAATGTCGAAGTATTAAATCGAATGGGCAGAGAACGAGAATTGCTGCCAATAATAAAAAGAAGAAAAACTGCTTATCTGGGTCATATATTTCGAAATTCCAAGTACCAGTTCTTAAAGCTTATTATGGAAGGGAAGATAGAAGGAAAACGGGCATCGGAAGAAAGAAATACTCATGGCTTAAAAACATAAGGGATTGGACAAATCTCGATGCCCATGCACTCTTTAGAGCCACACAAGATCGAGAGGAGTATTCCAGAATTGTCGCCAACATCCACTAATTGGATAGGGCACCATAAGAAGAAGAAGAAGGAACATCCAGCTGTTGACGAACGAATTACTTCTACAAAATAATATAATCCACTTCAAACAATATAATCCGGCAAAACTTCACAAGTGAGGATACAAAAATAAGTACTAATCACAAAGCAAGGTGCTGTTTTCCAAATGGAGCGCCTGATTTGGGAGTCAGTTCAAATGTTGTCACTATACTGTCAAAGCCAGTGCCGAAGAACGTTAATTATAACAAATTTATGATAACTGGTTTAATAATCCAAAATTACAAATTTATCTTACAAAAAATGGATTGTTGCTTTTAGGTACGGTTCGATTAAACCGTGTCCGAAATTCAGGAATACCATACGAAAAAGAACTAAAAAAAAGAAGGTGTTAAATTGCACAAAACGTAGGTACTTTTGAAAAAAACGTACAAAGAGATTTTATGCCCTTAAGCAGTTTAAGTTTTAATCAGCTCATGGGAGTAGTGGACTTAATAGACTCGATGCAGGAGCATTACAGAATCTATCTAAGATCAAGAAAATGGTATAAACGAATCTTTTTCTTATGTTGGATCTATGTGTTGCTTAAGCATGGATACTCTGCTTTAGAAAAAAATCAAAATTGCTAGATGTGATTATTAGACTTTAAACAAGCCGTTTCTAAAAATGTATGTATATCTGGGAAGACACTACCAAGAATGAGATTTCATCCAGTGGGACAAAATGGGACTGCAACGTCTGGTGATCAAGGAACTCCAACCTCTGATTGTCAAGGAACTCCACCTGTGTTAACTAATGGAACAACCCCAACACCAACAAAAAGAACAAAAAAAATCCTGCAAGACATCAAGAGATACGGTAAAATTCTGTGCGTAAGGACAACATTGGACACATGCCAGAGTGGAAAAATATCACCAGTGTCAAATATTTACAAAAAAGAAAACTTACTCCAAATGTATGAAGTGTAAAGTAGTTTTATAATATAATGAAAAAAGGAATTGTCTATCACAATGTCCACAAATGAATTTTTTTAAAAATCTTCCAGTTTGTAGCTATTGCATATATGAAACCATATTATCAATCTACAAAAAAACTTCTATATAAGATATTATGCCTTAATAAAAATCACAAGACATAAAAAATATTTTTTATTTTATGTTTACAATAATTCATGCAGTAGAGAGTTAATTCCTTTCACATCAAAACTTCATGCTCCTTGCGAAAAATAGTCTTATAAAGTGTGCATTGTCTATTCTCCAAAAATTGATATATTTAAAGCAATGAACAAGAATAAGAGAAAGATTTTAAAACATTCCTGGATCAAATCTTGATTGAGGTGGCTCGAAAGAAGTTTGAAATCAAGTTAATGAAATATTACCTAGATTTTGCTGGAGAACAATCGTCTAACAATTCAAGTGGAGTTCTTAACAACTTTTTGATTAGCAATTCCAGCTACAAAGAATATTTCCTTTTAGTCAAAACTCAAGGATCTACTCGTCGTAGATAGGCGATTCGTTTCTTTCTAATTAAACGGCTGGTTTTGAAATTAAATTTAATTCGCTTTTTACTTTGAAACTCAGATTTTCCAAATATAACAATTATTTCGTCTTATTTTAAAATATAAAATACTCTAGTATGTTTCTAAATAAAGACATTAATCTACAACAATATAAACTTATTATCACTTTTTTTTTGTTTTGTACATGAGAAGTTCAGTTACGCATACCTGAACATCCTTACTATAAGTATTGTGGGACTCACTACAGGCCTTTTAAACGTATCATACTCACTAAAACTCCTCTTCTTCGCCACCTATTAGGTACCTGAATATATGGATTCTGACGTAAATTCAGATTCTTTTGGCTATTTCTATGTTTCTCTCCTAGTTCGCTAATTCGCGTTGCCTTTGTTTTGGACTATTTTCTTTACTGAGCACGATGAGCCTTATTGCTTTTAATGGTATCTTCTATTTGCCTTTACTATTAAGCATTTGCTCGGTTATATGGCCCTGAGTTAGTTCCTCTTCCAAGAGAAGGTGGACTTCCTGTCGCTTTCTATGGCATCTTTTCCAAACAAAGACTGTATGCTCCATAGTGTTACGTTTATTGTAATACATGCAAATATTGGTGGTATCCTTTCAAAACGCATAGCATACGTGAGAAATGTTTCATTCGTAGTAAGCCGTTATGTCAGTCAATAGTCCATAGTTTTATGTTTGCATTTAATACAAACGGCAAGTTTAGGTATACAATGCTTCATTAATTGTTCATAAACTGTATGTTCCATAGTGTTACGTTTATTTTAATACATGCAGATGTCCGTGGTATCATTTCCGAAATGCATAGCGTACACGCGGAACGTTCTATACCCAGTGAATAATTCAAGTATAAACCGCTCAGTCCATAGCTCCTTTTTCTCTTTTGCAGTTCACTGTTACAGATATTTTGCGAGATTTGTTTGACAAACCTTAAAGTTTTAAAAAAATTGTTTTCTTGATAATTTTTCGACTGTTCTAACAACCATTCAAATTTCGTCATTTTGTGTCATGTGGAACAATTTCACCCAATCATGTCAACATTAGACTGATAATTGCATTCAGTGCAATTTTTAATCCCTATGACAACACGATCGAGTTTGACAACTTCATCCAAATAAATTTCACAATGTCACGTTAATCAAAGAACACCACAACAAGATTATAAATATTATGCGTGGTAATAGGTCTTCTATAGTAGAGAACAGCAACGAATCTAATGTTAACTTAAATTTTAATAATTGTAATTTCACTAACTGTACTTTTATTAAATAAATGTTTCGTTATGTTGAGTTATGAATTTTTTTTTTTTTCGAAAAATTATCCGCCGAATATCCCTCGGACATTGATGAATGCCACTTAATTTTATGACAAATCTCAAGCTCGTTGCTTGGTAACAGCACTCAGCCTTCGGCTTCGTGCTGTTACCAAGGAACGAGCTTTCGATTGTCATGAAATTATCTCGTCTGTTATCAATGTCCTAGGGATATTACTACTGATAAGAATCCTAAATTCCTAACTACATTTATGACCAAACTGTCTATGGCAGTAATATCAAGAAGGTTCCTAAACACTCGATAAGGCCAGCCAGAAGTGCGTCGGGTACACATGTATTCCTGAATCATTTTATCGAAAATATCAACTGTCCCTTTGGTGGAATTTCATATTCTTTTAACCATTTTTAAATATGACATTAAGCTTAACCTGATCTTACGTAGACAGGACACGAACCAGTTTGTTTTTCTTTGCAACTTTTTATGAAATACAAATTTAGATAAGAAAACAGCTCAGAACTGTTTAGTTTTATTAGAGTGTCGGGCTTGTTTTTGCGAACAGTTTCAATCAGGGTTAGTCAAGGCTATGGACGTAACAGTTATCTGTAGTAACTCTTAGACCATTGCCATATGGTCAAAGATACGCTAAATCTGTTACTACTCTAAAATCTTGATTGTTCTTAGGTGGCGCTCCTGGTTACTTGTCTTTTTAAATTTGCACATTATGCAGGTATACTATTTCAACGTCTACTAGTGCTCAGATCTTTACACCATGTTTTGCAGGCTTTGAGCTCATGTACTGTATGAATGGGCACATTCCTTTAAAAACTAGCAACTATTCTTTCACAGTCACTTGTTTATGGGGAATAAACGCCTGTGTATGATTCATAACAAAAAGTTCCCATATTGCTTAAAATGCAGACAACTTGTATGTTTCACGAAAATCTTGTATTGTCGATTAATCATCAAATCGGAAAAAATTGCTTACCTGAGTAAATCGACTTGATTTATTTATATTTCACATTTCTGCAACGTTCTCTTTTGCACAACGTAGGACTCCTGCTGTAATCAAAACTCCAATAAATGTATCGAGACAGATTTTTTTACTGTAAATTTTTGGTTGGTACGTTTACAGATACTGTTCTTGATATCATAAGTCAAGAAAATGTTAACAATCTTAAATATTTCATTTGTATTGCTATCAAATGCCGTTGGCACTGGTTTGGTAGTACCAATGTTTCTCGAGGACCGTCGAAATGGAAAAGGAGCGTCACAGTGTTCTGAAACTTTGTTCTCCTCGACACCTACGGTAATATGATCTTTAATTTCTGATAAACGGTCATTTTCTAGCACAAAATCGGGATCTCGATCATAATTCTGAAATTTTCCCTATTATTTCGATTATATCTGTCAAACTCACTAAAATTATTTATTATTTGATTAAGCTCGTCTTGGGTTAAAGGTTTTTGGTAAAGCTACGATATTTTTGTAATGATAACATATAAAATGTATTTTATAATACTATTAATATATTTATTCGTCCAAATAACGAGTACAAAACAACAAACATATAAATAAATAAACAACCGTCGACTAACTCTGATTACTTTAGATTGAATACCGCACACATCTAAACATTCCGTATATGCATTCGACACCTAGGACTTTTCTATTGGTCCTTTGCGGCACGTGCCCATGTTTCAACCAATAGGCAACGAGGTGCCAAACACGTATACGGAATGTTACTTTGGTGCAAAATTCATATACGGAATGTTAAATATTCGTAGACCCAAAAAGACGATTTCTCATTAAAATCAAAAACGCAGAGTAATTTTAAAATATCCTTCGGAAATATTGTGTCGCCTTTTAAACCCTTTTTAGGAGGTTAAACTTTAGGTGGTTGTCCAAATGGTAATCTATTTGACTCTATAGTAACTTCCCACTTTTTTTGACTGATTGAAGTTGGTTGCTCTCTTATCTTGGCCTTGTATTCAAATTGCTTTGCCGAGGAACTTTCTGCCATGTTTAAAAAACTTTCCCAAGCCGTTTTACCATATGGTATTTCAAAAAAAACCGTCTTTAACACTCTATCATCTTCTGATCGTGCCACGTGACCTGTCCATCTTATTCGGTTTGCTTTGATATGTCTAACTATGTTTTCAGTTCCCTACGGAGTCACCAATTCAGCATTGCAACGTCTTCTCCAATCCCAAGTGAATTCATCCTTTTGACGGCCAAATATTATTCTGGGGAATCTTTTTTTCAATTACTAGAAGCTTATTGATTTCCCGCTGGTTGAGAGTCCATGTTTCACTGCCATATGTAATAATTGGGCGAATAATCGACTTGTACAGTGTTAATTTAAATTTTCTTTTTAGCAGCTTCGATCTTAATAATGTTGAAAGAGAGGCTATTTCCCACAGCTATCCTTGCTGAGACCTTTTTTTCTATGTGATTGTCAGCTGTGATTATCGCCTTCAGGTATTTAAACTCCTTTACTACTTCGAAGTTGTGATCATTAATACTGATGTTCTGCCTTCCAGTTGCTAATCCTGAATATTAATATGAAGTAGATAAATTAGCTTTTGGCGAAAAAGTTCAACTTAATTCATTTTATAGAGAGCTTTCAGGATCCAGTTAATGTCTTACAGAACCATTATATTTGTTAATACCATCATTGATAACAGTGATGAAAATAATGCTAGAAAAGATATTCTTTTAAACAAAAATAAAACAACAAAACTCTTTTTTGTAGATTTTATTAATACGCTACAAAATAAAATATTACAATTGCAACTGATTCATTAACTTCAAAATTATTGCTCAAAAGATTATTTCATATTAAAACAAAAACGGCTTGGGAAAGTTTTTTAAACGTGGCAGAAAGTTCCTCGGCAAAGCGATTTGAATACAAAGCCAATATATGAGTACAACCAACTTCAACTAGTCGAAGAAAGTTACTAAAGGGTCAAATAGATTACCATTTGGACAACCACCTAAAGTTTAACCTAAGGAAAGAAAAGGTTCAAAAGACGTTACAATCTTTTGTCTAACATCACAGCAAATCAAACGAATGCAACTAAAAATGGCAAAGGACATTGAATTTCATACAAATATAACATTTTAAACATTTAAAAATTTTTATTATTTATTTAAATAATATATTTAATTTCCTATTCCACTGATTTACTATTTTTAATAATACGTTAACAAATATTTTAAAATCACTCTCCTTTTCTGATTTTGTTTCAAGTCGTCTCGAAAACATTTAACATTCCGTATATTAATTTAGCACCAAAGTAACATTCCATATACGTGTTTGGCACCTCGCCGCCTATTGGTTGAAACATGGGCGCGTGCCGCAAAGGACCAATAGAAAAGTCCTAGGTGCCAAATACATATACGGAATGTTTAGATGCATACCGCACCGAGCGATCGGCAGTGCCAGATAATAATATAACCATCGAAGAAATATGCCAAGGTCAGTTAAAACTAGTATGTACTTTACAGTACTTAAAAGCCCTTATTACCACCAAAAATTAAAAAACAATACCTATCTAAATATGTAACTTAAATTAATGCAGTTTTCATGGATGTTAATTATTGAAACGTAGTGAAAGGTACGTACAAACCTTAAAAAAACTGAAAGTCTGATAAAAACCTTAAAACTTTAAAACTTAGGTTTACAAGAATTTAGGAAAAAATTAGCCACTATTCAATTGGAGGTTGAAAAATATGCTCCTAAGGTCCCAAAGAGCTCAACGTCGTTGGTTAAATCTTAAGTATCTGCCTATATTTTTCTCCTTAACTGTCGATATCCACACCGGACCTCCGAAAAATATAGTGGAGTGGAGTTACACTACAAAGTGCTGCCTTTTTTTAGTCGCACCAGTTGTATTTGACGTTAATCTTGTCAGGTTTGCTATTTTTTTCCCTGCCTTTTTTGTTACAGTGTCAAGGCGTCTTTAAAATACCCAGCGAGTATCAATATTTATCCCTACATATTTTAGTCCTTTTTTAAGGGAATCTTATAACCCTCTAAAGAACCTAGAAAGGGAATCCCAACCGTAAAAAGGGAATCTTAAAAAGCTTGTAAGACATCAACTGCTTATTCTGTTAGTCCTGCATTTATCTTCCTTGTAGACTATTTTTAACCTTCTGAAAATTGCGTTATATGGTTGACTTAAACAAAAGCCACATAATTTCCTTTTTTTAAGTATGTTACCGGATTTAACCTTTAACTTATTATATTATTAGAATTAAAATTTAATTTTAGTCTAAACGAAATAGAGTCCTTTTGGATTCGATTTAAGTTAAAGTCAAATATTCACTGTTGGCTTTACAAGTTGTCGTTATTTTTTTAGTCATTTCCATATAGTTTGCCTTTTGATTGAATCAAATGTTTTTTGCTATTTAGTTTTCGTTATGGCTTTCTCTATTATCTGTTGCATGGTGAAAACATGGCCTCGTGTGGTATGTTCTTTTGTGAATCCGAATTGTACGTCTCCTACTTTGTGTTATGTTTCTATCTGTTCTTTATTTACTATTCTTCTGCTGTTAAATAACGTATCCAGTAAGTAGTGGTCACTACCGATTTCATAGCTTCTTCTCACCCTTACGATTGGTATAATTTTCCATATTTAATTTTACATTGTGTGAGGAAATATCATTAGCTTTTATAACAATATCTAAATATCCACGTATTAAGAAAGGGTCAGGCATATAATCCCATTTGAAAATAAAATACATCTGGGGAAAACAGCAAAATGTGTATATGTTATTAACAAATATACGCTGTAAAAATTGTACGTAGAAAATATTGTTACATTTGTATTTTAATAACCGAATATAGAATGATTTGTTTAATATTTTAATATAAATTTAGTATACCAGTGTGACAGAATTACTTTAAAACAAAAACATAGATAATAGATTTTTGTTGGTATGTCTTTGTTGTTGTAAGAAAAATTATGAGAGCTAGTTCCTTTGAAGTGTAATCTTATAAGAGAATACATCAAATATATACGGCTGAACCCACAAAGGATCAAGTGATGAGTAAAATCGACAAATAATACAAAGAAAGTTTTAAAATAAAGATTAAGTTACCAGTATATAGTGTGTTGACATTAAAATTTGTTACATAGGCTACAGCATATTCCATCATAAATTATTTCATAACTATGTTTTAAAAGGTACAAAATATCGCTTGATTTTTTCAAATGACTTCAACCAATGATATGAAGCCAACTGACAGACTTTGTTGCTTTTGTCTCACCAAGATTTAGGACAGATTTGGTTAGTAATCTAATTTATCATCAGCTATTAAAAAACCACCTCCTTTTATCCCAAAAGTACCAAAGAATTCGTTGACTGCAGCTCGGGTAGACCAAATACAGCTGTTTCCTATGTAAGTACGACAGTTATATATGAGATCGTCACTATATACAGAAGAAATGGTCACTACGTCAAGATGTAGCGTTTACGCTACTGATTAACCCCTCACGAAAATTTTTGTGTTCCGCCAGCGATCGATTTTTAAATGGACATTTTTCCCCACACGCGCAGTAGTCGCTTAAAAAGGTAGATTGGTCGAGTCTGTACGAGAACGATCAGTTTTGGTCAGAACTCGTTAACGCAGACACGCCAACCGGTGAAATTTTTTCACCTTCAAAGTGACGGAATTGGAACAAGGAAAATAATTTGGGGAAGAATAAATTAATTCATAAATAAGATAGAAATTTTCTTCTTCTTCTTCTACTTTTTGTAGATCTTTCGATCTGTTTAATTCTGAAGCTGCCTCTGGTTAATTTCTTGGGAGGTAGATTGCCAACTATCCCTCCATCTTTTAGGTGGTCTTCCGGGGGGTCTTGAACTCCGCCTGGGTTGTCTGATGGGTAAATTGAGTAGCTCATCGGATGACACTGCCGGTCCCAAGCCCGGATAAAGGAGGAGGGTCCCCATGGCAAGGCTAGCCACCTACCTGGTGTAAAGAAACCCATATTGGCTCACAGAACTGAAGATTCAGATAGAAATTTTAATAATAATAATTAATCTTTAAAATCAATATTTATAAGAGTTCCACATAAAAGGAAGATATTTTTTTGGCGTGCTGCGGCTCCATGTAAGTAAATCATTTTATACGTATTATCTCTTTATCATACAATAAAATTTATCATTGCAGTTTAGTATTTCTTTAGAGATTTATTTTTGAGTTCCGAAATAATTTAAATATAAAATTTCCTTGATTTACTTGCAAAGAACAGGTCATTTTTTTATACGTATAGTTAAACTTAAATTCTGTTTTAGTCCATGTCGTTATCATTCAGTTTTTTTTGGTTCCCTTTTTTCTCTAACTTTTTTGGTGGAATATAAAAGGTTCTACAAATGTGGTACAGCCTTCTGTATTCTGCGCATGTTCATTTCATGGCGCAAGCTTGCCATGCCTACGAAAGTAACTTCATAAATTTGACATGATGTTGACCTAACCTAATACCTGATGTTTTGTTTTGGTGTAGTCAATCCACGCTGCTACACCTATTAAATTACATTAATTAAATTACATAACTCTTTTAGATTCCGTCACTTCACTTGAGAGTATTCTCTTAAGAATATTCCCTCAAGGAATAGTTACAGAATTTATTGAATAGTTAACAACTTGGTTATGGAGTTACCGATTTCTCGGAGCAGATAGACCAGTGCCTGGTTTGACTAAATTAGACTCCCCTGGGTTTGTCCTTACAGCCACAAACTGATGTAACCGTGCCAAGAGGAATTTTCCTATGGACTTATGGGGCTGTAAAGATAAGTTGTTTGACTGTGTAATTTTTTTTGTTACTATCTATTTTGTTAACTTTTCATATGCATATGATCAAGTGACTACATTTTGATAAAATATAATTTTGATATTATTGGGAGAGGGAAAATACATTACATGTTTTTATTAGGTTTTATAATGGGATTACAGAGTCTGACCAAACTCCCTTGTTGATTTAATATATATTTTTTTAATACAATACATTTTTGATATAATACAATTTTGGATTTTGGGGAAGGGAAATAAATTTCATGTGGTTTTTTTTAAACATTATATAAAGAGTATTGAAGACTCACTTTTTTGGATGTAATATAATATAATTGTAATAGATTTATCAAGTTTGATATCTTTACAATATTGTAATTTGTATCTTATTTTAGTTGAACTAGCTAAATTTAAATTACTACCTTTTATGTTAAGACTTTGGCTATGATACGGACTATTCTTGAATTTTTACTGATATTTTATACTTTATTTGGCCAGTGGTAGTGATTATTCGCTTGATGAGGGGCTATTAGGTCCTATTGTATCTTTACACTACCCACTACCACTATTATTTAGTTTTGCATTATATGTAAATTGTTAATACATATATATCGATTTACACATTTGTATAAATATATTTATTGTTACTATTCTGAGTTTTATTTCAGTTCTACTAACCAGCATATAATATAGCAAAACAAGATTAGTATTTAGTATTTTGTATTTCAGGTTATTATCTCCAGAATCATTTGTTTCCAATCATTTGTTACTTCAAAATCTCAACTATCGTTGAGTTGGCGCCCTTCTTTTCTCTTCTTATTGTTCTCTTTTTAGAAATTTATTCCCAGTGACCTTCTTTAGTTGTATGACATTTGATACTACCAGGTCTCATTTCGTTTCTTGTCTCATTAGCTCAGTATCCTTGCTATCTGTTTATATCTTTAAAGCCACAATCCAGTGCATTGAAGCTAGCCCGAACACTCACTTGAGATAAAGCGTCTCTTTGGCTATTTAACTTTGTTCCTCTGAGCTTAGCCATATTTTTAGTATTTTCATCACCTCTCTTCCAGTTCTTCTGGAATTTGGAAGTCTTACACTTCCTAAAATCCAATACTCCCAGAGTATTGAGGTTTCAAAGAACTGTATCGGGTTTTAAAAGATGGTATCAAAGAACCATTGGTTGACCCTTAAAACCAACTTCATCCATCAGTACACATACAATTGGGCTTAATGAGAGATGTTGTTAAAGTATAAAATTTCTAAGAGTTGGTGAGGCACCAACTACAGAGGTTACTTTTGTCGAACAACAAATACGAGAATTAATGAGAGCTGGAAAATTTGATAATTTGCTGAATAAAGTTGAAGTAAGAACATCAAGAGCTGCTTTTAAAACAGTTAAGCCCAATTTTTCTTAGCAATGCTAAAGATCAGTATTACAGAGATATTTTCACTGAGTACAAACAGAGATATGTAAAGTAACATTTCTGTAGAAATTCTTCTCGTGGATGCTCATCTCAATTTCTTTCCAGAAACTTTGGATGCTATAAGTAATGAACGTGGAGAAAAATTATCCTAAGATGTTGTAGCTATGGAAAAGTATTATCAACGTAAATTTAAGTATCATCGTAGAATATCCATTACACTATTTTACGTAAAATACGTAAATTTTTATATATACCCCTAAAATGTACAATTATGCCTAGGAAATAAAGTGCGTGAGGTAGAAAAAATTCAAGTTTATTTTTCGGTTTCTATTTTTTTTCAGCCCTTTTCTCTATTCAGATTGTTGAATATAGGCCTCTCCTAAATCTCGCCATTCATCTTTGTTATTTGTAAGACGTTTCTACATTGGCCCTGAAGTTCTTTTAATATCGTCTCTACATTAAATTTGTCGTCTTCCTCGTGGTATTTTGTCTTTATATGGCCGCCAATTCCCAAATTCTTTATTCCATCGGCCATCCGTAGGACGTTCGTTATGTCCAACCCATTTCCATTTCAGTTTAGCTACGTGTTCGACAGTATCTTTTACTATTGTTCTATTACGAACGCCTTTATTGGTTTTATGGTATTTAAGTGAGATACCTAACATCTGTCGTTCCATAGCTCTCTGAGTTTTTCTGATCTTCTCCATGTTTATTTTAGTGAATATCCAGGTTTGAGCTCCATACGTAAGCACAAGTAGTATTCTTCTTCTTCTTGTGCCGTCTTCTAACGAAGGTTGGCGATCACTTCTTTAAACGCTTCTCGATCTTTTGCAACGTGAAATATCTGTTCAACACTGAGGTTAGTCCAATCTCTGATATTCCTTAGCCAAGATTTCTTCTTTCTTTCCAAGCCTTTTCTTCCCTCTACTCTACCTTGCATGATGACTTGTAGCAGAGAGTATTTATCGTTTCGGAGTATGTGGCCCAGATACGATGTTTTTCTTATTTTAATTGTGTTCATAAGCTTTCTGCCATGTCCAACTCGTCTTAACACTTCCTCATTTGAGACTTTTGCAGTCCAAGGAATCTTCAAAATACGCCTATATAGCCACATTTCGAATTCCTCCAATTTTTTTATAGATTGGGCTTTTAGAGTCCAAGCTTCTACCCCATATAGTAGTTGCGACCAAACATAATATTCGACGAACCTCAATCTGATGGCCATATTCAATTTCTTATTTGTAAACATTGACTTGTATTTTATAAAGCCTTTTCGAGCTATTTCTATTCTGACCTTTATCTCCTGTTCTTGATCTAACTGTGAGTTTATAATTGCTCCGAGGTATTTCTATTTGTCGACTCTCTCTAGGGGTTTACCCTTCAATGTCAGTTGTATGTTGTCAACAGGGTTTTTTGAGATCACCATGTATTTGGTTTTATTTATATTCATTGTTAGTCCCATCTTTTTGCTTTCTCTGTTAATGATTTCCAGGAGAGTTTGAAAATCGTCTATATTTTCTGCCATGATTAGGGTATCGTCTGCAAATCTTATGTTATTAATGATGCTCCCTCCAATCCTTACACCTTCAGTTCTTTCCCATAGTGCCTCCTGAAATATTAGTTGAGAGTACACATTAAATAATTGTGGCGACAGCACACATCCCTGTCTGACTCCTCTTTAAATTTCCACCTGGTTTGTCTCACTATCTTCCAGCCGTACGACCGCTGTTTGATTGTAGTACAGATTTTTGATTAAATTAATATCCTTGGGATCTAGGTGTATGTGATTCAATGCATGTATGAGTTTACCATGTTGGACTCTATCAAAAGCTTTTTGGAAATCTATATAACAAATGAATACGTTTTTATTATATTCCCTGCATTTTTGTAATAGTACCGTCATTGCGCACAGTGCCTGTCTTGTTCCCATTCCACTTCTAAATCCAAACTGTGTATTGTCTAATTGTTCTTCACAGGTAGTACAAAGGTAGTATACAGGAATTAAACAATTTGGTTTGCAGTATTTGATGTATATTTTTATTTTAAGTGCGTATAAGAGTCTTCCAAATGCTGCCCATCCAATTTTTACACATCTGCTTATTTCGGTAGTCTGATTTTCTTTGCATACCTTAACATTTTGACCCAGATATGTATATTCATCTACGTGTTTCATCTCTCTTCCTTCGATGTTTATCATCTTTGTTTGATATTAGTTTAGTTTTGCTAAAATTTATTTTTAGTCTTTTTTTAGGGATTCTGTGTGTAGCTCCTCAATCATCGTATTCAGTGTATTTTACGTGTCGGCTATTAGTACTACATCATCTGCGTATCTAAGATGGTTAAAGTATCTTCCGTTAATAGGGATTCGTTTATTTTTCCAGTCTATTGTCTTAAAGATATCTTCTAGGGCAGCTATAAATAATTTTAGAGATATTTATCTTACTCCTCGGTTAATTTTTGCTGGTCTTGTTTCGATTCAATTACCCAATGTCACTAGCATTTCAACTTGTTCGTAAATATTACGTATTAGTATTCTGTAGCTGAAGTTCATGCATGGCAAAATTAAGGGCAAAAGAAGTGTGGGAAGAAGAAAAATATCGTGGCTTCGTAATCTACGTGAATGGTTCGGGTGTAGTTCGATTGAACTTTTCAGGCGCGCTGCTAACAAAGTCGCAGTGGCCATGATGATTTCCAATCTCCGCTAGGAGTGGCACGAGAAGAAGAAGAAGCTGAAGTTAATCCGGTTGTTAACTAATGCTTCTTTTATTGCCCACAGTTCTACGCTATCAAAAGCTTTTTCATAATATATAAAAGCCAGACATAATGGGAGACTGTATTCGTTAGTCCTTTCCATTAGGATATTTTAAAGTGTATAGATGGTCACAGGTGCTGCACCCTTATCTAAATCTGGCTTGTTCTGCTGGTTGATATCCGTCAAATTTAATCTTAACCTGTTTGTAATAATCTTTGTAAAGGTTTTGTAAAGTTATGAAAGAAGTCCAATTGGTCGATAATTTTTCAGGTCTGTGGTGTCTCCCTTTTTGTGTATTAGTATTGTTTTAGCAGTATTCCACTATTTGGGTATGTTACCTTGAAATAGACATTTATTAAATAATATTTTTAGATATGTGATGGCTTCTTCTCCGCCTTCCTTCAACATTTCTGCTAGAATTCCATCGCTTCCAGGAGCTTTATTCCTTTTTATTTCTTTTACTGCTCTTTCTATTTTTTCGTGGCTTATTTCGGGCATCACTTCTGAGTTGACATTTGTTATCTGCCTTTTCAAATTCTGCTTTGAGGAGTTAGGGGGATCGTTTCTGGAAAGGTACAGATCGGCGTAGAACTTTTCAATTGAGTTTGTAATATTAGATTTACTTTTTTCTAGTTGTCCTTGTTCTTGTTTAATGGTTATTATGTTTTTCTTTCCTAGTTTCGGTTTGGTGCATTTGAGACTTCGGTTTTTCTCTATGATTTGTTCTATACGGTCTTCTTGATGTTTTTTAATGTTATCTTTTATCTGTTTTCTTATTACTCGATTAAGTTCCTTAAATTCTGCAGTGTCTCTTTTGTTTTGTCTCAGAAGATCTTTTCTTTGTTTCAGCATGTTTTGTGATTCTACAGTTATTTTGGATTTTCGTTTTCTGTTAGCGGTTGCCACTTCTGAGCTTGCATTTAATAGTTCTTTTGTTATGGCTTCATTGATTTCATTTAAGCTAATTTTATCTAGATTTAATACTTTCGCGGAATTTAACTTGCTTTTATATTGTTCTATATTAGATTTTAGTTTATCTGTTTCTATATTCCAAGTTTTTCTAAATGTATTTCTATTTTTATTATGTTTTATCTCTAATTTGGCTTTAACCATTCGGTGATTTCTACTTACTGACGCCATATTTATTACTTTTACGTGCTGTATGATATCTGCTTTGTTACACAGTATGTGTTTCCGGTTTTTAATGATATTGTATATAAAGAACGCTATCTTCTATCCATTTCACAAAAAGGTTCATTTTTATTGACCAAACAGTGGATCTTATTTCGTATTTTTTTTATATTTTATAATTTTTATTTTATTTTATAGATTCCTAACGTTTGTGAAACATTTAAATAATTAACAGGTAAGATATTTTACTGTTTAAATATAAAAAAATATTTAATGTGCCTTGTATACAAGATAAGGCGTGTTAATTAATCATGAATACGTCTTTTAGATATTCTGTTAATTGCTAAGTGAATGACTAGGATTTAGATTTTTAATTGTGTACGGTGGATATCCCTTAGCCGGGCAAAACTCCTGTACATGACATTAATTTCACTTTCTGTTCATTATCTGGATCCTGTGAGCATGAAATTTAATTAAGCTAATGGATACCTACAGTGATAATTTTAGATTATTTTGATACATGCGAGATTAAATATCACTTCAGGCGTTAGTACGGCAAAGCACCGCTTGTGTGCTTCTACCCCCTACGAACACACGCTGATGTTGTGTCTTTGAAATCAGCGTTATATTATGATGTGTCTAGTAATTTCACAATTTCACCAATCACTTATGGGTAATTTGAATATGCCGTTGATGAAGAAATTAGCAGCTTTCTCTATTTCATTAGATCTCAGGCATACACACACACACACACACATATATATATATATATATATATATATATATATATATATATATATATATATATATATATATATATACATAAATATATATATATATATACATATATATATATATATATATATATATATATATATATATTGTTATGATATGTAAAATCGAGAAAAATATTGGTTTGTTTAAAATATTTCAAAGTTCAAAAACATTAAAATAATTTAGATAAGTAGGATAATAACCAACAAACATTTCGAAGAAGGAAAGTCTTTAAATTTTTGGATTACCTGTATTAAACAAAATGTAAGCTATGCATAAATTATTTTCTTTGTTATAATATACTTGAGTGACCCGCATAATTTTAAGTGAAATCCAAAGACAATTGAACCGGGTTTTCCAAATACATTAATGCAGTGATTAAGGACAATAGAATAGATTTTAGAAAGAGGTTTTTGTTAGTTTTTAAGAATTGTAGAAAAATATTATTTGTAAATAAGTTTTAGGAAATTTTATAATTATAGGTAAAAATTTGTTTGTTATCGAAATGAAAAAATGGGAGAATTGTGACGAGCTTTGATTGGCGGAGATTAAAAAAGGTGGGATAGGTATGTAGGAATGAAAGTTTAGCTAGATTTTTGAGAGAGAAAAGATAGTCAGTTGGTTTCCAAGGGTGCAAGGCGAACGGCCGTTGTTTCTCGGGTAGTTTCCCAGAGGTAGGAAGCAGTAGCAGTGAAAGTTTGTGAGTTTTCGTGTAGTTAGTGTATCTGACAGAAGCTGATCCAGTAAAAGATTGTAAGTCATATTTTTCTACTTATATTCCAAGAGTCACTGTTCAGGCCAACGAGAGATTCAGTTTATCGTAAAGAAAAGATATTCCAAGAGTCATTTTTCACTCAGGCCAACGAGAGATTCAGTTTATTGAGAGAAGAAGAAGCTAGCATAATTTGAACGATTCGTGCATTTGAAGGAGATCATTAAGGACGATAAACTTGCAATAATTTGTTGTAAGATTGCTGATTACCTAGGGAGCGCCTGAGAGTAGATAATATAGTCTACAAGGAACAAGGATTTGGACCACTCATCATCAGAGAGAGATATTTTTGTTTTCTGCAGTTTTTTCTTTTATTGATAACACAATTTTTACACTTAATTTAGAAAGGATATAAATATTTTGATTAGGAGAGTTAGAATAATTTGGGATTTTGAGATTTCAATTAATATTGTTTGTACCATTAATTTTGAAGGTTCACGTACGTAGAACAAAATTTTGAGAATCATTATATGAGATTTTGTTTATTGAAAACATTTGAGTGTGAATTATTTCATTATATTTATTTCAATATATAGTGTTATATCGTATGTGTTTTTTTTTATTCCGGTATTCTTTGGACCTTACCTTTCACATGTAACAGCATAGATATTAAAGCACGAATTTAACCCTGAGATAAGAGAATTACAAAGTGTGGCGCACCAAGACTTTAAATATCACAATAATATATATATATATATATATATA
Organism: Diabrotica balteata; assembly: GCA_918026665.1. Classification (NCBI taxonomy): domain Eukaryota; kingdom Metazoa; phylum Arthropoda; class Insecta; order Coleoptera; family Chrysomelidae; genus Diabrotica; species Diabrotica balteata. The sequence continues at coordinate 41,526,521 of OU898282.1, read as the reverse complement.
TATATATATATATATATATATATATATATAATATATATATATATATATATATAATATATATATATATATATATATATATATATATAATGTTCAGATAGATTTCCGCGGTCAGATGAATGGAAATGACTAAGTTCTCGGAAACTTTGCCCTGTTTTCAATAGATATTAATATTGGTAATATTAGTAATTAATTATCATTACTAGTAATTCGTGATTAGTATATCAAATGCAGAATTGTATGATATGATTGGAGTTTATTTCGACTGTCACCAAAATGCCGCTATTGCCTCACGTATATATTCTGTAAGATATCCTGGCAGGAGACATTATGGCAAAGAAGTATTTGAAAGAAATTCAAGTAGTTTTCATCGTGTTTTATTTAAACGACGTAGTAGAGGTATGACCAAAGATAATTAAATAAATGTTCTTGCTTTAATTAAACAGAATTCACATATAAGTAGTCAGCAAATCTCTATAGAATTAAACATACCCGAAACTACTGTCCTAAGGATTTTAAAACATGACAGGTTGCTTTTTTATATTGAAAAGTGAACGTTTAGGTCAGAAACGTGGAACTCCTTTTAAACTTTAGATTCAACTGTTATTTTAATATTTCGATATAAACGGTAATACGGCGTTTTTATCCTTTTATCCGTTTCTTAAAAGTACTTATGCACGATTTATCTTGTGAAACAATTGTGGATTTTTCAAGATTTATTGAGTTTTAATAAATTTAGTGGTTTCTTTTTTACCAATATTTGTACTCTTTTTTTAGACAGCATCCTTATCAAGCAGTTCTCCACCAAGCTTTACATGAGAGATCTTTTGATGCAAGGCTGGATTACTGCAATGAAATGTTAGGTCTGCTAGAAGAATAACCGAATATTATGTCAAAGATTTTGTTAACAGACGAGGCTACGTTTAATCGTGAGGGTAATGTTAATCTGCATAATATGCATTATTGGACTGGAAAAAATCGGCACTGGATACATGAGGTGCAGGTTCAAGGTAGATGGAGTCTTAATGTTTGGTGTGGTATAGTTGATGGAAAGATCGTGGGTCCATATTTCTTTGATAGAACTTTCAATGGCAAAATATATTTGGATTTTCTGGAAAATCAGTTGCCTGTTTTATTAAAAGATATTTCCTTACAAACAAGAAGATATATGATATTACAACATGACGGGTGTTCTGCGCACTTTTCCAGTCGAGTTCGAGATTATTTGTACGCAAGTTATCCAAATAAATGAATTGGAAGGGGAAGTATATTTTCACAGCTAGCTTGTTTTCCGGACTTAACATGTCTGGACTTTTATCTGTGGGAAGATCATTATCATCAAAAATATCATAATCGTCATCATCATCACTGTTATCACCATTAATTGTTATTATGATTGGACTTATTTCGTTTATTTTATTTTCACGAGTCCACCAATCTTCTATTAGTTTCTCGCACTTGAATATACAGTTGCACCACACTTCTGGAGTTACAATTGAAAGTGCCTTTTGCCAAGTTTCTCGAACTGCGTCGTCGCTATAACCGTTAGGCCCAATGTGGTTGTCATTATATTATTTTGCTATTCCCCGTATATATTCGATGGTCTTAAACTGGCAATGATACGGTGGCAGACGTAAAACTTGATGACCGTAACTTTCAATAATCTGATCCACAACAAAGGTTTTTGGTTTTGCGTGGATATTTGCCAAACGTAATAATTCTGATTTTAGAATATGTTGTGTAAATGGTATATGTTCCTTTGTCAACCATTCTTTAATTTTATTAACAGTCCAAGAATTTGTTGGACTTTTGTTTAATACTTCAGAATGGTAAGGTGCATTGTCTAAAATAATTACGCTGGGGTCACTTAAACCTGGGGAAGTTTTTCATGTAACCATTTTACAAACATTTCTGTGTTCATATTATCGTGATAGTCACTTGATTTTGATTTAGATGCAAATATTAAATCAGCACCTTCTATAAAACACGATTTCCATCCTGCATGTAAAATTATGTGTCGCTTCCCTTCTCCATCAGTATGTTTGATAGACTTTACGTTATCATCTTGCCATATTCTCTTGGTTGCACCCCTAGAAAACATCCATGTTTCGTCTGCCCTTTCCCATTTGCCCTTTCTTCTTTTAATTTAGAATATTTTCTTAGAAAGGTAATTCTTTTATGCACAACAGAACTTCTTTCACAAAGGGCTTTTCTGTTATCCTCCTTTTGAAATTTAAATTTCAAATTATGTATCACTTGCCATAGACTTCTGCAAATTTCGTCAAGTTTTCTATCTTTTAATTCTGAGAGAATTGTATTTAAGGTCACATGTTCCTTGTTGGCTCGCATTCGATAAATGGTATCACGAATTTTAAATTTTTTTCTATTTGGAATATCTTTGGTTTTTAATGATAGGCGCGTTTTTCGGTGATCTTCTTTCGGCCGTTCATTATTGCGATTTTGTAATACTCCTCTTAGTTTGGTTTCACTAATTCCTAGAGCATCACAAACGCGTTGATGAATAGACATTACCGATTTTAAAGGACCGCCATTTTCTTTTTCATCCGTAAAATACTTATGTACACTATATATTAGACTATCTACATCTAACACACGTCTAGGCATTTTTAAATATTTCCACCAAACATACAATGTCAACACTGGTAAAGAATCAATTCAACTGCAATATTGTAACAAATTTATACCTACCCTAATGTTATTTTAATGTATTTTAAAATAAGACCATTAATGCAGTTTTTACCTAATTTTCTGGAAATTCGTTTACTGCAACTGGTTATCAATGAGTCATTAGCATAATTTTGTTAATCCGAAACCCGCGTAAATATAGCGAACCGACTTTACTTATGTTTATGCGTTTTTATTTATATCTAAGTTCGACAAAAGATCAACATGCAGTTTGTCCCATTTTGTTACGAATTTAATCTAGTTCCATTATGATTTACACTAAATAGGTGTTTCCATTAAACATTTTGAAGAAAAACAAATTTTAATTTTTTCTATTCGAATGTACCCTCTACCCATGACAATCACAAAACAATTCAATCGTCCACACTCTTTCTAATACCGCTTATTTCGTTAAAGTCGGTTGATCCAAACCAAAGTTATAGGTATTTATCTACAAATATTTTCCCACTCTCCCCCACCCTTTGTTTGAAAAAATAAAAAAAGTACTTGAACAATTGTGTGCGGAATTTAGGCCTCTTTCTAGTTTACTTATTTAACACTTGGTATAATTGGGCCTATTTCACAAAAAATTGGTTTTCAAATTTTTCTTCACAGTTTTTTCTCCTAAAGTTATAACGTTATAACATAAATAATTTCTGATATATATATATATATATATATATATATATAATATATATATATATATATATATATATATATATATATAAACTAAACCTTATAAAAGCTTTGAGCTATAGATTAAATAAATTGACACATCCAATTAATCGAAGGGAATCCTTTAAGTTATTGAGAAATATTCTAATAGAGAATTCATATCCTTCCTCTATCATCAATAAATACCTTTATTCGCATAGTTATGGATCCTCAATTTATGACATACCCGATGGTGACCAACTTAGAAACATCTCTAATAATTCTATAAATAGCACTGTTCTGCATAATACCGTTCTTGAGAATACTATCACACATTACTCTTCCTTACCTTATTTCCCTCAAGTTACTGAGAAACTTATTAAATTGTATAAACAAAATAATAAACCTGTTAAAATTGCTGTTAAGAATGCAAAAACTGTTAGAAATTTGTTCTCTAAAACTAAAACACCCTTGTCCACTTTGGAACAAGTGAACACAATTTATAAAATTCCATGCGCTAATTGCGATTTATGTTACATTGGTCAATCTGGTAGATCATTAAAAGGTCGTCTCACTTCACATCGTAGCGACATTAATTTATCGAAACACACTTGTGCCCTAGCACAACATGCGATAAATACAAAACATGAAGTGGATTTTAATGAAGTTAAGATCCTTGCCACTGAACGCAATCTAGCTAAAAGACAGTTTTTGGAAATGTGTTCAATATTAAAACACCCTAATGCATTGAATAAGAGAACTGACATAAGTAACTTGAGCCAAATATATCATGCTTTAATTTTGCAGAATTAGGCTACTTAATCTTTTCACTACATTAATGTCATATTAGGTGTACTAGTTGAACTTTTTTCCATTTTTCATAAAACAATTTATATACATAAATAGAAATAAAATAAATAAATATATCAATAAAATAACTTAATATCTTTACTTAATTTTACTATTACATATGCAACCCACATTGCATTTCAATACACTAATTACTTTAATTAGTGTTTCAAATTTTATATTAAAATAATACAAATATTGTAATTGATTCATAGAATCCTTTGCAAATCACAGCTCCAAGTATATTGAACCTTGGGCTGTTTGGAAATTATAAAATCGTTAACCACCTGGCTGTTTAACTAGCCATAATGATTAACGTCATTACATACTTATGAGGTTGAATGAAAATCTCCTGTTTGTAAATTTGGGCTGATTAGTGAGGGGAGTTGTGTTTACACTACCAACTTTTTTCACTGTGTTGTCCTTTGCAACCGGGTAGTCATCCAAACTCAGTTAAACTTAAATTAACCGCCCAAAATTTGGGTTGGTATTTACACCTTGTTGATCTGTCAAAAGTATTTTTGACCTCAAGGTTGGCTGTCTTTTTGCGGTTTAGTTCGTTCCTGTTTTATTAAACGCCATTTTCCCGGCGACATTCATAGGGCTTTGATCGGTAACTTCATATTTACTATTTTTTAAAATTTTATTAATATCACTTATAATGCTACCTAAAGTTAAAATCAAAGCTTAATATCCATTAAATAGTTGGAAGTTATTTATGATTTTCTTGGTTCTTACTCACTTATTAACATTAAATAACATTGAATTTACTTTAGACCACATGGTCATTTGCTGTGCTAATTTTTTACAAGTTCATATATGTTGTTAGTTGCTTAACTGTTTATACAAGATCAGCGTATTATGTCCATTTACTTAGTTTCATTCACATGTTTGTTAATAACATTGACTGCTACATATCTTTTTAAGGTAACAATTAACATCGTTTCCATGATTGTGTGGTTCTCATATTGTAATAATTTTTTAGATGAACTGATGATGCTTTCAAAACTCGAAAGCGAAACGTCTTCAAAATAGATAAAGTAGCCTATCAACTTTGTCTTTTATTTCTCCACCTAGAGACCGATATAAGAACCCACCACTCGTCTGAGTGATCCTTATATATATATATATATATATATATATATATATATATAGTTTGAGTTGAGTTCTTGAACCTTAATATATATTTTTTAGTGGATTCTCTTGGGCTTAGGTTCATAAAAAAGAAATTTAGTTTGATACTAAGACATTTTTATATATATTTTTTCCGACGTTTCGGCAGGAAATCCATGCCTTTTTCAAGAATATATATTGACTAAAAAAATTAACCTGACCTTGCATAGAGAAAACAGCACTATAACTACTTCATGGTACACCAAAAAAACCTGGTCGTCGAGATATCTAAATTTCAACTCTCATCATCCCCTGTCTCAAAAGAAATCAGTAGTTATCGGACTCGCTGATAGAGCTATTAGATTATCCGATCCTATCAATAGACCTCAGGCCATTAAAAAAGCAAAAACAGCACTTACACTTAATTCATACCCACACCACCTTATCGACAACACTTTCAAATCGCGACTGCATAAATTTTACAATAACAATAATAATAATAAAACCAACACGGTAAAGAAAAACTATATGTCTCTCCCCTATATAAAAGGATTGTCAGAACAAATAGCAAATCTTCTGTCTAAACATAATATTACGGTTGCTCATAAAGGTCACAATCTTTTGAAAAGGAATTTTACTAGATTGAAAACAAAAACCCCTCTATTAAAAAGATCACATGTTGTATATGAAATTCCCTGCTCGAATTGTGATGGAGTTTATATTGGACAAACCAGTCAACTACTTAATTCAAGAATACGTTCCCACAAATATGACAAAAAAAACTCAACCGCCCTCACAAAACATGAAAACGAAAAAAAACATAAATTTGATTTTGAGCAAACCAAGATCCTAAAAAGTGAACCCAACAGGAAGAAGAGAGAGCTTCTAGAGTCTATACAAATAAAAAAAAATAATAACGCAATAAATGATAAAAAAGATGTCAAAAATTTGAACAAAATATATTTTAACTTAATTTAAATATACATAAGTCAATCTCAGAACGCCTATGATGTTAAAATAACTAATTGTTTAAACGATAAGCTAACATCAATAAACAACACATTAGATTTAAAATACATTTTACTTTTAGTGACTTAGTGGGTATGTCCTATGTTTTAATATTATTTTAATTGTGACGTCTAATTGTTAACACCAAATCTTTACATGCTTGGTAAGTCAAAAGTTTATTTTTTAAACCATATTATGTCTGTCATAGAATGTTTTTTTTTAGTCAATATATATTCTTGAAAAAGGCATGGATTTCCTGCCGAAACGTCGGAAAAAATATATATAAAAATGTCTTAGTATCAAACTAAATTTCTTTTTTATGAACCTAAGCCCAAGAGAATCCACTAAAATATATATATATATATATATATATATATATATATATATATATATATATATATATATATATATATATATTGGATTGACGGTCGTACTCCTTTTTCCGATATATATATATATATATATATATATATATATATATATATATATATATATATATATATATATATATATTATCGGCTTATTGGACCACCCGGTACAACAACTAATACCAGATACATACAGTTTAAGCAAATATTGTAAACATTCTTTTTAGCTTTTATTTAAATGGTTATTAAATATTGCGATATATAAATCGAATATTAAAAAAAATCGTCAAAAATTGTACATTCAAACAATTTATAATAAAAGCTCTGTAGCTTATATCCGTCATGTTCGTTCATCAATAAAAATACTTTCCGTTTTCTTCTCGACATTAAAACATTGTAACCCACCGCACGTTCTGTAATGTTCAAAATTGATCCGTTCGAATACTGGATAAAATGCATTTGACAGAATGCACTAAAGGAAATTTTATCAGTTCTGTCTTTCAAAATAAAGAAAATAAATTTATTATCTTTGTTCTAACGTTATCTTTCAATATTCTGTGTTGTTACATTTTGTCTGATATTGTTAAATTATAAATTATATTTCAAGTAGAGTCTATAAAAAATTATGTCTTCCAGAAATTTAAAACTTATAAATTTATTTATTCCTCTCACAATGGGCTATTGTTCTGCTTTATAAACATTTATACAGTGTACTACAACGAAAATTTGACCCCCATCCAGAGGCTCAGTACATACGAGTTTCTTCAAAATAAAAAAAAAATCACGTAAACTTTGTATTGGGAGGGGGACAAATTTTTATGCAAAATTAATGCCCCCAAATGTAACCTTCTACTACCCCGTATCAATTCCCTCCCGTTTTTTTAAGCAAGTGTGGTCGAGTTTCATATCATTTGAAAGGTTTTTTTTATCTACACGACACTCTATTTTTTTTATCGGAATAACTTTGAAGACAATTTTGCATTTAACTAATTTATTGGTTGAACTCAGTTACAACAAAAAACCTAAAATTTTCTCAAATTAACCAAGTAAATGTTCGAAAGGACCACCTGTCACCTTGTAACCTTGGAAACGTTTTTTGGATGGTCCTAGAAAGGTCACCAATGGAGACACTGCGGACGGCACCCAGATGGTTGTTGGAGAGCGAGTCGTGAGTTCGAAACTAGCTTTTGGAACCGGGAATGGGTCCAATGCACGAAATAAGTAAAGATAGGACAGGATAAGATATGTGAGAAAAGATACAGAAATAAACAAGAAGATAGATGGGTAAAATTACCAAAGTTAAGATAAGATAGAAACAGGGCGCCACTGAACTTTTTGGGGTTTAAGGAAAAAATTAAGAAACCTTAAAAAAAAAGAGATAAGTAAATATATTTAAGATCAGAGATCAAACACAAGAAAAGATATTAATAGTTAATAATTAAATAAATTTGGTCAACACCCTACATAAACAAATAATAAATATATTAGGTGAACTCCGTCCACCTACTCATCTACAAAACTAAATCAGCCTGAGCTTTCTTCTCGTCGAAGGTATAATAAGAATTTAATATAATAAGCAAATATTCAGAGGTATTTTTATATCAGGAAACTTGTTAGGAGTTGACAAATAAAATTTATTAATAAAACAAAAGCAATATAAAAAAGTGGTTAAATCTTTGTAAGTAGGTATATTTAAAAAACCCTTAAAAGGGCTACATCAAATTAACACGAACGTTTTCGGAATAATAATTCCATCATCAGGTTAAAAGCAGGTTAACATGCCTGAGCCACCAAAATATTAGGGTAAAAACCCTTTAAAGTAAATAAGCTTACCAAAGATTGTACATATTGTTGTAAATAATTATTGATGTTTAATATACTTATTATTATATTATACTTCAGGTAACATACACTTATGCCTTACGTGAGTACCAGCGTCCAGAGAGAAGACCTCTTCAAACGGACTTTAGATGTAACAGTTACCACACGTATTTCACACGAGTTATTTAGTGTCATTTTAACCAACCGGATCAGTTTCTTTGGTATACCCAAATGTTCCATTGCCCGATACATTTTGACTCCATCGACTCTATCATATGCTTGTCCAAAATCCACAAACAAAACATGCAGGGGAACTTTACCTTCATAACAAGTCGTTTGTATCTCTTTTAATGAGAAGATTTGGTCTACAGTAGATCTGTTCTTTTATAAAGCCGGCCTGATACTTATGTAGGATGCTTTCGTATAGCAATTTAGTTTATTTCTCAATATTCTTGCCAAGATTTTGTATACCGTTTTTAGTAAGGCTATATCCTTATAGTTTTCACCCTTCAGTTTGTCTTCTTTTTTATACAGAGGGCATATGCGAGCCTCATACTACTCCGATGGCATTATTTCCTTTTCCTATACTTGCACTTGTAGCTGATATATTTTTCTTTGTAGTTGTTCTTCACCAAACTTGATCATTTCTATGCATATGTCACTTTACCAGGACTTCTGTTATTTTTCATTTCTTGTATTGCTGTCACCACCTCCTCTGTAGGCTGCCTATAACTACCGCATCTTCTCCAACCGTCCAGTTGTCTACTGCTTCGTGCTCTACCTCACCATTTAATAATTCTTCAAAATGTTTTTTCCATTCCGTCATTATTTCTGCCGGATCGCTAATTAAATTTCCGTCTTTATCTTTCATATTACTACAGTGGCTTTGGTAACCTTTTCCTATCTTTTTAACTTCTTGATAGAACGACCTTACCTCTTTGTTTGTAAAATTCTCTTCTATCTCTTTTAATTTCAACTCATTGTGGTTCTCTTTTCCTTCTACACAGAGCTTTCAATCTTCTCGAATTATTCTATATTCTTGTTTTGTACACTCTCTATTATCTGTTTATATAATTGTATGATCTTCTTCTTTTCTTTTCTATCGCCTGACACTCTTCGTCAAACCAATCCTGGTTTGTACTTCTGTTGGAGTCGCACTTAACTATTTTCTCGCTAGCTTCTCCTACGGCAGATTTAATTTGTTACCAGGCTTGATCTGTCTGTAAACATTGGTCACATTGTTGTAGAATTTGATTAATTTCTTCTTCATATTTATTTTTTAGTTCCACTTCCTTAAGTTTTTCAATATTGTACTTTCTCTTCGTTTTATTGTTCTTTCAGCTCCGTTCTTTCAGCCTCCTCCCACATGTGACTTTAACGAGGTAATGTTCCGAGTCGATTTCAGCTCCTCTCATACTTCTTACCTTCTGAACGATATTCATATTTACTTTCAATCATAACATGATCTATTTGATTCACCTTCCTTCCATCTGTAGAGACTCACGTACCTTTCTATATCTCTTTTCGTTTTAGTTGTGTGCTTCTCACCACCATGTTTTTCTCCATGGCAAATCCAATAAGTCTTTGATCATTATCGTTTGTTACTTCGTATTTACTGTAGTTACCAGTTACTGCAGTGTACAGAGGTTACTTTCGCACTTTAGCATTACAATCACCTATTATTATTTTTATATTACGTTTAGGTAGGCGCTCGTATTCATCATGTAGCTTTTCATGGTAAAGATCATTTATTTCGTCGTCCTTGTCTTCTGACGGTGCATGAATATTGATTATACTCCAATTCCTTTTCTTACTTTTAATTCGTATTGAACACATCCTCTCAGAGATAGGATTAAAGCTATCACTTTGTCCTTGATACATTCAGCTACTAAAAAACCAGTTCCAAGCATTCTATTTTTACCTCCACTTTTGAAGAGCACCATATCTTATATATCAGTTATTTCCGATCCTAATTGTTTTGTCTCTTGAAGAGCCATTAAATCGATTTTATACTTCCTTGCCTCATTCATTAGTTCTTTTACCGCACCTTCATAAAAGGTTTCTCTGACATTCCATGTAGCTAAATGTATCGTGTTATTCTTTCGGCTTTACCTTTGTATTACTGTCTTGTTTTGTTTCGTTTTCATAGTTCGTAATCCTTTTCTTCGCATTGTTCATTATCATGTCTTTCATTTTCATGCTGGTGCTTAGTTTTTCCTTTGGTCTCTACCACCAACGTTTGGTTCACTCCATCCCAGCGCCATATTTCCTGATCGGAATATATTTTTATATCCTACTTTTACTTTTCTTCCTTCCTTTCTTAGTTTTTGCGCTTTCTGTCTGACATATTTCTGTTTAATTCTGTCCTTATTTGACAGGTGATTCTTGATATAAACTAGACTTTTTCTTCGGTTTCTTAATTTGCTTTTGTTTCGCATAACTTTTCATTTGTCCTCTTCCTTTTCTAGCTAAATTTTTTATTTCATGTTTTAGAGTCTCTGAGACATTTGTATCTATGTTCCGGCCTTTTTCTTTGAGTTGTCAAATAACTATATATATATATATATATATATATATATATATATATATATATATATATATATATATATATATATATAATATATATATTCGTATGAAGTTTACACAGTGCAGTTTTTACATAAAGAAAAGAAAGAAAAAAGTGACAATAACAAGAATAAATAAGTAAGTAAATAAGTAAACACTGACACAGAAAATATAAAATTTAAATTTTTAAAATTAAAGTCGAAGGTTACATCCTCGAAGCCAATTTGTCGCCTTGGAAGTAAGTTGGTGGATTTCTTGAAGGCTGCCAGAGAACTTGGTGGCTGGACACTCGAAGACGATGTGGTTAGTTGTTTGTTCAGCGGCGCTGCATTTGTCACATTCCGGGCTGGCATTTATACCCCATTGATTCAGTGATTTGTTACTAATTCCATGACCAACTCGTATCCTATTTAGGTTGCACCATTCAAGACGGGGAAGAGAAAAGCCGTCTGGTTTGATTGTGGGGTTTTCTATCAGATTGGAATTTCTAATGTCTGGATTACATTCGCCCATCCAGTGCTCTTCGGTAGTAAAAACAGCCAATTTTGTAGCAGTTCTAGTAGGTGCATGTCTGGATTTCAGTCTTAACTGCCTTTGGTGTAGTTCAGCGATGTCTGTGTTTATCGGTAGTTCTGGGTTTTGTTGGCATTTTTGAACTAGAGTGTTGAGTGCGGCTAGTCGTCTTGTTGCTGGTGGAGCGATGTTGCTTAAAACTGGAAGCCACTGGGTTGGTGTGGGCTTTATAGTTCCCGTTATGTGCCTCATTGTTTGATTTAACTGGGTATCTATGACTTTTGTGTGATGACTGTTTAGCCAGACAGGAGCGCAGTATTCTCCAGTAGGATATACTAAGGACAGCTCGCTCGTTCTTATTACCTCTGCATTCGACCCCCATGATGTATTTGCTAACTTATGGATAATATTATTGCGGGTCTTAATTTTTGCTGAAGTGTTTTCCAAATGCTTTTTGAATGTTAGGGTACGATCTAGAGTTACGCCGAGGTATTTTGGGTTATAACTAACTATATAGTTATAAATAACTATATGATGTTCTTTCAAGTGATTTGTTGTTTTTCTCTACGATAAAGATCTTTTTTTTTCACCTGTTGTAATATCTGGGACGTCTTAAAAGCCTACATTTTGGATTTTTTGTATTCGATCATTACTATTGTTAAAATCTATTAAAACAATTTTATTAGCTAAAGAATATGATATCAGTTGTAGCTATCGATGTTATTACACTTCTCATATTCCATAGTAGTTTTTTACTCATTTTTTTCTAGGGATAAAATGCATAGTTTCAGGAATTAATTGTCATCTTAACAAACTATACGCTGTATATGCATTTTTCCTTCTTTTACATAATTCATTAATTTTTAACTTACAATGATAAACAACTGGGACATCTCGAAACATTCCAAATATTAGTGTAGTAATTATTCAGAATTTTAAACTTATTATTCTACGCGTATAAACTTGTGGTTTTCTTAAAATTCCCTAAGCCAAGAAACAATTTACGCTACATTTTTTTGCTTTCAACTTCTAGTAGCATGAATTTATGAACATAATTCCTTGCAAGCCAAATTAAATTATTGATTTTCTGTCCGGATACATACCGACACTACTCAATAAGTAGCGAGCGATATGCCGACAAGCTAATGCGAATTTTTTGCTGTTGTTTCTATAACTCAGACTCGACGAAAAACAACAGTGACGTATAATACAGCATTGTTAGTGTAGGCCAGTATTCACAAAAGCTGTGAAACGTGCAAAGGAATTATTCAAGTAGAAAATTACTAGTATGATTCATAAAAATAAAAAAAGAGACATAAAAAATATACAACATACATACATACATACATACATATATATATATATGTATATATATATATATATATATATATATATTATATATAATGTTATATATATATATATATATATATATATATATATATATATATATATATATATATATATAATGTTATGATATGTAAAATTAAAAATAATATTGGTTTGCTCTTAATATATTTCAAAATACAAAATATAATAATTCAAATAATTCAACTAATAAACTATAAAAGATATTTCGAAGAAACGAAAGTCCATTATCCTGTATTACCTGTAGTGAACAAAATTAAAAGATATGCATAAATTATTTTCTTTGTAAAATATATTCAATTGACGTGAGTGAACTTAGTGAAATCGGGAACAATGCAAGCGATTTTCCAAATAGACTTGTTCGTCGATACAGTGAATAAGACAATAGAATAGGAATAATTAAAAAATATAATTCTAATATAAGTCTCCTGATTAAGCTGACAAAAAATCAGCGAAATATAGAGAAATAAAAGAAAAGAGTTTTTTTATATAACAGACCGCATACCAATACACAAATACAATTAATTATATATATATATATATATATATATATACATATATAGTTTGGGTTTAGTTCTTAAACCTTAATATATTTTTTAGTGGATTTTCTTGGGCTTAGGTTCATAAAAAAATTAATTTGATACTAAGACATTTTTATATACTTTTTTCGACGTTTTGGCCGGAAATCTATGCCTTTTTCAAGAAATAATATTGACTAAAAAAACATTTTATGACAGACATAATACGGTTTAAAAGTTAAATTTGTACATGCTTGGTAAGTAAAAACTAGTTTTTGTAGATCTGTTTTTATAATAATATTTTATAGAATTGTTGGGCATACATTGGATATTATTAGCCGTTCTCTAGGAGTAGCTAATCTTCTTCTTTGAGTTATTAGATTTTGTACGTGATTTTTCTATTTCCTTGATCAGTATTGATAAAAATGTCAAATAATTCTTCTTTAGATAAATAAATGCAAATTCTATTATTAGCTATACGTGAACAGAACATTAAAATAAAGATATAACTGATTCCAGTGATAGAAGACAATCTTCTAATTTTACAATTTCTAATGAACTGAATACCATAGTTTGCATTCTGAATGGAAAATTAAGAGTATTGGTAACTAATAAATATTTTTTTAAAATTGTTGGTGAAATACGAGGATTGTATTTTTACAGACTTTAAGTCCTTTTTCTGCTATTTAAAATATGTGCCACCAAGATCGATATACTTTGATATACGTTCAAACCAATTTGGTAAAACAGTTATTTCAGTCTTTAGTTAACACCTGCAAAATCGCTGTTTTAAAGGTATTGGATATCATTATCACTATCTTTATCTAGTGCTGCTCTGAAGAGTTCTATTGAACTGCATTTAAACCAGTACCTTAAATTCTTCAAAAATGACACTCTTCTTCTTCGTATACCCCTTCCTCCTCTTAAATCGCCCTGTATTCGCTGAGTAGTTCATATTGCTGTTTTCTCTTTACCTGTAACAGATATTGTAACTTTCTTATTTTTATTGTGTTGATTATTTCGAATTCTTTGCCCATTTCTCGCAATACTTCCGTATTAGTTTTCTTGTGTGTCCATGCTATTCTAAGCATCCTCCTCAACACCACATTTCCAACCACTGTAACTTATTTATTTGTTCTTGCTTCAATATCTAGCTTTCAAAATCCATATTGCAATATCGAAAACACGTAGCATCTCAGTGCGCTTACTCTCAGTTCTAATCTAAGGTCTTTGTTGCAGAGAATTGTTATTATTGTTACAAACGAATTTCTTGCTATTTCCATTCTGGCTCTTATTTTGGTTGTTTAATTATTATCGTCTGAAATCCAGATTCTTAGGTATTTGTATTTATCAACCCTTTCTATCGATACATTTGCCAAATGTACTAACAATACTATAAACTTATTAATCTATTTTTGAGCTTCCTTTATTAAACCGGTCCAATATTTTTCGACACCAATTAACGCGAACCGTTTTTTGTTCTTCTGTGAACAAACGAGGGATCCAACGGAACACTTACTTCGTAACACCTAGTTCTTCATGAAACATCTTTTGCATCGAAGTCTTTGAAATTCCCAAAGATGCCTCTATCTTCCAGTATGTTAGTCATCCTTAATGAGCTGATGATCCGTATTAACGTTTTGCTATGTGATTGTTGTTTTAGGTGCACTTTGTCCGAATTCGTCGCTAAGACGTTAAGACCGCGGTGACATTCACATTACCAGTGGAAAATAGTTGACTAGTGTGATACTTTATTCCCAAACACAGAAACCATTTCAGCAAGAGATTGCTGTTGGCATAATCCTCTCCGAAAATTGTAAAAAATTATTGCTCGAAAAATGTTCTCGGCTAAGATCCATTTTTTGACCAACTTGCTAATTTCAAAAATTCACTGTATCTACACGACTTGCTTTATCGCAATGAAACTCTTGATTTATTTTGATTGATTAAAAAAAAATTGTGATTACATTTGCGTCTAAGGGATCTACTAGTGGCGCTGTCTAAGCAGCTATATACTTCGGCTATATATAATATATATTATTCCGCTGCTATATATAATTCTGAATTAATATTGTCCATTTATATAAACTTTAAAACTAGTTGTTATATCTGAATGCGGTCCTGTATCAAAACTATAACCAGACAATTAAGCTGGTGTAAAAAAAGTCAAAAAAGATAAAAGATTATTGTTTGTATTTGAAATATACAGTACTAATAATTATTCATGTTATATAATAATCTGACTTATAGAGCCTCTGATGTTACTCTTACTCAGGAACTTCACCAACGTACTCGTCAGATTTTCAACGGGTATAATTAACTTAAAATGTACTTAATTTTTTACTATACTTAATGTATGTGTTTTTTTATCATTTTATCAATGTTTCATATTCATAAAGCCAAGTAAACACATGTCAATAAACTGAGAAAGTAGCTGGCATGCCAGTTGCTAGCATAAGCCAGTAAATAACAAGCACAAAACACATTTGCTAGTAATTGGCATGCCAGCAGCTCGCTTGCCTATACTGACCAGATGAAAAAGCAGGGTAAATTTTAACACATGCCAGTGCTAATAAACAATCAAGTAATTTTCATCTGAAACTAAAGTAGTTGTTTTGTAATTAAAAGTTTTTACGTTTCCAACAAAAAAAAAGAGGGATCCATTGAACGTATTCGGAATAAATTCAACAAGCAAATATTACTGAGGACCACAGATATTGTTAGGAATTTAATAATGAATAAAAAGCGAAACTCAAAAAAGAAAAAAAAATTGTGTTATAAATTGGATTGGTAGGCGAGAAAATCTTGGAGCAATTATTTATTTTGGACTTTATGTTTCTTTCTAGTAATACCTTAACCAATTTCCTCTTAAATTTTTGTGTAAGCATTGTCACGGGTTAGTTTATTTTTACATATATAGAGATCATTTAGAATTCAAAAGACACTCCAATTCTCTATATGTAGCAATAAATTTTTTGATGGTTTTTTCATCACCCCAACGAAACATTTTTTAAATTAACAAGTTTAAAAATAAAACGATTAATTTTTATCAGCAATACAATAAATCTGACAATTCTCTGCTAGCTATGCCCGTAGCGGTAGCGCGCGTTCACACATGCCAGTGACACTCCCCACGCATGCGCCTTGCATCTCACAGCATGCTACTAGCAAGAAAAATCAAATTCTTTGCGATTAGCTAGCATGCCAGGAACTAGCATGCCAGTTAACGTACACACTTGCCAGTTTGGGGACAGTAGCTGGTGCTTGCTAGGTACTGGTATGCCATTGTGCTATACATTATAGTAACAGGCATGTGTATCGCCGGCTTAAAACAGGTAAATATATTTTTCTACTCTCTTACTAATAAATTGTATATTACCTACTATTTGGATGCTAAGTAAATGCATCATAACAGATACTGACACGTAATGACTGGCACGTAATAAAAAAAATTACGCTTCAGTTCTATAAAAATGTGTAATATCACATAAGCCTTGTAAGTCAGTTGGTCGAGTTACCATGGAAACGAATTAACAGGCGTTGTTTTGACAGGTTAAAAATTATTAATCTGTCAGTGTAAATATAGTGGTAATTTAATTTTTATTTTTATAAACAAAAATAATGGTAGAAAAAGTATAGTACACAACTTGAGTTGTAAGCTTATTACATGCTTGTAAAATTACTGCGCTCGCCGCTACACGGCTCGCGCGCAACTTTTTTACTCGCATGTAATAAGCTTCTTACAACTCTCGTTATGTAATATACTATTTTTAAATGATTCGAATAAACGTTACTGCTACTATTGTTCGATGCATAAACAATAATAATGGTCAAAATTTCTAAAGAAAGTATCTTTGAGTGAAGATAAAAATACGAATATGACTATTAAACAATAGAGGTTGGTGGCAGGAGGGTGAAAATTTAGGGTTATTAGTATTTGTTGATGCCAAATTATAAAGAAATAAAAAAATGTCTAAAACAAAAATGTATTCTGGAAAGAGCCACCCTTATAAGTTAGGTCTATAAAAGCGACTTATTCTTAGATCCACCAAATATACCCAAAAAGTTTGATTAAAATCGGTTAAGCCATTTTATAGAACTATAGCAGAATAAACTCAACACAAAAATAAACAGAAGAAGAAAATTTAAAGTTTTAAAGTTAATTCAACTGTTTTTAAGAATTAATTCCAAAAACTTTGTATTTCAATAAAAAAACTCTTGTACACACACTATATCATCAAATCTTCTAATTAAGCCCTTTGAAATTACGGCAGTAAAATTTGTTAGTCCGTTTGTAACATCCCCGTTTCTCCACCTTGTACAGATCCCCCATTAATCATTATAATAGGAAAATTTCATCTTCAAATTAATGACCCTTCTCGAAAGTCTCCATATTATCTTCAACTGACTTTTATGAAAAGTTACAGAGAAAGATGCTTTTGAGATAAAAAATGAACCCCACTTAACAAACTAAAAGTTTAAATGGAAACGAGTGTTGAAAATAACGGATTAGCAGCAATTCCGGATACGTCATCAAATTATTCGAGAATTTATCTTTGCAGTTAGTAAAGTTTTTATTATTTTGACATGTGTTTTTAAAAAAAAGAGGTGCTCATTTGAAAACAGACATATCTTGTATACAGACTACAGTAAACAATTAATATGTGCAGGTTTTTATACAGCGTTCCACAAAAGTAGCAGACCATATATTAAACTAACCTAAGTTG
Source organism: Diabrotica balteata (assembly GCA_918026665.1). Taxonomy (NCBI): domain Eukaryota; kingdom Metazoa; phylum Arthropoda; class Insecta; order Coleoptera; family Chrysomelidae; genus Diabrotica; species Diabrotica balteata. Next base: position 41,508,338 of record OU898282.1, on the reverse strand, counting down.
GTGTCTGTCTGTCTGAAAAAATATGCCTTTGGTTAGTAAGCCGCCTAATTGGCAAAATATATTTTGTTCTCCTCGTCGACTAGCAACCGAAAGGACTAGTCATCGAGCCCGCGCTTTTCACACGTGATGTTGATGTTCAGGTTTTGCAACGATAGACCCTTTGACCTGCATAATGGACTGTTTTGACTGAGGGCAGTCTTGCTTAAGGCGTCTTTTGATTCAGATAATTCTTTATGTATGTGTGTATGAAAGAAGTCAGAATTCACTCGATGTGACTATGTCGTTGGCGTGGCTGCTATAACAAAAATTTGACAGAAAAGTTTAAGACAAGGAATTGTAGAAGAAATATGGTAATGGGTGGGATGTGTATTTCCAGGTGTATACGACCATCACACAACCCGTGATATATGATTTTTGATTTTAATTGTTAGCATAACTGGTTAGTAAAATAAAACATAGCTTAACACATTGGCTATCGAGAGCAAATTTTTAAATCTCACTTGATGTCGGTAATATGAGATAATGCAGACGTGCCGCACATAAACAAAAATTTATTGTTACTATGGGTTACAGACCCTGGGAGGCATGTGTCATTGCTATTCGTTTTAGCTTGTTGGTGCTTGACGTTGAACATATTCAGTTTCAGTTTATTGTAGTTCATTGAAGTGTGAGCAGTACTTGTTAAAATGTCGAAAAGGGCAAGATATATGGTGAATATAGTAAAACAAAAGGTGATAGAAATTGCAAAGAAGCAAACAATCAGTGATCATAAAAACTTTAGAGACAGTTCTGAAACAAATAATATTTTAAATAAATTACATGATAATGCATGGTTGATTGAAAGTCATAAAAATTTAATAATGAAAACAAACAACAATTCATAGTCTTCATCTTATGCCGACAATATCAAAGATCCCTTTGACAGTGACGATTTATTTCTGGATAAAAGGTATTTTCCTAAATCTTCTTCATTCTCCAATTTAAATTTTTTTATTGATAGTGATGATGAAATTATTACCAAATTATATCAGCAAGTTGCATCAGATAATAATGAACACAGTGCTGAGAATGGTGATAGTGATGAATGGTGTGATTTTGAAGAAGATATACATAATAACGATTTTGTAGTAAGAAAGAATACATTAGTTGGTATTGAACCACATGCGGTACAGAAACCAATGACGTTTTCAGTCATTTCGTAACTGATGAAATATTGGATATTATTGTTAATGAAACCAATATTTATGCTGTTCAACTAATTGTTGCATGCAACACTCAGATAATAGGGGTAATAATCGCAATAGGTCTCACTCAGATACCACATTTCAATGTATATTGGTCTAAAGATGATATATTTTATAACAAATTTATCGCATAAGTTTTAACTCGAGATTGCTTTTTGCTTTTATGAAACCTCTTCATTTTAAAAATAATCAGACATCTAATACCACTAATGGATTATGCAAAATAGAAAGTTTAATTACGAAGACGATTTAAAATTTTCAAAGAATAATGTAGACTGGAAACATACTCGTTAATATATATATATATATATATATATATATATATATATATATATATATATATAATATATATATATATGTGTATATATAATATAAAATTAATATTTCTTAGGTTCAATAAAGATATGTTACATGTGGAACTAGATTTTATTTTCCATTGCAATTAATCAACGTTTCGGCAGGAAACCCTTGCCTTTGTCAAGATTCTAAAATGTGTATATATATATAAGGACAAACAGATATTGTAAAATATGTATATATATATGACTTACCAAAACGTAAAACGTGACACAGACATTAAACGAACTGACATATAAAAGTTGATATCTGATATCTCATTGTTTACTGTCATTAGTATATAATTATTTTTATATGGGCGTATTTAACCTAACCCAAGAAATATTAATTTTATATTAAATATAATACGGTTCAAAGAAACTCAAAACTACAATATATATATATATATATATATATATAGATCAATCTATAGTACCTTTTAGAGAAGAACTCCATTTTCGTTAGTACATCCCCAACAAAACTCATAAATATGGAGTTCGCATATACAACTATACAAACTCTGTTCTTCTGAAGGCTATACTTTCAATATAAGTATTTACAGAGAAAAAAATGAACAACAACCAGCTAATTTAGCACACTATGTAGCTGTTGTTCTAAAATTACTTCAGTGTATCACAGGTAAAGCTGGCAAAAGATTATTTGCCGATAACCTTTATTCAGGAATATCTCCTGTTAAAGATTGTTAGCAAAAAATATGATGTACTATGAGACTCTAGGAGGAAACAGAAAAGAAATACCACCTATTTTGAACGAGTCCAAGAAGATGAAGCAAACAGAAGTCATTGAAAAAAATGAACTAAGTATATGAATATGGGACCTGTGTTAATAATTTCAAGTATTCCTGCCCATACTAAGCAGTTAATTTTGACAGGAAAGCAATATAGACAAAAAAGAAATATTGTGAAACCGAAGTAGTAGTAGTAGTACTTCTGTGTACTAGAAGGATGAAGTACTTATATGTAGTTACACACGAACAGAATAGACCATAAAGTATCTCCGGGGCATGTGACGCAAGAACTAGTATATTAGGTATTTAACTGCCGCAGTCAAGGTGTTAATAAACAAATAGATACTATCGCATACAACATTAATTTTTTTGGTGAGCGCAATACTCATTTTGTTTTTTTTTGGCCTTCAGCTACAGCATATGTAAGACTATCCCGTGGCTATAATATTTATTATTTATTTTCTGGGTGTTTTTTATATCCTGTTAATTGCTCTCTGGGCTATGTATATAACGTCCTTATATTTTCGTCTCTTAACTTCTTAACATTCTGTTCGGTTGGTCCCTGAGGTCGCTAAACATAACGTGTGCTTTCTCGTCCAACATACTTAGGATTCTCTTTTGCTGCGTGTATTTAAATACGTACATTAACAGGACATATCTGGCCTGTTTTGGCTTTTTAAATCGTGTGTTATACAGGCTTTCTTCCCTATAGTTTCCTACTCGGTCGGCCTTTTCATTGTTGACACATGACGGCTTGTGGATTTTTAGTCTCAGCAGCCAGAAGTCTCTACTTTTGGCTGCTATTGCAGATTTGTCTGCGTACAAACCTAGCATCAATTTAGGTTCAGTTAGTGTGTCTGCTGTATAAATGATGTACGGATAAGGTGACAACTTCGTGCGGTAATCCAGCCTCCATGATTTCGACTGAGTTGCTTTAAATCTTTGTTGTCTAGATACGATGTAAGGAGATATATTATCAATTTACTAAAACCATTTAATCTTACGTTAGGTAATTTTAATGTTCTAATACCTTTTACTTTTTTATTGTGTGTTTGCTTGCTCAATATTATATATTCTATAGCTAGTTAAACTACAGCTGGCTCCGCTTCTCGCATCCTAATTTCCAGCGTTTTCTGTCAAAGCAATCTTCAGTTGTTAGATCTCTGGCGGTCATTGCATCGTCGACATCGTCTCTCCAGGATCGTCTTGGTCTACCTCGTTTTCTTCTAGTTGGCGGAGTCCATTCTTCTATTTTTTTTGGCCATCTATTTTCCGGCATTCTCTGAAGGTGTCCATACCAGTTAAGTCTTTTGGCTTCGATTGTGTCTATTATGTCTAGATCGATTTCCATTTCTCTCCGAATATCTTCGTTTCTCACCCTATCAAGTCTAGTGAGCTGGCAACATCGTCTCCAGTAGTTCATTTCCATGGCCTTAATTTTTGATTTGTTTCTTTGGTTTATTTCCCAGAGTTCGGCGCCGTACAGTCCAATACTTTCTATTATTGTTTTATAAATTCTTCTTTTATTTTCTTTTGTTATTTTTTTATTCCATAATAGTCCGTGTAGCTGTCTGGTGGCTGATCTTGCTTGGCCAATCCTGGAATGTATTTCTTCGCTACTTCCTGCTTTTGATGTTATTTGGACTCCCAAGTACTTAAAATTGTCTGTTGGTTTTATAGTTCCCATTTCAATTTGTAGGCTTTCTGGTTTTTCTCCTACAACTAAGTACCCAGTTTTTTGTATATTAATTGTAAGGCCCCATTTGGTGTACTCATCTTCCAGTTTTCTAAGCATGTAGCTTATATCACTTCGTCATCAACTAGAATGGCTTGGTCGTCAGCGAAATGTATCGTGTACAATCTATCATCTCCGATTGGGATGCCTATATTGCAGCACTTTCTTCTCCACAGTGAGAGTTCCTCATTTAGAAATATTTTGAAGAGTGTAGGTGCTATGCAGCAGCCTTGCTTAAGGCCCTTACTAATAGGAATTTCTCTAGTTAATCTATTTCCAGTTTTAATGTTTGCCGTCATATTTTTGTAGAGCTGTTGTACTGCTTGTATATTCTTTTTGCTTATTCCTTGTTTTTCCATTGCTACCCAAAGCATTGAAAGTGGTACACTATCGTAAAAAACGTATAAAAAAACGTTTATTTAATCCATATAACTATACTGAGTGGAAACATGGACTCTTGAAATTACAAGTATGAGGCGTATAGAAGCCTTTGAGATGTGGGTTTTTCGAAGTATGCTAAAGATCTCTTGGACAGAGCACGTGACCAACAACGAGGTGCTAAGAAGAATAGGTACTGAGAGAGAACTCCTAAATATTGTAAAAAACAGAAAAACGAGTTATCTAGGACATATTTACAAAGGAGAAAAATGCAACTTTCTAACGAACTATAATGGAAGGGAAAGTAGAAGGAAGAAAAGGTCCAGAAAGAAGAAAATGCTCCTGGTTGAAGAATGTAAGAGACTGAATAGATATGGACACACATTCGATACTAAGAACAGCTCAATATAGAGAGCAATTTGCTGTAGATATAGCCAACCTTCAGTAATTGAGAAGGTACCTTAAGAAGAAGATACCTTGTTAATTTATGCCCTTGGGTATTTGTAAACGTCTGTTTTTGTTGTGGTTTATGTGAAAAGAATGTGTTATCTATTCGTAAGATGTTCTAAGTGCAGTTATTAATTAGTGCTACTTTATTTTGATTTATTGTCTCTTCGCTGAAACGAAATTATTGGCTCTAATACTTGGCTCGATATAGTAACTATGTTGAAATCTCCCAGTTTTCATAATGTTGGAAAATCATCTTAAATAACTGTGGTTATCCTAAATCTTTCATTATCCTAGATGTGTACCTTTTAAAAAAGAAACAATAAACATTATATTGCACAAATAAACAAAAAATGCACCAATTCAATAAATATTAACCATTTCGATTGTTTATTCATCAAGAATGATGAGATTGATCCGAAAAATCCCTTTCCTATGTCATTAGTAAATTCGGTAATTTCTGTGTGCCACTGAGTTTTGTAAATAACATTAGGCGGGTAGAAAAAAACTTAACTCGATAAAATATTTGTTTTGAAGCAGGGTCATGGTGTAGCTTTAATCTCAATGAATGTTTTATCGTATGATAAAATTAAACGATATATACTCGAAGTAATATAATGCCGAACAAAAAATATTGACCAAACATTTAATTAAAAAGCTTGGAGGGACTATAGGCTTAGCATACTTTATTGGCGCCTGTATTTTTAGCCGCATAGAGGTGATGAAAAAATGGATAGAACAAATAATGCGAAATTAAAAATATTTTAAAAATAGATCTAATATGTCGTTATTGTTGGAATACATATGGAAAGCTTTTAAAAATGAATAGATAGGAGGCAAATTCGGTATTTTTTGTGAGAAGACATATTCAGTAGCTATATTTAACACTGAACATAAACTGTAAATACGGTTTGTTATTTGTCCAAAAATAAATCTTTAAAGAGTAAGCTTGCCTTATCTTTTATTGCAGTATGCAAAAGATAGGAAGAGTTCCCAATGAATTAATAAACACGGAGGCTGGTACAAAAAGAAAAAGAGGCCGCCCCCGAAGAAAATGGCTGGAGTCGGCAAAAGAAGATCTGAAGTCGCTGCGGGTACAAGATTGGAAAAACTTAGCACAAGATAGAAAGAAATAGAAGAAAACCGTTGAAGCCTTGGGCCTTTGAGGCCTGTTGAGCTGAACTATATATATATATATATATATATATATATATATATATATATATATATATATATATATATATATATATATATATATATATATATATATATATGCAAAAGATATCTTGTTAAATGATTTTTTTTTACTTTGTGAGTATTCTTCTTCTTCACGTGCCATATCTAAATTACTCGACGTTGGCAATAAACATTGCGAAGGCTTCTCGATCTTTTGCAATATGGAATAATTGTCCTTTATTTGATATTTGAGTCCATTCACGAATGTTTTTTAACCAAGAAACTTGTTTTCTTCCTACACCTCTACGGCCCTCTATTTTGCCCTTAAGGATTAGTTGTAATATTTTATATCGACTTCCCCTTACTATATGTCCCAGATAGGACATTTTTCGCTAACAGTCTTTAGCAGTTCTCTATCTTTATTGACGCTCCTTAGTACTTCTTCATTAGTTTTCCTTGCTCTCCAAGGTATCTTCAGCATTCGTCTATGAACGCACATTTCCAATGCTTTAATTTTGTTCATAATAGATACTTATAGCGTCCACACTTCTGCACTATATAGCTATACGTTGCTACATATATTGTGAGTATTATCTATATAAAATATTAGTAAAGAATTCGTAACATTATTTTTTGCTACTTTCGGTATGATCAGTATGGAAAGTCTGGAACTAAGGATTGCTGTATAAAATAAAGCAGAGTATGACTACGAGTATAAATGATGAAATATCTACTTGCATTATATCTAGCCAACACGAGTTTGGAAGTTCAGATCGGAAAACTCTATGTCAAGTCGGAACCATCGAGGCTGGAGTACCGCAGGGAGCGGTACTTCTTATTCGTACCTCATTCGTACACCATCTATACAACAACCACACCAACTGAACCTAGATCAATGCTAAGTTTATACGCAGACGAATCTGCAATAGCAGCCAAAAGTAGAGATTCAGATCTAGCTGCAAGACACTTAAAAATATCACAAAACAGACATGCAAACATGGTTCATACATTGCAAGATCGCAGTTATCACTAATAAAACACAAGCCATTATGTACCAACAGCGGAAAGGTCGACCAAGTAAGGAATTATCTCTGTTCAACATCCCAACATAATGGTCAAACCAAGCCAAATATCTAGGTATAACACTGAATAAAAAGCTAATTTTCACGAAGCATGTATGTCAAACGGTCCACAAAGCCAAAATATACTAGGTACGTCCCGTTAAGGTGTGCATTTAAAGACTCACAGTAAAAAAGAATCCTAAGAATGATAAACAAGAAAGCACACGTGATATTTAGCTACCTTAGGAACCATCCTAACCGAATATTTAGTGAGTTGAGAGACTATAACGAAAATGTAAGGACGGTACATAGACAGTCTAGGCAGCAGTTAGCAGGATATAGAGAAAACCCAGAAAATCAATAAGAAATAAGATAGCCAGGGGATAGTCTGACATATCCAGTAAAGGAAGGTCGAAAAACTAACAAAATAACCAATGCTAAACAAGAAAATTAGTATCTTACCTAATATTATCTTTTTTTACAACCACTTTCTTTTACTATTACTTATCTTAACTTTTACTAACAAATGTCTGTTCTAGTAGTCATACAAACGACATAATAATATCAAGTGAATTCTGACTTCTTTTATATACACATACATAAAGAATCCTCCAAGGCAAAATACCTCTTAGGGAAGATTGCCCCTCAGGCAAAACAGTCCCTCAGGCAAGTCAAAGAATCTATCGTCGCAAAACCTGTGCATTGACATCGCGTGCGACAAGCGTGATCTCGATGACTAGTCCCTTCGGGTGCTAAGTCAGCACGGAGAATAAAATTGATTTTGCCAGTTCAGCGGCTGAGTAACCATACACACATTTCAGGCAGACATACTCCAACTTTGGTTGGTTTAATAATTAGAATTAGTTGGAAAGGTAACGCTCATTTAATAAGCCTTCAAAAAGTAAAGCCAGTTTCGATGTGACTGTCATGTTTTGGTGCCTGTACGTTCCCCATTACTACCTCTCGTAGGGTTACCAGGTCTACTGATTTCTTAGTAGATCTACTGATTTCTAAAAAATGTGTAATAATATAATTATGTTTAAAAAGTGATCATTATGTCAGTATTCAGTTATAAATAAAAAAACCTATAGATTAATATATTTTTATTATTCTCAATTTTAGTTGGCCTTTCAATTAATTCAGCCTCATCTAAGGCAAACACTTGAAACAAATCGTCCCAGAGACCTTAGAAAGCAGATAGAAATTTTTTTGCGAATAAATCCCGAAGTGCCTGTTGTTACGAATATTTATTTGTATAAAATGTATTTAGTTCAATTTTAGTTTTATCGTGTTACATAAAATTTCCCGTTGCTACTGTTCCGAGAATTATGTCAAATATAATATAAAAAACGTCAAGAAAAACTGTCACCCAGGGAAATTTTAAATAATTTAAGAATTTAGCAGACAGCAAGAGAACAGTAAGTAATGGGAATTAATTAGTTTTTTTTTATATTGTTAATTTTATATATTGTAGGAATTTGAGTTGTTTTTACGCAAATAAAACAGATAACTACAAATCCGTCAATTGCTGGCTGTTGAATACAGATAAATTCCCAACACCTGTCGAGAATATCGGCGACAATGTTCCAGGTGATAATCTTCCCAAAAGAAAATTGTGTAGCATTTGTCCATTATCAAAAATGAGCAAGACAAATTATAAATGTGTGCGTTGCTCAAATGCTATTTGTTTGGAGTGTAGTAGAAAGGTTTGCATTACCTAAAATTAGTAGATAGCTGTAGTATATTTTTGTTTTATCTAGAAATATATGTTTGTTTACTTAATTTTGCCTAATAATGTTGTTTTCTATATTACACATTTTGTTTTATGTAAGTATTATGTAGGAATAAGTTTTTTTTTGTTCGTTTATACCTAATAAACCCTTTAATATTTGGCCTTTCTCTTCAAATGCTACATTTGTTTTTTTAACAAATAGGTAAATTTTTACCTATACTGGTCCAATAGACCATATGTTTCGCATTAGCAATAAAAGTACTATGTTTCGGGTAAACGGTTAAATTAATAATCTTAAATTGGAACCAAAGATATCTGAAAGTAATTAACGTACCTAATAATTTAACTTTCATGACCAAAAACCGAAACATTTTTAAGTCGAGTTTTCTAGAAAACGGTCTATTTTACCGACTTAAGGTAGAAAAAGTACACTTTAGTACAAAAATGCCTAAAAATTTTATATTCTAGTATAAAGAAAGCTTAAAAGTTCTTCTTCTTCTTCTTCTACTTTTTGTAGATCTTTCGATCTGTTTAATTCTGAAGCTGCCTCTGGTTAATTTCTTGGGAGGTAGATTGCCAACTATCCCTCCATCTTTTAGGTGGTCTTCCGGGGGGTCTTGAACCAGGCGGATTGTTTTCTAGGGCAATTTTTGGGAGTCTATTCTCATCCATTCGTCTTACATGGTTGTACCACATCCTCTTGCGCTGTCTTCCCCATCTTACAATATCTTGAATTTTGCACTGCTCTCTAATGTTTGTATTTCTCACTCTGTCCCTTCTTGTTTTCCCCATTATTGTTCTTAGGGTTTTCATTTCGGCAACCCTTAGCATCTGTTTCGTTTTGTTGGTATCTTCGCGCACTTCTATGCCATATGTCATGATCGGTCGTATGCAAGTCTTATAGATTCTAATTTTACTATCTGTGCGCATATACGGATTAGACCAGACTATCTCCCGCAGACATCCTGACAGTGCAGATGCTTTGTTGATCTGACTCCTCAGGTCCTTTACTGGGTCATGGGTGCTTGATATATCTATGCCCAGATATCTGAATTGCATCACCTGTTCTATGGGGTTGTCCTCAACCACTAACTTACATCTGAGCGGATCTTTTGCTATTGTCATACATTTAGTTTTGTTGGTAGAGATGTTCATATTTAATAGTCGGCTTGTTTGAAAGAACTGAAAGAGCTGCCTTTGGAGATCATCTTCTGATTCGGCAATAATTGCTGCATCGTCTGCGTAGCACACCATACCAATTCTTTTGTTGCCCATTCTATATCCGAGATTAAGAGATGTTACTTTGTTGATAATTTTGCCCATGAGAAGATTAAACAAGAAGGGGCTTAAACTGTCGCCTTGTCTAATTCCTTCCGGTGTTGGAATATTTTCAGTGAATTCGTCTCCTGCTCTAACTTTGGTTACGTTGTTGTTGTTTAGGTTATGGAGTATCTTTGTTATACTGGTCGGTGTTTCATTTTCTATTAATATATTTAGAATGTCTCCCAGGCGAACTCTGTCAAATGCCTTCGTCAAATCAATGAAGCAAATATACGCTGGCATGCCGAACTCTATAGCTTTTTCTTTTATTTGTTTTATTACAAATACTGCGTCTGTTATAGACCGCCCTTTTGTAAAACCTTGTTGTTCTTCAGCATTAGTGATTTGCTTTTCCAATTTGTCCTTGAGAATACCCGTGAAAAGTTTCATTGTTGTATTTAAGAGGGTTATTCCTCTATAGTTTTGTGGGCAGGTTTTTTGTCCTTTTTTAAATATGGGGATTGTGATACTATTATGCCATTCCTTAATGTGAAACTTAAAAGTTAAAGACAAAAAAGTTATGCGTTAAAATAACAATTGACTTACTCAAAACGGACGCCTATGAACGGTACTAGAAATTCGCAATTATTAATGGAATTGATTTTTCTTTTGGATGATAAATAATCATATCAGTTTTCGTTTTTCTAACTTAATGCATTCTGGAGGTATTAAAAAAAAATAATTACAATTCGTCATCTTCAAAAAGCTCTAGCTCCCTTAGGAAGCATTTTCGAACTAGGTTAAATTGTCTTAACATTATCTGAGAATAGAATAGAAATATGCTTTATTGTCACTGAAAATATTGAACAATTTTATGGACAAAGCTAAAAAATAAATCAGTCAAACAGTACAAAAAGTATAAAACAAAAACAAATATAGTAAAAAACAGAATAACACAATTTTAAATTAGTAAAATTATTGTATAACTTATTGTAACATTATTGTATAAACAATACTAATTTTGTTTCTTTGTTATACATTAAGAAACTCGTCAACTGAATAATATGGTCTTTCTGAGAGATAGATTTTTGTCACCTTACGAAACTTAATGAAGGATGTTGCGGATTTAATTTCTCTTGGAAGGTGATTATAAAGTTTCTTTGCACGATATAGAATAGAATTCTTTACTAGCTGAGTTTACGGGATCGGCAAATAAACGTTACAATCCGAATTTCTAATGGAGTAGCCATGGTCAGGTCTATCGGGAATATGTTTAGATGCTTTCGAATCAAACAAACCGTTTCCAAAATAAATAAAGAGGAAAGCGTCAAAATTCCGGAATTTTTTAAGTAGGTCTTGCAATGAGTTGTTTGTTTGAGACCAAATAGATAACGCATTGCTCTTTCTTGCAACTTAAAAATAGTATTAAATTGGGCCGCTGTACTAGAACCCCAAAATGGAAGCCCATATCGAAGATGGGACTCGAACACTGAGAAATATGCCATTTTGGCAGAAGATAAATTTAGTTCCTTCGAAAAAGATCTTATTGCAAACTGTAGCGTTTACGCTATTGATTAACCCCTTTAGAAATTTTTATTACCCGCCTACGATCGATTTTAAATCGACATTTCTCCACCCACGCGGTTAGCGCTTTGAAAAATTGGTCGAGTTTGTACGAAAACGATCAGTTTTGGTCAGAACTCGAACGCAGCCACGTCAGCCGGTGAAATTTTTCACCTTCAAAGTGACGGAATTGGAGCAGAAAAATAATTTGGGGAAGAATAAAATAGAAATATTTATAATAATAATATAAATAAGTAATTTGTATAATAAAATCAATATTCATTTAAGAGTTCCATATAAAAAGGAAGAGTTTTTGTTGGCGTGCTGCAGCTCCATGTAAGTAAATCATTTCATACGTATTATCTCTTTATCATACAATCAAATTTTATCATTGCAGTTTAGTATTTCTTTAGAGATTTATTTTTGAGTTCCGAAATAATTTAAATATAAAATTTCCTTGATTTACTTGCAAAGAACAGAAGGTCATTTTTTTTTATATAGTTAAACTTAAATTCTGTTTTAGTCCACGTCGTTACCATTAAGTTTTTTTGGTTCTTGTTTTTACCTAACTTTTTTGGTGGAATATAAAAGGTTCTACAAATGTGGACAGCCTTCTATATTCTGCGCATGTTCTTTCATGCGCAAGCTTGCCATGCCTACGAAAGTAACTTCATAAATTTGACATGATGTTACACCTAATACCTAATGTTTTGATGTTTTGTTTTGGTGCAGTCAATCCATGCTGCTACACCTATTAAATTACATTTATATTACATATTTATTAAATTAAATAATAATTTTAGATTCCGTCACGTGAAAATATTAATTTCACTTCACTTGAGGATATTCTCTTCAGAATATTCCCTCAAGGACTCAAGTAACTGAATCTCTTAAACTAGTTAGCAAACCCGTGGATTTTGCTGTCACCCAGAGACCAGTGACTGGTTGTGGCTTTTGTGACCAGGATTCGTCTTTACAGCCATAAACTGATGTAGCCGTGCCAAGAGGAGTTTTTCCTATGGACTTATAGTGCTGTAAAGATAAGTTGTTTAACTATTTGACTTTTTGTATTACGTATTACTTTCTATTTACTGTTAACTTTACATATGCATATGATAAGGTAAATACCTTTGTGATAATTTAATTTTTGATAATCTAATTTTAAAATATTGGGGAGAAGAGAATACATTACATGTTTTTATTGGGTTTTTAAATAGAATATACAGAGTCTGACCAAACTCACTTTTTTTTGCTATAATATTTTTTTTAATACAATACATTGGATATGATACAATTTAATATTGGGAAAGGGAAATAAATTTAATGTTTTTTTTTTTAAATATGATATAATGAGTATGGAACAACTCATTTTTTGGATGTAATATATATATTTAATATAATTGTAATAGAGATTTATCAAGTTTGATATCTTTACAATATTGTCATTAGTACCTCATTTTAGTAGAACTAATTTAAATTTAAATGACTACCTTTTTGTGTTAAGACTTTGGCTACAATACGGACTATTCTTGTTGTATACTAATATTTCATATTTTATTTGGCCAGTGGTAGTGACTATTCATTTGTTGAGGGGCTATTAGGTCCTATTGTATCTGTACACCATCCACTACCACTGTTATTTGGCTTTGCATAATATGTAAATTGTTTATACACATATACCTATATACATTTTTTATAAATATATTTATTGTTGCTATTTTGAGTTTTATTTCAGTTCTACTAACCAGTATATAACATAGCAAAACAAGATTATTATTTAGTATTTTTGTATTTCAGAGTATTATCTCCAGATTCATTTGTTACTTCAAAATCTCAACTATCGTTGAGTTGGCGCCCTTCTTTTCTCTTCTTATTGTTCTCTTTCTATAAATTTATTCCCAGTGACCTTCTTCAGTTGTATCACGTTTGATATTACCAGGTCTCATTTCTTTCTTGTCTCATTAGCTCATTATCTCTTGTTATTGTTGTTTATATCTTTAAAGCCACAATCCAGTGCATTGAAGCTAGCCCGAACACTCACTTGAGATTTAGTGTCTCTTTGGCCATTTAAATTTGTTCCTCTGAGCTTAGCCCTATTTTTAGTATTTTTTTTTTCATCACTTCTCTTTCAGTTCTTCTGAAATTTGGAAGTTCTACACTTCCAAAAAACCCAATACTCCCGGAGTATTGAGCGTTTCAATTGGCGCCCAACGCCAATTGAGGTTTCAAAACCAAGCTGAGGCTAGCTTCTTCCTTAAGGAGTCAGTATGCAAGGACCATTTGAGATCACTGTCAATGAGAATACCTAGAAATTTCACGGAATTTACGATATTTATTTGGCTCTCATTCAATACCAAGGGTTGCATTAAATCTCCGGTCTTCGTTTGTCAGAAGAGTTTCTGGACACCCTGTATAAGTCACAGTTTGTTACTTTAACACGCAACTCGCATAATATGAAGACTTAAATAAGAATTTTTTGCTTTATCTCCTCCTGTATTTTAAGAACCACTAGTACCTATATTTATTACATCCACTCCATTCTTATTATAAACGTGCCCATATGATAAATACTTTTAAAATGACAAAAACTCTAGTGAAAAAACTTTCAGACGTTCAGACAGTTATAAAATATTTTAGATATAATTAAAGTAATTGAATTTTGTATGAAACTCTATAATAAAAGCCTTTACTGTATCTCTGGAATAAAAATGTTTAGGACAACATGCGTTCCTACTGACCACACACCTTAAAATTATAAATATCTTAATAAAAATATCTCAACAATACTGAACACTGGTGTAAATAAAATCAAATACACTATTAATTTGTATATAAATTGTGTGTAAATGTCAAAATGCCTATTAAACTACAAAATTCTTTCTACAACTGACGGCGTGACTTAAAGTATCAATAAAAAACTTTAATTAGCATCTCACATGTTTTCAAATAAAAAATAACTAGAATTCCAGTATATTTCGAAAAAGTGTTTGATACATTAAAGTTTCCAACAAACGATTAAAGCTACTATTATAGGTAGCTATTATCCGTAAAAGCCGGGTCTATACAAAATACTTAAACCATACATAAATTACCAATTCTTGTACTATACACAAGGGACAGAAATGCCTTGGGCGAAGAATAAATATACAGTCGATTTAAAGCACTATAGTTAATATATTTGTATTAACACAATGACTTTAATGGGCAAAGTGAACGTAGTTTTCGTATTAATCTGTAAAAGTGTATATAAAAGTAAATATATTTTAAAGATTAAAAAAACTGATAAATTCTTTTATATAATTAAATATTAATACATGTGTGTAATATAATATTTTTGAAGAATATTTTTGAAAGAGAAAAAAGGTGATATAAGTAATCTATAATGGGAACGCCAAAACGTTTTAAACAAAAAGAAAATGTTAATGCAAGTAGATACGTACCTAAGATTACCCGTTTTTATATCTCTCTTATTGTTTTTCTTTATTGCTAGATACGTCGATAAGGGGTAGCGGATAGGAACTCTACCGACAGTCCTATCAGGAAAAAGGAATCGTTCCCTGCCATCCGCAGATTCCAGGGGTTTCCTGACCCGGGAAACTAGCACCTGTTTAGTGTCCCTTGTCCAGGATACGGATGAAGACCACCACGGCGGGGAAGCAAACCTTTGGTACTATGTAGATGGCGGAAGTGCTAATCCCGTGATTTTAGGGCTGGTATAGAAAGTGGTAACATATAAAGATAAGATAATTAAGGTAGTTAACGAATTTTACACAGAATTATATAGAGAAAGGGGCAAGAAAGACGGCACCAAGTTGAGAAAAGTCCAGATTGTAGGTTCAGAGGATATCCCAGAGTTAACAATCGAAGAAGTCTCAAAGTCATTAAATTTAAAACCTAATTAATTCAACACTTTTCTGAACGACGATAGTTTACCTTGATAATTAATCTCATTCTTAACAGCGTTGTAAACAGCTGACGTTGTAGGTCTGCTGCCATGAATCATTGCAAAGGTATGCACTGTTTTTCTTATAATTTCTCCCTCATAACCATCGACGTTGGTTTTCGGTTTTGGCTGATTAATTTTTTTTCTGGGAGATTTAAAGACATTTCCCGAGCTGCCTGAAGGAGATGAAAAATCGGAAACTCTCTCTCCTTCTTTAATAATTCTTTGGACGCTACTTTTAGAAACTCCAGTGGCTTCAACAACCATATTTAAAACCGAAGATTTTGTGTTGTGTTTTTCTTGTTCCTTTTTTAAAAACTTATACACATTGTAAACAATATGTCGGCCCTGACTGTGAATAACACGGCTGTTATTCATTAAAGGAAATAAAAATATAAAAATATTTTGATTAAACAATTATGATTGATCTAAATATAAATTTAAAAAAATATCACTTCTATGTTCGGTAGGTGTTTATAAACATGTTTATTTTTTCTATAAAAAAAATCACCAAAAGAATATAATTTTATTATTATCCGACAACGAATTAAAAAAATGTTAAGATTACATAACTACGTATCTATAAAATAAGTATTGAAATTGTCTATTTTTATCAACAAAAATTATTTTTTATGTTAAAAAAGTTTTAAAAATGTAAAATTTTATGTAAAAGAACACGATATATAAAACAAAGATTTAAAAAAAATGTAAACTCAAATCAACGTAAATCGTAACATATGAAGTAGTTAAAAAAAAAGATTTTCCAATATCAAATATTAACCAATTAATTGAAACAGACTGCAAGTAATTTTTGTTTTGCACCAGTCTCAAAACAAAAAAGAAATGAAAAAAATTTTATTAAAATTTCCTTAATGCACCCCTATGTATTTTAATTTATGATAAAGTACCTACCTTTTGACCGCTTTTAATAAATTTGAATACGCAACAGGTAAACGGGAGAAAATACACAAACTTATTGAAGTTTAACACCTCAAAGTCAAAAACACAACTAAAAATTTTCAAGTCGATATTTTCACGTTGCATAGCACAGTGCGTTTCGCGTGGAGTTGGGGACTAAACCAAATTTCGTCTACTGCGCCGTGGTCAAGAGTGCTTGCCAGCACTATATCTACAGACTTAGCCTTGTGAGGATCCTTCTATAAAATTACCAGTATAATCATGATATAAGGAAACAAGGTATGCTCACTAGGTTGACTCGTTTTTGCACATTTCTGCGCCGACCAAAATCCACCATCTTTTCAATATGTCACATGCGTGTGGTGACCTGATCCCGTACCAGTTACTTTGGAACATGTATTTTATTTATACTTGTGGAACTGATCCCTAACACCAATATATTATAATAAACGAGTACGGGTTTCATTGCATTTGTCCTTAATTTTTATCGTGCATTTCTCAACGTTTACAAAGCTTTAGATAAATATCAACAGATGACAATTGACGTGAAGTAGACAAAACTATCGCAATTTTTTTATGAACTTTTTATACAATCTCTGAATAACAGTAATTTAAGTATTTGAAGTGAAACAGTCATTTAAATAACTATAAAGAAATCTAACAAAATACAAATAATGTTTCCGTTATGTTTAGATATCTATTAAACGAATGATAACAAACTGATTTCCAAACCAATATTTTTTAACAGGTATATTTGTTTACGCGTATCAATTTGACCTGATCCACAAAAATACTTGGATCAACCACATCTACATGCTTGACGTCTGCTTTGTTTTGCATTTTTTAACCTTACTTTTGCAATGTATTGGAATTTAAAAGTAAATTTGTTTCGATTTTTTTTAAATTATTTTAGCAAGAGTCTGTTCAGATCATTTTAAATCTGAATTAATTGGATTAATGTAGAATATTCATTTTATTCTATTTAATTTAGCTACGATATTTTTTATCAAATTTGTACATATTTGAATTGCCGCCTTCAAAATGGCGGATTTTGGTCGTAAACGCGATTGGCTGTTCAAAATAGATGCGCGTGAGCATACCATGTTTCCTTATATCATGAGTATAATCTAACATGACGAAATTTTATTTACTTTTCTTTTTCCTCATTATAAACTTATCCCTATGGTTTTTATGTCTCTTCTTTTTTTTACTATAAATAAGTTTTACTATAAATTAGATCAGTTTGACAAAGACCAGACGAAAATAGAAGACAAAACACATCGAGTTAGAATCTATGGAGAAGCTATGAGCATAAAAACGTGTGTATTAAAAACGGCGTCAGTATTGCAATACATTTTTAATAAACATGCATAAAAATAATTTATTTATCTCGCGGTAAACACTAAAAACACGACATATTATACATAAACATAAATTAATACAGTCAAATAACAAGCTGTATCTGAAAGAGATAATAATATAAATAATATTTTAAAGGGTAAAATGAATATACGGTATGAAATAAAAGAAATACGTTCGTTTTACAACTTATATATTTGATAACTACAAATTAACTTAATTTAGTTCAATTAACAAAGTTAGATAAGTTATTATTAAAAAAACAAAATTAAATATCTGCCGAATATCACAATGGAAATACTGTGTAGAAATAAAAATAATTATGTTGCAGTAGTTTATAAGAAATTTTAAGATATTAAGCATGAAGATATTTGAGTATTCTCAAGAATAGCACGATCTACCTTACTTAAAGATTTTTTATGAATACTATTAATTTATTTTCTGAAGTACGGGCCATTACTTTGTTTATATATTTGTATACTAAGCTGTAGAACGTTATTCCTGAAGATTGTTTATTAACATTGCTTCTGCTACTGCAACTACGTTGAGAACAAGAAACCATTATTATGCACTGTCACAATATACTATTACAGTTTTTATAAAAGTATTATAAAACTAAAAATATTCGAAAAACAAAAAACGTAAACAACCATACATGATCTGACACAAAGATCATACCAATATGGCCGAAGTGAGGTCGTTTTTAGTCACGTGATGTCCTCTCCATAGATTCTAACTCGATAACAAAACAGTATAACCTCTCATTGACCTGTCTATCTCTGCTTCTATACTTATGCAACCTTCATCGCACACTTTGGCTTAATAGATAAAACTGTTAGGTTTACTCTTATAGTATTTATTAAACAAGTAATAGTAACCGAGATTATCTTACTAATAAAGAAGGCAAAAATCAGACAAAAAAAAACAACAATTGATTTCATTTGAACTTTGAAGAATCTTTTTAATCTGTCTAATTTTTATTTGATTTTTATTATAGCAGCCATTGTTTATTCCATGTACTAGTAGATCCATTTTCAATCTCTGATCTTCGGTTCAAAATGTTATGTGTATTTTTATTTGAATACATTTTTTTCTAAACAGGATTTTTTATAATTTTTTCCTTGCCAATATTTCTACATGGTCATAGTTAGGTGTTTGGTGTTCACATAAAACAGACGTTTCTTTAATATACTTTGTTGCAATTATTACAGGGTAGAGGTGCAAAATATTGGAGCTTTCTTTAAAAACGCCCGTAAATATTAAGAATTTTATAAAAAAAATTCGTAATGTTTGAACGTAATATGAGTTTTTTAAGAAGTATTCGTTTTCTACAAATTCTACGATTTAAATAAATAACACGATTAATTAAACACGTGAAGTAACACACTGTATACAAAAGAAAAAATAAGTAATGTTAAGTTCATAAACGTACTTAAAAAATCAAAATCAACGAACATATCCCTCTCACGTAATATTGCGCTGCACAGCAAAAAATCAACGAGATAGTCTTTTAAAAGTGGATTGAAAGAGAGAAATCTACTATAATACAATACTTCATACAGTTCCTCGTACAACTTTATTGCCCTGCAGTGCAGTTCTCCGCCTAATTCGAATTATCGATGATTAGAACAGGATCAGAGATATATTTTTACCATTCAGTTCAGGTTAACGATATTTTAATTATTTGGAAACTTGGATTGTGAGAAGTAAATGAAAGATTTTAAATTTTTTTAAACTCAAATTATTGACTTGTATACTAAAATATTTTGAACATCTTTAAATACTTTTTTTTTTAATTAAGGAATTTTAACATATTTAGCAGCTTATTTTTTAATATTTTATTTATTGCAAAGAAACACATGTTTTTAGCTGCTATCCTTGCCTATATTTTTCCATTGATAGCTGTTTGATTTAATTAAGGTAAATTTTCAGCGCCATACTTTTAGACACACTTTTTAGCAGTTCTTTAATTGCAGTCAAGCCTTCCTTCAAGACGGTTATAATTCTTGTTGCACCAGCAATGTAAGCAAAATAAGTAAAAGTTTGGAAGAGTGTGTTTTATACTGTGACACCAAGATTAACCAGAACATCTATCTTCACTTTTCCACTGCAAGGTTAAAAAGTGTGATACACCGAATTCCTCCATAACTCGTTTCACTCGTACCCGCAGCGACTTCAGATCTTCTTTTGCCGACTCCAGTCATTTTCTTCGGGGGCAGCCTCTTTTTCTTTTTGTACCAGCCTCCGTGTTTATTAATTCATTGGGAACTCTTTCTTCCTTCATTCTTGCTATATGTCCGAGCCATCTTAATCTTTGAATTTTAGCGAGTTTTGTTATTTTTGGTTGCCCATATATTTGCATTATTTCTTCACTCGTTCATCTTCGCCAGATGTTCCTCTCTTTTACACCTCCGTATATCCTTCTAAGAATTTTGCATTCACATCTATCTAATTTTACTTCTATATCTTTATTTAGTGTCCAGGTCTCGCTAGCATAGAGTACTGTAGGTCGGATAACTGTTGTATATATTCGTTTTTTTGCTGTTCTGTATATTATCGACCTCAGTATAAACAAGTGAAACAAGGAAAAAACATTATGGTCACTTTGGTGCACACGGTCTGTGAATAAAATTTTTTGTTTTTGATTTTAGTCCAGACCATGTGCACCAGGTTGTCCCACACAGTTTGTAATGCATGAACAAAGTATATTGCATTATTACATTAACTTCTTAATAGTACTTGAATGACTATCAAAACAACACCTTATGCACATAAAAGTAGCTAAGTAACAGCGGATTGCCTTCCATCGCGTTCTGAAAAAGATGTATAACAAAGTGTGCATCTTCCTCTGTTCTCTTTTTTTATAATTCAGTATCTGATGCACTGTACTTGTTGTGGTTCGGGAACACCTCTAATGTGTAGCAATATTTTGCTACACTAACCCTAAAACTATTTTTTCTCAGAAAGAAGTAGTAGGTATTGTGTTACCCGTTACATACTTGTAAAGAACATGCGCATTGGCAACTTTTGTATTAGTCAAAAGTTCAAAAGCGACTTTCCGGTACCACTTGATACTTCTACGAATGGCAGAACTGTATACCGCTTTTTGGTCCAAAACATTAATAAAGGCTCTTGCTGAATTATATTCGACAACACTCGATGGCTTAGTACCAGGTTTACGTTTATTCTCTACTTTAATCATTAAAGGAGGATCCTTAGTGGTTAGAAAGAGAACGTCTCTTTTATCTTTCCACTTGCTGACAATAACTTTTGTGTTGCTCTGTAAAGATTTAATTTTTCCTCGTTTGAGCTTGATATTAACGACAGCTTTTGGATTGCATTTCCTGTTTTTAAAAGAAAGGTATCCCTTCTTCTTTTTTTGATTTAAGTTTGGTAAAATTTTAGAGGAACCAATTTACTTCTCGGTGGGCCGTTGTGGAGTAAACGCTGATTTCTCGTGAGACGCCTCGCTCACATCGTATCTGTTATCTTACCGTCTGTGAATTGTTTTCTAAGTGTGTATACACTTTATATTTGAGTTTTCTTTTCTTATACTATATTAGATTATATATAGTTCTAAAGTACCTTTAATGTTAATTAAAGTCAGTGTTGGATACAAGTAAAGTATTAAGTACAGTATATAGCTTCAGTGAAGTACCTAGTGCCGCAGTCGTCAAGATTTACTGTAAGTAATCATTATCTTCAAATTATCTGGGCGAGTAATATGGTATGGTATCATATCATCTGCCATTATCTGGACGTATCTAAAGTTCCTCCATGTCTTCACCTGTAGATTGCTGATTTTTGCATTCAATTTAAAGAACATTTCAATAGATTCAAGAAATTTCAATAAGTAATAATTATGAACATTTAAGTCTCAGTTTCTCATTAAATAATAGTGCGAGATAGTTAATCCACTTAACCAAGTGCGGTTTGGTTAAATTCTTATGTTTTCATTTCTGTAACCTTTTTGTATTTTTGTAAATTTAGAATTGATTAATTTTTGTTATCTTTTGTGTTGGTTATAACTTTTATTCATTTTTTTTGCTGTAATATCTCGAGATACGCCAAAACTTTATTTGTACATGATTGTATTATATATCTTTGTAAAGGTATTTTCTAATTATATTACTGCTTATTTTTATATGTATACCACCATTTTATAGTTGTTGGTGTACTTTTTTTTCTTGTATATTCAGCATTAAGCAGCGTCATAATTTTGTTGTTGAATATATTGTTATTGTTTTATGTATGTATTTTATTTGTCGGCTCCTAACAGGTTCCCTGATAAATAACTAACTCTGAGTATTTGCTTTTTACCTTTAAATATTACTATACCTTTGAACAGTAGAAAGATCAGGTTAATTAAGTTTCGTAGGTAAGTAAATGTAATACCTAATATATTTATTATTTGTTTATATAATGTGTTGACCAAATTTATTTGATAATTAACTGTTGGTATCTTTCCTTGGGTTTGATCTCTGAACCTAAATATTTTTCCTTATCTCTTTTCTTTTCTAAGGTTTCTTAATTTTCTCCCTCCTAATGAACTTGAGAATCCCTCTAACAATAGTATTCCTTTTTTAGACATGCGTGTCTTTAGAAATAGTGACAATACACTAACTACAAGTTGGTACAGGAAACCTATGGCTAGTAATAGATTTCTTAACTATCATACGTGCCATCTGTTGAAATACAAAATAAATCTTATAAAAGCACTCACCTGTAGGCTACATAGGTTAACACATCCTGATAACAAAAGGGATTCTCTTTTATTACTCAGAAGTATACTATCTGACAATTCGTACCCTACTGCTCTCATCAATAAATACCTTTTTTCAACAAGTTTTGGGTCTTCTATTGATGATTTACCTGATGGTGATCAACTAAAGATAATTTCTATTAGGAACAACAGTACTCTACTTTCTACTAACATTGCAACTTCCATCACCCATTAGTATCCACTACCCTATTTCCCATATGTTACTGAAAAGCTTATTAAATTGTACAAACAGAACAATATCCCGGTTAAGATTGCTGTCAATAATGCTAAGACTGTCAGGAACTTGTTTTCTAAAACTAAAACACCTCTTTCTTTTTGGAACAAGTGAATGTAGTCTATCACATACCCTGTTCTGAATGTGATGCATGTTATATTGGTCAGAAGGGCCGTTCCCTTAAAGGACGCCTTACTTCACATCGTAGTGACATTAAACTGTCTAAACATACCTGTGCCCTTGCACAACATGCAATCAACACCAAACATGCTGTGAATTTTGATGATGTTAGAATTCTCTGTAGAGAACGTAACCTTAATAAGAGACAGTTTATGGAGATGTGTCATATTTTGAAACAACCTAATGCATTAAATAAGAGAACTGATATTAACAACTTAAGCCAAATTTACCATGCACTAATACTACAAAATTGATTTTGCCGTATGCTACTTTTAATGATTGGTTTCTTCAGTTTCCTTTATTATATCATAATTTTAGCATTATTTCGTAAATTGGACAAGTGTCCCAGTTTATACTCAGCCAGATAGTTATATATTATTTTTGACGTTTTTATATTTCATTTCTCATGTTATGGTCATAAGAGTCAAGAACACTGAGCCGTGCCGTTGTTAATATTATATTTCAACATTAACACATACATTCTTTGATAGATTTTATAATCAATCAATGTTGTCATAAGTTAAATTAAAAAAAAAAATTAATAAAAAATTACATAAATTGGGAATCTTCCGACGTTTTGTAATTCTATGTTGTTTTTTTGCTGATGTATTTATTAGATTAATGTTTGCCTTATTTTGACGTTTCTTCAAATTATTACCATTTTAAAGCTACATAATCTTTTAAAGGTAAGATTGTTTTCCGCAAATCGTCAGGAAATTTTGACAGTCCTGTCAAAATTTCTTGAAGAAAAAGTCAGGACTTCCTAACTGTAAGGAAATGTCATTTCCTTACTGTAAGGAAATGATATTTCCTACGAGGTAAACATACTATTTTTCCGCAAATCGCTTAAAAATCGTTTTTTAATTTTTTCGTACTTTTCTCTTGATTTCTTTGGCAATAATTCTAATGAAGCAGTATTCACTGTCTCAACCAGCTCTGGAGGAGTCCCAGGAATGGAAATTTCATCATCACTTATCATTTTACTTTCGAGAACACCAGCAATTAAATTTATAAGCGTCAAGTTTGACAATTCAACCTCAATACGTTTCCATAGTAACCCAAGTAATTTTATTAGGAATTTCAAAGCACCATTTATTTGGGAATAAAATTATCGCTTTTTTTTTAAATCAATCAATATCTGTCGAATTTTAAACGATTTGCGGAAAAATAGTATGTTTACCTCGTAGGAAAAGCCACATTCCTGGACTCTGTGTTGCTAAGTCTCGGCTTGCGCCTCGACTTAGCAATCTTCACAGTCGTCCAGGAATGTTAAGCTTTTCCTACCCGGTAAACAATGTACTATTACTTAATCGTTTCTCATATTATATGTATCGCTAATAACACTCTTTGAGGATGAACTGATGATGCTCATTGAACAGTGGGCGAAACGTCTTCATTAAATAGATAAAGTAAATTAAATTAAACGGTCATACTGCTTAAAGATATATATATATATATATATATATATATATATATATATATATATACATATATGTATATATATATATATATATATATATATATATATATATATATAAACATATATGTATATACATATATATATATATATATATATATATATATATATATGTATATACATATATGTTTATATATATATATATATATATATACATAAATGTATATATATATATATATATATATATATATATATATATATATATATATATATATATGTATTTTTTACTTTAAGTTATTGAGAAATATTCTAATAGAGAATTCATATCCTTCCTCTATCATCAATAAATACCTTTATTCGCATAGTTATGGATCCTCAATTTATGACATACCCGATGGTGACCAACTTAGAAACATCTCTAATAATTCTATAAATAGCACTGTTCTGCATAATACCGTTCTTGAGAATACTATCACACATTACTCTTCCTTACCTTATTTCCCTCAAGTTACTGAGAAACTTATTAAATTGTATAAACAAAATAATATACCTGTTAAAATTGCTGTTAAGAATGCAAAAACTGTTAGAAATTTGTTCTCTAAAACTAAAACACCCTTGTCCACTTTGGAACAAGTTAACACAATTTATAAAATTCCATGCGCTAATTGCGATTTATGTTACATTGGACAATCTGGTAGATCATTAAAAGGTCGTCTCACTTCACATCGTAGCGACATTAATTTATCGAAACACACTTGTGCCCTAGCACAACATGCGATAAATACTAAACATGAAGTGGATTTTAATGAAGTTAAGATCCTTGCCACTGAACGCAATCTAGGTAAAAGACAGTTTTTGGAAATGTGTTCAATATTAAAACACCCTAATGCATTGAATAAGAGAACTGACATAAGTAACTTGAGCCAAATATATCATGCTTTAATTTTGCAGAATTAGGCTACTTAATCTTTTCACTACGTTAATGTCATATTAGGTGTACTAGTTGAACTTTTTCTCCATTTTTCATAAAACAATTTATATACATAAATAGAAATAAAATAAATAAATATATCAATAAAATAACTTAATATCTTTACTTAAAATTACTATTACATATGCAACCCACATTGCATTTCAATACGCTAATTACTTGAATTAGTGTTTCAAATTTTATATTAAAATAATACAAATATTGTAATTGATTCATAGAATCCTTTGCAAATCACAGCTCCAAGTATATTGAACCTTGGGCTGTTTGGAAATTATAAAATCGTTAACCTCCTGGCTGTTTAACTAGCCATAATGATTAACGTCATTACATACTTATGAGGTTGAATGAAAATCTCCTGTTTGTAAATTTGGGCTGATTAGTGAGGGGAGTTGTGTTTACACTACCAACTTTTTTCACTGTGTTGTCCTTTGCAACCGGGTATTCATCCAAACTCAGTTAAACTTAAATTAACCGCCCAAAATTTGGGTTGGTATTTACACCTTGTTGATCTGTCAAAAGTAATTTTGACCTCAAGGTTGGCTGTCTTTTTGCGGTTTAGTTCGTTCCTGTTTCATTAAACGCCATTTTCCCGGCGACATTCATAGGGCTTTGATCGGTAACTTCATATTTACTATTTTTTAAGATTTTATTAATATCACTTATAATGCTACCTAAAGTTAAAATCAAAGCTTAATATCCATTAAATAGTTGGAAGTTATTTATGATTTTCTTGGTTCTTACTCACTTATTAACATAAAATAACATAGAATTTACTTTAGACCACATGGTCATTTGCTGTGCTAATTTTTTACAAGTTCATATATGTTGTTAGTTGCTTAACTGTTTATACAAGATCAGCGTATTATGTCCATTTACTTAGTTTCATTCACATGTTTGTTAATAACATTGACTGCTACATATCTTTTTAAGGTAACAATTAACATCGTTTCCATGATTGTGTGGTTCTCATATTGTAATAATTTTTTAGATGAACTGATGATGCTTTCAAAACTCGAAAGCGAAACGTCTTCAAAATAGATAAAGTAGCCTATCAACTTTGTCTTTTATTTCTCCACCTAGAGACCGATATAAGAACCCACCACTCGTCTGAGTGATCCTTGATATATATATATATATATATATCTCCTGATATATATATATATATATATATATATATATATATATATATATATATATATTCATTAGTTCAACTTGCTTTATTGATTTTTAATTATTTCATTATTTTGATTTGTCAATTAGAAAATAAAAATTGTACCTATGCTATCGAAAAATCGACGTGCTCAAATATTTTTTATAGTAAACAAACAAAAAATAAAGCCCTTTTTCTTTTTTATGATCCTTTGATGCTCGTTATATATGTCTTTATTAACTTGTTACTTCAGAATGCTCTGTGAATAAAATCAGGAATATTTTTATTATAGAGTTCTCTTAGACTTCAAAGGCAGACTGTATCTTTTAAGTAAAACTTTTATTGTTTGTATTTATATACAGCATGTATAGCTCTATAAATAATTTACCAAAAAAGCCAATTAATGCCAGCTATGACTTACGATTTTATTATTTTAAATTTTTTATTATTTAACTTTATGCCAATGATCATAGTTGTCGAGGATTTAACTCAATAATAATAATAATTAATTAACTTCGTATTTACAGTAGTTATATTTTTGTGGTATAAATATCTTCTAAATATTAAATTGTTAATAGTTATTCTCGATACTCTGGCAATACTTTGTATTTATGTTTTATTTAAAAAAAAATATCTAAACAATGTTTCAAGATATGTTAATGTAACATAATACATAGATAGCAATCCCATTGGATTAATGAAGAATATTTTATTCTATTCTATTCATTAACATTTACTTGAGTTTCTATTGTTTTGGAATTATAGTACTGAACTATATTCAAGTCTTCTTGATTATTAATCTATTTGTCGTTAAAATGGCATGTACTATGTCAGTTATTATCTGTTTTGTGTTAAAAGAAAAGCCGAACTGAAAATATCGGCAAAAAATTAAAGGCAGACTTTATAATATAGTCGTCAGACCAATAATGACGTGGCAGAAGCACGACCTGACACAGAGAGAACAAAAATAATAGTAGAAACAGCAGAATTGACACTACAACACTTTGAGAAAATTATTATAAAACACTATGACACAGAGCTAGAAGTACAGACATACGACGTTTATGTAACATGGAGAACATCTTGGACTGGGTTAGTAATAGAAGAGTAAAATGGCACGATCATATAAGCCGAATGACATCAAATATAGAAGTAAAGATGGCAAAAGACGGTTCCACAATAACATTAGGAACATTAGGAAAACCACGTTAACCACGTGGAAGACCACACGCTTTATGTCTACACAAAACGAAGAAGAAGAAGTGTCCAAAGCTCGCTTTACTTGGTATAGTGTTGTACATACTGGCCACTTGCACTTTACGTCGATATGTAATATGTCGACGAGTGGGCAGTTGGTAAGTGGTCCAGAGACAGATCTGTTACTGTATTTTATTCATTTGGAGTTACATTACGCACAAAAAATGGAACGACTTTCGATAAATAAGTCTCATGCCCATCAGGTATGCCGATTATACAGTACTGATTGCTGGCAGTGAAGATGAACTGCACATTCTGTTAACCAAAGTAGTGCGAGAAGAAGAACTATACCGCCTTAATTTTATTATCAATGGCGCTACAACTTTTCGTAAGTCTTTACCGCGTTTACTATTGCCTTCCATGTTTGTCGGTCCTGTGCCAGTAATTCCCATTGTCGCACTCCCATCTTTTCTAGATCTCCTCTGACTGCATCTTTCCACCTTTTTCTAGGCTACCCTATAGACCTTCTTCCATCTGGCCTTTCCCAGAACACATTGTTTATAAGGCGATTGTCGTTACTGCGTATCATATGTCCTGCCCATCTGAGTCTATTGGCCTTTATATATCTGACTAGATTTTCTTTTCTGAATAGAGTCTCTAGCTCGTTATTGTATCTGCCCCTCCATTCGTTTGTTACGCTGTCTCTGCAAGAGCCTTAAGGTGAATGTAAAAAAGAAAAACAAAACAATGGTAATTTCAAAAAAACACACAGCAGTTATAAACATACTAGTCAACCACAATCTAGTTGAACAAGTGAAAAGTGAACAAAGAACAAGTGGTATATATATATAAATATATATATATATATATATATATATATATATATAGTGTACTATTAAACGGCGTGGAAGCTTGGACGTTAACAGTCAGCTCGTTACGACGTTTACAGAGCTTTGAGATGTGCGTATTTCGTCATATGCTGAAAATTTCATGGACCGACCGCGTTAGAAATGAAGAAGTTTCAAGGCGTATGAATAGAGAACAAGAACTCACAGAAATTGTCAAGAAGCGCAAAACGTCTTATCTTGGATACATATTTAGACACGACAGGTATAATTTTCTTCAGCTTATTATAGAAGGGAAAATAGAAGGTAGACGCGGCCCGGGTAGACGACAAATGACCTGGCTGCGCAACATCAAAGATTGGACAGGATTAGACTTTCAAAGTTTAATAAGGAAAGCCCAAAATAGGGAAGACTTTGCAGAGGTCACCGCCAACCTTCGCTAAGAAGACAGCACCCAGAGAAGAAGAAGATACATAAGCTTTAGAAGGAGAGAGAAACTAATTAATTTAACTGCCCTGATTACAAAAACAAGCTTCTCTTTGTATCGGCTCCATTTTTCATACATAATCATCAAATATTTAAATATTCTTATATTTCTGTATATTATATCAAACTTGAAATATTTTTATTAAAAATCTAAACAAATTCTAACAATAATGCATTCTAGTGACTTATAATAAAATTGTACTTATTACAAATACCTAGAACTTAAAAGTAAGACGAGCTAAATGATCTCATTAGATATTTCTAATGCGATCTTTCTGAATGAGAAACTTTCAAAGAAATATTTCAAAATGCTTACATCTAGACTAAAATCAAAGTATTTTCTTTATCCGGACAAAAAAAGGTATTTTGCGTTTTTTTAGCAATATCATATGATTTTTTGTAAGAATATTAGAGGACTATTAAAAAAATGGGTATACCATGGTATACACCAGATCACTAGCGTTTGTTTATTGACGGTTTCAAACGAAGTTTAAAGTTTGTCCTTTTACATAATAGCAACAAATATGGTAGTATACCAATTCGTCATTCTATAAAAACAAAGAAAGAAAATAAAACAAGATTGCTAGTACTAAAAAATATCAACTATGACCAACATCAGCGGGTAATCTGTGATGATTTTAATTTGGCAAACTTTCTTCTGGGACAACAAGGTGGATATACCAAATATCTTTGTTTCTTGTGTATTTAGAACAGCATGGGTAAGGATCAACACTGGAGTAGATAAAATGGTCTCCTAGAGATGCTTCAGTTCAAGGACAAGCTGTCGTAATTAACGAAGCATTGGTCCAACGAGATACAATAATACCTGTGCAACATCCGTTGCACATTAAACTAGGGCTCATAAAACAATTTGAAAAGAACTTAGACCAGAACGATCCTTGTTTTGAATACTTGTCAAGCAAATTGCCTGCACGTACTAGAGACACATTTAAAGTCAGAATATTTGATAAACCTCAGAGAAGACAATTTTTTTGGGAACAATAAATAAGGGAATAACCGAATATTATCGGTAGCCATTGTCAAATATTTTAAGAAACACGGTTGTCATATGAGCACTAAAATTCATTAATTCCATGGCTTAGACAACTTTGGTAGCCTTAGTAAGGAACAGGAAAACGATTCCACCAAGATACTAAAACAATGGAAAAGAGGTTTTAGGTTAGATGGGACATTCACATGATGTTCAATTACTGGTAAAGTCTGCCATATTTGGCATTACACATTTAATTCATGCTGAAAAAAACGGTAGTCTATTTTAAAGGTAGAATATTAGAAAAAAACTGTGCCAGTTTAAACTTTAACTGCAAATATTGCCTAAATTTCGAGAGAAAAATGTCGAGTTAGTTTCTAACATATAGAATTAATTGGATGTTCAGGTGTTACTTAAATCACAAGATAAATATTTCAATGAAACCGACTGGCAGCAAATGTTTAATTTACACCCAGTTAAAGAAGATGTTTTAGCAAGCAGTAGAAACGTGACATTTAATTTAAAAAATCGTAATGACGCTTTAAGAAGAGCTAAAGCTAAGGATAATATGTAATTAACTAATATGTATGATCAAAGACTTCACTTAAACTGTCTTTTTATTGTATTTGGTTTTTTATTTCGTCACCTATGGGCGTATCTCCTATAACCTTATATAAATTACCATTCGATATTTACGGGTTCTGTATTGGCGTCATATTTACAGAACATATATATTGCAACTAAAGAGCTTCTATTGTTACTTTTCATATGTATGTTTGTTATAGACTATGCTCTCTAGCTTCTCTGTAAGTATATCTTAGTATATTCTCCTAAAATCCAAGTTTAACTATTTTACGCATTTATACCAGCAACTTTGTATATATTTTCTATTTTTAGGTCTCCTAAAGGAGAGTTGACTTTTATTTTAAGTTTTGCTTTAAATATATAATGATCAGTGCCGATTTCATATCCTCTCTTACTTATAAATCTTTCCCCCTGCTCTTCATAATCCTGAAGTATTTATTTATATTTTTTTTTGTTTAACCAAAGGTAAATAATAATTTTAAGAATTAGAATCGTATAAAACAACAACAATAACATAACTATTTTTCATATCTGCACTTATAATAAACTTGATTAAAGTTTTTATTTTCCTCTATATACTACAGATTTTATTTTTTATATAAATTTATAAACTAATCTCAGAATTTCGGAACATTTAAAATGTCCCTCAAAATTCCACAATCGCAACAAACAGCAATAGCTGTAGACAACAATCAGAATTTTAACAGGTGATCAATCACGTGAAATCGATATTTTAGGTCGAGAGAAGTATCTCGAGTTTCGTTTAGTTAGGTTATACTACGAATAAAATCGAATGTCACTCAGGAGACTTTAAGTCGCAAAAAGAACTAAAAAGGATAATTTTATAATAATTATCATTACTAATCTTAAATGTCAAGGACAAAAAAGAAATATGACCACCGTAACACAATCTTTGCTTTAAAAGTATCTCTTTATACCAGAGAGTAAACTGTTTTAATATTATAAATTTATACTCTCATTAATTATGCATGACCTACATTGATCAGCGAGCTATTGATTACTTTCTACTGAAAAATAGCTTTGTTATCTTATATACTTATAAAGCTTTTCCTTTTAAATAGCAGGCTATTCAAATATTAATAGAAGTAAAACATAACATAATTCCTTTTTAAATAATTAAATATTTAACAGTTAATAGCAATGATAAAAGTAATAACATAATATCGTTTTTTTTTGTATATATATATATATATATATATATATATATATATATATATATATATGGTTCAGAAGAAACCTGGACTTTAACAAAAAGCAATGAAAACATGTTAGGATGTTTCGAATGAAAAATACTTAGGCGAATCTATGGAGCGGTAAATGAAAATGGTGTCTGGAGAAGACGATATAACTTCGAACTCTATAGAATATACCAGGAACCAGATATCGTAAAACACATTAAGATAAGACGTCTGAGGTGGGTAGGCCATGTAATGCGGATGGAGCAAACCGACCCAGCTAGAAAAACGCTCCTTGATAGACTTATTGGTCAAAGAAGAAGAGGAAGACCCAGAACAAGATTCCTAGAAAATCCAAGATATGAGAAATATGGAAATACGTGCTTGGATGGATAGGGACGACTGGAAAAGACTTCTTGGAGGGGCTAGGACCCACACAGGGTTTTGTAAAGCCAAAATGATGATGATATATATATATATATATATATATATATATATATATATATATATATATATATATATAATATATATTAAACCTGGCGCTAAGATTAATACTATTACAAAAATAAATACTAAACTCAACAGTCTTTCGGGTTGAACCGCGTTGTGTTTTTTAGGGCTTCCGAGGTCTCAGTCTCCCAAGCCTCCAGACACTACTACACTGAACACCAATGAAAGTACTACTGGTGCTGGGAACAGAGAACGGTTAATTTATACCATCTATGGTCCCATGGTTTGGGTAGAGGTTGGCGCGCGGATTCTTGCGACCGTTCTTTCTGTATGAGAGGTCTCCATGTCGAAGGTAACCATAATATGGTTACCTTCTCATATGGAGACCTCTCATACAGAAAGACATACAGACTCATACAGAAAAACATACGCCATCATCTGTTGTATTGAGAGCATTTGCCTTTTTATCAATTTCTATGTTTTCTCGGATAATTCTTGGTTTATAGAAGCGGATGGGGGCTTTGGTGTTGTGCTAGAGCCTAAATTGAATCAAAATTGCAAACAAAATTTTATAAACTCTGTATTTTTTATTTGGAATGTTGTCTTTGATTGATCTGACAAGAGATGAAAGTTTTTGTTGTGGTCTTTTCTCCTCTCGATTCAGGAATTTTGTCGATTTTGTCAGTGACACTTTTGCTATAAGGAAAAAAAGCTTTCGTATGATGAGTGTCTGAGTCTTTGGGTTGAGATTGAGTGGGAGATTGATATCTGTGGATGCTCCTGTTGATGTGATTTTATCGGTGTCTATTTCGGATGAGGGCTTGTTTTAAAAAAGAGAGCTCAGCGAGTCTACTTGTATCATCACAAAGGCGTATTGAATGGGAGACAAGGGCATTATTTACTGAATTACTTTGTGAAGTTGGATGAAGAGAGTTGGCATGCAAGTACCGGGTAGTATGGGAGGGTTTTCGATGAACATAGTGATGAAAACCTTGGGATTGTTTTTTATTTATGATAACGTCAAGAAACGGTATGAATAAATGCTATATCGTGAACTTAATATTTGAGCATTGATGCGAATAGTGCTCGGGTCTCGATGTCTTCCATAGTTAACAAAAAATAGAAATATCGTAAAACGGGGTTACTTTGCACCATAGTTTTTATTTTCATTTTCTTAGAGTGGATATAAAGTTACTCAAAAAAAGATCTAAACTTTTTATTATAAATATTCATTCAACAGTATTATAATTATTATAAATATTCGTAATATAGCTCTAATTATAGCTGTTTTGTAGTTATATTGCATAATTAAGAGATTATCCGAATTTTATTAGTGGTGCAAAGTATACCCTGGAAGAGTCATACTTTGCACCACTTGATATTTTAATAATATTTTGCTTCGAAATGCTAGCTGGTGCATAGTAATCCTATCTGTTTTTAAACTTTGCAAAATTTAAATGTAAAAAAATATTGGTTGGCCCAGATTTTTTAAAGATAAACCTACCTACCTACATTTATGAGAAGCCTAACGGGAAAGAACATTGCTACATTTTAAATAAACACACTTTATTATAAGTACAATAGTGAAAATACAAAGTTTGAATCTAATCCCACCACAATTTGTCGCATTCTGGAACAATGTAAAATCCTTGTCTGAAAATTTTCTGGAGAGGATTTATGGCGCCAATTACATGGTCCCACGAATACCATATTTCGTCGCGTCTTTCTGTCCATTTCCAAAAGCTTTAACGATTTTGACAAGGCGTTGATCACAGCTCCGTCATTTTCTATTGTGTTATGACTCCAGAGTAAACATGATCTTCATAGACAAATAAAACGTACTTACCAATATTTTTTTAACATGATCTAATGCAGGGTTTTGAACTTTCGGCAATATTTGTTCCAAGAGAACCTTTTCATTAAATTCACTTTCTTCTTTCATCTCTTGCAGCTTATTTATTTCATCATATGATGAATCCCTGCCTAGTGGAAAGTGCTCGTCCAAAGCAATATCGTTCTCTGAATCATCTGCGACTTCTGGCTCAACATCTTGATGAAGTGTGGAAGTAGAAGCTTTAGTTAGAACTTCTAAACTAATTTCAGAATGGGCAATACTTTGTCCTGTCGGAACATTTATCTTTTATTATATTTCTTTTTCTTCTCACGTGTATTAAACATAATATAAATGTTTTTGATATATCAAGAACTTTATTTATAATTATTTGTTGTATGACTATCAGTTATCACACTAGATTGCTTCGTTGTTTTTAACCTCTTTAAGAGCAGTGTTATATCACAACAAGGAACGATACCACATTTCCTAAATCCCGACTTTAATATCTCATCGCTATTCTTTTGTATTTTTTCGATTAATGATCGTAAAAAAGTTGTAAAATGCTGTTTCTCAAGTACATTTGATTTACTCCCCACATGTGTTTCCTTATATTCAGATAAAATTTCCCTCCAGGCCTTTTTCATTGGAGCACATAATGCAACATCAAGCGTTTGTTTAACGTGAATACTATTCGGAGGCAAGTATATCAAATGAATGTCGTGTTTTCGACAAAAATCCAGGACTTCAACATTAATATGAGAAGACAAATTGTTTCCTAAAACCATCTTTTTTCCCTGAATTTTCTTAAGCCTGGGCAATAGAATATTGTTAAACCAATTCGCAAATGTCTGTGATTCAAACCAACCAGATGCAGTATTTGCATAACGCGTAACAGAAGGGCCATTTTAAGTCCAGGTGTCCCACAAATTCTTGGATTTGTACACCTTATAAGGAGGAAATAGCTCATTAGCGGCATTTCCACACATCATAAGAGAAATGCTACATTTTAAAGAGTTACAAATGCGTTCAGGATATTTAACCTTACGTTTAGTTAATACCCTTTTTGTCCGGGATCATCTGTTAAGTTCGTCTCATCATAATTAAAAATAGCATGTGGCTCCACACCAGATACTGTTGGTTTTAAATTTTGTATGTATTAACTTATTTAGTCTGCATTTAGTGCTACTCTACTTCTTTATACTTCTAGCCTTACTGAAAGGCTATCCTTTTAGTAAGGTCCTGATGATGACTCGAAAATGATTTGACCCAATCCATACCAGGAGTTTTATCCTTAAAGCAAGTTATTTTTTTTTTCCTTGGCGATTTATATGAGTCGTGATTATTTGTCGTTATTTTATTGCAGTAACAGGAAATCCAGCATCACTTAGGCTATGAATGCATTGTACGAAGCACCTTTCCTCTTCATAGGAGAATATTGATGGGTATCCAGGTTTTCCAGTGTGTACTCTTTTTAATTTGTAAAAAAAAACTTCTCCTTGGAATGGTAAAGGATTCAGCGGCAACTCTTGTACTCATGCCATCTTTTGTTGCTGACAGACATGCTTTTAAATCTTCTTCTGAGTAGTCTGAATATTTGCGAGATCCCAGATTCCTTTTATAACGTCTGAGCATTTCCTAAAAACTATTTTCCTATTAACCTTTTACTCTTGGGGATACTTTGCACCACTTGCCAATTGGCGATGCAAAGTATACCCAGTTTTACGTGTGAAATGCACATGTAAACAATGTTTTTTTTTTTTGTTATTGATATCCTGGTTTAAAAGCGTTATTTTATAAACTGAAAATCGCAATCGATTATGCTATATTATGCCATTAGACGTGTACTTAAATAATTGTAATTTGTTTAGTAACAAAGTGAATAAATAAACTATTACAAAATCTGTGGACTATTTTCTGTGCTACGTAATTAACCACTTTAAATAAACCAAATATGTCAATAATAATACATAATGTTGAAAAAACTACCGGACTAGTAGATCGTGTGCGACTACCGATACACAAAATTAAACTGCGTCCACTGAAAGGTTAATATATTTTTATTTACTTAATTTGCCATACAATCTATTTTTATACCGAGAAGTAAATACATACAAGGGCAATTAAAGAACACATTTAAAAAACCGCTCGATGACTCACATTCCAAATAACCCATATAACCTTTCCTATGGTGTCCCATCCCTCGTGTCATTTTTGTACTACATGTATCTTGGAATTTATTATATACATGTCCTAAAAGTGTGCGTGTTACTTTTTTGATCACGTTATAGTCGGCGACTTTCCATAAAGCATTTAAAAGGGTGAAACATAGGCGTATGTGTAGGAGTAACATAGTGTTAATAGATACTAAACTAACGTTTATGTCCGCAATAAAGACAGAAATAAGCAGATGCGTATTTGTTTTTAGACATAAACAAGGGAGCATCGACTTAAATACATACTAACAAATGGACATTAAACGTATTGATTTTGGGGACATATGAGCAGTTTTTTAAAAATAAACGTTTGATGCGTCCTGTGAAGCATAAAACAACTAAATTTGAAATCACTTTTGATGACATTTCACTTTTAAAATGGTATTTCGAATAAAAAGATATATGTATGTGCGTTTGTTAATCAATATCTAATATACAGGGTTGTTCAAAAAGTATGTCATAAATTAAATCACGCATTCCG
Source organism: Diabrotica balteata (assembly GCA_918026665.1). Taxonomy (NCBI): domain Eukaryota; kingdom Metazoa; phylum Arthropoda; class Insecta; order Coleoptera; family Chrysomelidae; genus Diabrotica; species Diabrotica balteata. The sequence continues at coordinate 41,471,425 of OU898282.1, read as the reverse complement.
GAAACAAGAATAAATTGATTTAATCAAATTTACCTTAGTACAAAAGTCTACACAAAAAAGTTTCCTTTAAATTTACAAAATAAAAATTGTTTTTTGCAATATCTCCTAAACTACTTGACATTTTGTAATAAAAATGGACACGTTACTTTTTTGTTCTGAAAGCATTTTTCATACAAAAGAAACAGCAAAATCTAAGCGCACAGAAACATTTTAAGGGGGGTGTGCAGCTCTCTAAAGCTCCCCAAACTTTTGAGTACGTTTAAATCAAATAAATTTTGTGGCATCATTAGTTTAACACATTATTTTTAAAACTTTTTTGCCTTTTATCACTTTTTCGGAAAACTAGTTTCTTCCTAGTTGGCCATAAAATTACAATTAGTTTCTACGGATACAATCACTACAAATAGTTCCATCAATAATAGTCAATAATTTGAAGCTATCATTTATTGTGTGAATAAGATAAATACTAAAAATTTTGATATTACAATGGCCTACAGATTTCAGGAAATGGCAGATATGCATTTAACTTTGGATAAGAAGGATCAGATTGAATTATGATTTTAATTAACTATCTAAATACTGCAGCAGCCACAAGGAGTTATGCAGTAAAATACCCCAATCGAAATACACCCGATAGACGATTATTTCTGATCACTGATCGTAGTTTACAGAAAACAGGTACATTCCAACCGCAAGTTGCTGGCAATGGTGGTAGTCCAATAATGAATGCAACTGATGAAGACATTTTAGAAATCATTGAAAGAAGTCCCTAAAACAAGTACAAGGGTAATAGCTGCTTAACTAAATGTTTCGTACGTAAGGGTTTGGATGCTTTTAAACGATCACCTGCTTAAACCCTATTACTTAATAACCATTTAAGAATTATTGGTTGAAGGTTATCCTAAAAGAATTGGATTTTGCGATTGGTTGTTAATGGAAAATACCCGAAATAATAATTTTATTAGAAATATTTTGTTTACCGACGAGGCTACCTTCAGTAAAAATGGAATAACAAACCATCATAACGAGCACATTTGGATCGACGAAAATCCTCACGCCAAAAAAACGACTTATCACTAAAGGACTTTTAAAGTTAATGTTTGAGCAGGAATTGTGGATAACAATCTAATGGGCCTATTTCTTCCCAACAATTTAAATGGTGATAATTATTTGCAGTTCTGTGCAAACGATTTATAAGAGTATTTAGAAGAAGAGAATATTACAATAAGGCAAAATATGTCGTTTCAACAAGATGGCGCTCCACCGCAGTAGCCTGGTCGGTGGATTGGAAGGGGTCTTGACACACCTATTTCTTGGCCACCCAGAAGTCCAGGTCTTAACTCCATGGACTTTTGCTTTTGGGGGTTTATGAAAGAGAAAATGTATTCTATAACAATAGAGGACGAATATTAATTGAGGGATAGAATAATTGAAGCTGCAAATCAATTTCGTCAGAAACATATGATTTTTTAGTAATATGTAATATCATTTATTGTAATATAATATTTATAGAGGTTACATACATTTTTTGTAGTTGTTAATTCATTTAAGCCATTTATTCGGTTGCACGTAATTTTTTAAAGGTAAATGAAAAGGACCGTAATTCAATAAAAACTGTTCTTTGAAAAAAGTGATAGGAGGCAAAAATTTTTTAAAAATAATGGGTTAAACTAATGATGCTACAAAATTCATTTAATTTGAAGGTACTCAAAAGTTTGGGGGGATTTAGGGCTGCACACCCCCCTTAAAATTGTTCTGTGCGCTTAGATACTGTTGTTTCTTTTTTTACGAAAAATGCTTTTAGAAAAAGAAAGTAGCGTGTCCATTTTTATAACAAAATGTCAAGTATTTTAGGAGTAAATGCAAAAAAACAATATTTATTTTGTAACTTCAAAGGGCTGTTACTTTATTGTGTACTAAGGTAAGTTGGATTCAATCAATTTATTTTTGTCCCTGGAATGCGTGATTTAATTTATGACATACCTTTTTGAAACACCCTGTATACATTACGGCACTTATACATATATACTAGATTTACGTATTATTATTAAAAATATAAAATGGTTTTTGTTTCCGAAGAAAAAGTATTAAAAACCTCAAATAATTCAAATAATGTCTGGTTGAGAAACAACTAATAAAAGTGTATAAAACAATATATATATATATATATATATATATATATATATATATATATATATATATATATATATATCAAAGCTTAAAAATGGGTAACATAACGAAAATTTTTACCAAAAAAGCTAAAAAAATAAGAAATTATCTTAATCATAAATCAATATAAGGTTGAATGTTCGAATAATTAAATCTACATAAAAAATATACTATATAATTTTATATTTCATTAGTTGATTTCCTATAGTGGTGTCAGTTGGACCTTTGGTCAATACTTAGTTTCATAGAATATTGAAAGGTGCAGATCACATAACTGCCCTTCACAAGCTGTCATTTGTCACATGTCATCTCAATATTTCCGTCAGACCGGGAGCTTATTCTGTCTCCGGCTTGTATACAACATGTAGCTTCTCCTTGAAATTTTAAAGTGTTTGTTTGTCTTTGTGTAATGTATTTTGTATTGTTATGTCCAAATTTTACATTTATGACATTCTCCTCATGTTGGATAGGCCACAACTGACGAAGTAAGTCTATAAACGTTTATCACATATAAAAAATTTTTTCAACCATAAACTTGGAGTTTTTTATCCAAGTGAATTAATTTTCCTTTTTTATAAAAAACGTTTCTTGGCTTATTTCAGATGCCCCTGAGGATGATCTATTGATCGAAAGTACTTGGGCAAGATTAAATTAATCACCGTGTTTGATAGTTGCCTTGTATACCCTCAAAGTTTAATCATAAATATCTAAACCAAAAATCATAAATATCAATGATTATTACTACTCTTCTCAATAGTGTAGAAACCTATAATGCCGTCCTCAGTAAGAATGCAGTATATCCAATTTTTGCAATTTTCAAATTGGCTCTTTTTTATGGGCCTTATACAATTATTGATATTTCCAACAAAGTTAGAAAGAAGTGAGTTTTCATTCCTTATTCATTTAGACTATTGTTAGGTATGTTAGGTATTCCAGAGTTAAAAGGCAGTAAGTACTTTAAACAAGCCTTAAAGGCAGTATCTCCTGCAGAAAATAGAGATACTGCTTTTTATTATGGCAAGTACCTAACCTTTTTGCAACATGCTCTACCACAATTCATAGTTTCTGGATGTAAACAAAGTGAAACCGGAAGTGTAAGTAAGTTTATTTAAGTTTACTCTTATTAGTTACAGGGGTCTTATTGGGGTCACAGTGACCCCAATTTGTGTTATAAAATAATACACTGATATTTGTTTATATTTAAGAAAAATAAGCTTAATAACTTAAAGACGTTTATATATAACTTAAGTCCATTTTTTGTTACGTGTATGGTGAGTTGGGGTCACACTGACGCCAATTTGTTTTACAAAATAAGACGCTGATATTTGTTTATATTTAAAAAAAAAAGTTTAATAAGTTAAAGACGTTAATTTTGTTAAAACGTAAATTTAACAAATATTAAAAATACTTATCACGCATAAAAAATTAAACTAAAAAACAGCCTCAAAAACTGAGTTATTTTGTAACTAGACTAAACATTATCTAATAACAAAAAAATGAGGAACAAAAATTTTTTTTCCCAAAAAAAACATAAACTTAAAGATTCAATCTAACCTACCAAAACAAAAAATAACCAAAAACAAAAAACATCATAATAACTACAATCCATTTCTTATGGGTAATATTTGCAAATGTGTATTTCACATATGTGGCATATTGGCAATTTGCAACTAACGTAAACTATCTTCGTTTTTCTGTCCAATGATCGTGGAGATTTGAGCACCTTACTCTTTTTTCTAAAAGAGCATTTTGCTGTTCGGAAATGTCTGTTTTTTAAACGAAAACGATATTATGTCTTAGTTGCCTTCGAATTTGAGAAATATTTAGTCTTCTTTCCATATATTCCTGCACAAGCTGCCGAGCCAGAGATTTGATGAATTCATATCTCGACTTTTGGGGGGTTTCAGGTAGGGATGAGTATATTAAACGCATTGACGGAAGAAATATCCAAAATTTTATAAAGTAGGAGGCTATCTTCGACTTCTACGGTGTTTAGAATACACTGTACATTTTTCATCTAATGCATCGACGTCTCCTTTTGTTTATTTATAAAACTCGATTATTACGGGTTTGTTTTTTTCATTTTTTACTGCATTACTGTAGTGCATTATAGACATCAAAAGTACCACTTTTCGTGGTTTAGGTACATATGAAACTAATGTAACTCTATCGCCAAATCTAAATAGAGATGATCATGTGAGCCTCGTTTTAGTTGACAAAAAAGAAATAGGTATCTCTCGTTTATTTTTTTTACCAGTACCCACGTAAGTAAGGCCTCGGTTTCTCAACTTAGTTATCACCTAAGGGTGAAAACCAGTTGCTGCTGTTACGTTATGGTTTGAACCCTCAATACATTTTACTAGATAAAGAACTGATAGCGTTGGTTTATTGAATTTTCTTTCATCTTCTGACAATGTTTGGCCATCACTTCAAGCACCTGTATATACATACCTATCCAAAAAGTAATGGGTTAGGGCATCAGTTAGTGCCATTACCTTCAAGCCCTATTTTCGAGGTTTTTGAGGCATGTACATGCGAAATAAACATCTTCCCCGAAAACCAATAAGCATACAAGCAATACAAGCATACTGCCCTATGCAATAACTTTGTTTCTGTTTTCTAAAAATTTATTGATAATTGATGAAATTGGGGCAAGTTTTTCGGTTTAGCGTTCTTCCCTCGTAGTTTCGTCATCAAACCTAAGCAATGTCAAAATTAGAAAGAATCGTTTTACTGACACGGTGCATATAAAAATTAAAATCCAGTCTTCCGTATTGGATTTATATATGGCTGAGTAAAAAAACAAACAGATAAACGCTCTCAGTTCAATAATGTTGAAATCTTTTAGATCCGTTCTATTACTATCGGTATATTTTGTTCCAATCCTCCAGTTTTTCATTTGTTCTACAATCACTCTCTTCTACAAACAATTTCTTTTAAAATTCTAAAATATCGTTTGTTATTATACACTCCCAAGCACTTTTCTGAAGACACAATCTTCCAAGAGACTTGGCTGGCCCAATAACCCCAGGAAGATGAGAGATAATGTTGAAACTTCTTGTTCTTAGATTTAAAAGTGGAGCATATGCAGTACACGTGTATCGATTTTTGCCATAGTACGTTCTCGAAGGGCCTGGAGTTTGTTGTTGCTCATGTGGATCCAAGTCCGAATTAACGTTCATAAGTGTTGCATTTTGTGGGATATTATCTTTTACATCCAATAAAGGTTCCACAATTTCCGGTTGCCATTCAATTTTTGAATCAGTTTCGTGTTCGCTGACATAGTTGGGATCATTGTCTGAGTCATCGTTACCGCTGAAATCACTCTCATCTGCGTCTAGAATACACTCAGTCCTGTGTTCATACCTAAGATCACCGGAATCCATTTTATTATATCGAGACAGGTCCATTTTCAACTGAACATAAAAAAACTAATTATTAAAACAAACAAACCCGGTGAGGTGGGATCACAGTGTCCCCACAGCGAAGTTATTTCCGTATAATTTGTAAACATTTACCTATTTGATCATGACTATCCCACTCGATATCACACAACACACTGACGGAAAGATACTAAGGCAGTAAAATAGTCGCGCTAAATAAGCTAGGACGTATGTCACTAAAAATCTGTTGAGGCTCGTATGACCCCGCATTACCAGTTACGACTAAAAGCACGGAAACCCGTGGTATGAAAATAATGCAAATCCTGCAGACAATGGAAACTCTAAGTCTAAGTTTTGATGAGGAAGCGTTTTCATGCAAAAAGGTAATTTTGTCAGATACCATTATTTACATCCGATCACTTTAACTCTACAAACTACAATGTAAATATTTTTGAAGGATTTTATTGTGATTATGTTTAAAGTAGTCAGCTGTAGAAAAAAATAAATCTGTGACGAATACCTCGGTTTATATTTATATAATTAATTTCACCGTTTTTATATAATATTTATATGCTACTTTCGAAATTACTCTTAGTAGAAAAAATACTAAAAACAACGACTGTACAGGCAATATTCCTTTATATAAATAATAAACCAATTTTTTATAGACTTATCGGTCATCTATAATTATTTTATATTTTTCAATCATTTGTTATAGAATGAAGAACAGTTTTCTTTTATTTGTAAATTAGTGTCATTATATTATTGTTCAGAAAATTATATATGTTGAAATGATACACGCAAACACTAGGAACGTGTAAATATGGCGCGTGCATTATTTTTATTAAAAAATCATGTACGACAATTTTAGTAATTACCTAAATATTCTATCGTTGATTTGAAATGCCTTTAATAGTAATACGGTACGGTAAATATGATAAATAATTATAAATTTATATTGAAGAATAATATACCTTACCTATATGTGACAATTATTATTATTTCTACCCCTTTCCTTCTTACTGCGTCAAATTTATTAGTAATTTTTCTTTCAACTTTTGATTATCCGATAGCAAGGAAAATTAAATGTCCCAACGAAATTTTTTAAAAAAAATGTTGTTGGTATCATGTACAATGTAACTTGATTATTTTTAAGGAATTAAAAATAGAAAGGTATTAAAATTTAACTTAGCTAAGAAAAAAAAAATCTGATAGAGCAAACAATCAAATAGAACCAACATTCTTTCTCAACTCTTCAAAAGCTAGTAAAAATCCATTAGCTTCAAAATCCCTTATAGCTAATAAAATAGCTTTACATAGCAAATGGTGAGAACTATCACTACATTTGCATAGACATCTTCTTAACATGCCATACACCAAAGTGCGTAGGCGACTATCTCATTACTAGAATTCTGTTCTTGGCGGCGTGACACAGCTCACCTGTATTGTGTATTCCTGTCCATTCTTTAATATTCCTTAACCAGGACAATTGTTTGCGGCCGGCTCCTCTCCTACCTTCGATCTTCCCTTGTAGGATTAACTGTGGTATTTCATATTTTGCTCCTCTCAATATGTGCCCAAGGTAACCAATCTTGCGTTTTTTAATTAATTCAAAAAGTTCTCTTTCCACGCCGGCTCTATTAAGGACGTCATCGTTTCGAACTCTATCCACCCAAGGTATGCGCATCATTCTTCTCAATGACCACATTTCAAATGCTTCGAGTTTGTTGATAGATGTTTTTTTCAAAGTCCACGTTTCCATGCCATAAAGCAAGATGGACCATATGTAGCACTTGACCATTCTGTAGCGTATTTCGAAGTTTAGGTGTTGATTACATAGGAGCGGTCTGAATTTCACAAAAGCTTGTTTTGCCATTTGTATTCGGGTTTTTATCTCGTGTTGTGGATCCGATTGGTCATTGATTGTGGTGCCAAGGTATTTAAAAGTTTTCACGCGATTTATACGATTGTCACCTATGCATAATATCGGGTTTTCTGGAGGGTTTCTGCTAATGACCATATATTTCGTTTTCAAAATGTTGATTTTGAGGCCATATTTTTTACCTATGCTATTCACCCTATCAAGTAATAACTGCTGATCTTCCAAATTATCAGTTATAATCACTGTGTCGTCCACATACCTTGCAGCAAATAAATACCACCCACTTTGATCCAACCAAAAAAGTTCTGCAAAACCAGCAAAGTGAACTGACATCAAAGTTTTATTTGAAAACAGCGACAGAGGGACTGTGGACCATAGAATTACCCAAGATGGCTAATAACTGTCGAAGAAAACGGGACTGATGTTTTGGCTACGGCTTTTACATTGAAACAGAAAAAAAATAATATTTTGAAATGTAAGAATATTAAGGAAGGCTGGGGAATTGACACAGTTCAAGGAAGAGAGAGAGAGACAGAAAATGAGGGAGAAAGAGAGACATCGATACAAATAAGTTAGATGTACTAGTACTTGTGAGGCAAAGTAACCTTAGTCCCGATTGTGTGTTATCTATTTTTATGAGGAAACTTCGAAAACAAATGCCGAATTTTATAGACATAAAAGTTTGATAGAATACGTAGCATAAAGCACCAATACATAACCTAAAAAATATCCTGTTTACGAAATAATTTTTGAAGTTTTAACATTTAAACCAACCGTTATAACTACAAAATATCCGGATCATCTATTTCTATCAAAATTATTGAAATATTAAGGAACAAAACAAAAGACATAACCCAATAATATATTAAAGCAAGAATTGTAACCAAATTAAAAGATAACTGGGTACTATCAGAGGCAGCAAAATATTTTAACATAAGCAAAATCACAGTTTTTCTATTAATAAAAAATGGAAGGAACAAGAATCTCTCGATAGAAGATAAATCTGCCCAACAAACCTGCCATCAATACGCCATACCATTCCTAATCCTCTAGATGAAATCGATCCCTATACGTTGGCGCTAAAATGACAAGTTGCTCGATAATTTTCAACATATAAAGGATTATATCTATTAATATCTTGTATATACCCCCAATTTTGCTCTTTTTAGAAGATTAAAAAATTTGTAAATTAATATTACCCTGTTCCAACAATATTTATTTTGTAGCTTATGGTTTAAAGCAAATATAAGTATTGATTGATTCTGTTGTGATGTAAATTTTTTTTTGCTACAATTCGATACCCAAGACATAATGCTTTTATTCTGCTCAAGTTGTCGCCTTCCGGAAAATGTGAAATAATTCTTGCAGTTTTCGCATTTTTAAAAAAATTCTCTTCCAATCTCTTCAAAAGCGTACGATTTTCATAATCGGTTGATATTTTTGATCTTCCAGAACCTTGCTTTTTTTCGATAGTTTTTTGTTTTCTCCATCTTTTAAACTGTTGTTCTGCTTACGTTAAAATGGTTCGCTGCGGCAAATAGTGACTAACCATCTTCTAATTTCGTTAAAATTCTTGCTTTTAGTTCTTTGCTAGCATGTGAAGCCATTTTTTGAGGTTTAACAGAATAAATTATTTGAAAAATTTTAATAGTTCGCAGCGACAGTGACATTGTATAAATAATACGTATTTATTCTTAAAAATACATTGCTTAATTTTCTACAAAATACGTACCTATATACGTATTGTATACTGATTTGTTTGCGTGAAATCAAATATTTGCTGCCTTTCTTCATTTTATTCGGATTTACTCTGTGTGGGTACTAGAAGCACAATTCGCTAAGGATTTCTGCTTAGTTGTAAAAGACATGTCGTGGAATGCAAATTTTAGATTCCCCATATCTCTTTTAACATCTTTTATCAACGTCTGTTTGCCTTGCAATTTTTAGAAGGCTCAGATTATAAAGCAGAAATCTGAATTGTGTTTCGAAACTATTTTACGCTTCCTCTTTTAGTTTCTAGGAATGGAAATGTTTTCAAGCTCTATAGTAGTTTACCAAAAATGGCTTATGTCAGTTGTGTTCTCCTTTGAGCATCTTAATTTGGTTTTTCCAATTTAACAGCATGGCCAAGGTGTACATAATATTTAATATTTTCTATGAGATGGTTAGAGGAGGAGATTAGTGAGACGCTCTCGAGAATGGTAACTCGAGAGGGAATATTTATTTTGCTGCCAACATACTGATTAAGCGATGGCCTGATGTAAACGTTAACCTTCAGTTGTGCTTTATTGACTATGAAAAGCTTTTGATGGAGTAAGACATGAAAACCTATTACCACTACTTATAAATAAGCACATTGACAGTAAAATCATAAAGATAATCCAAACATTATATTTGAACCAACGTGCCGTAGTTTAACTTAATGAGCAACAGTCAGAAGAAATAAAGATCTGTAGAGGAGTTACACTGGGAGGTGTTTTCTCTTCTCGCCACTTGTGTTTAACTTATGTTCTAAAAAAATTTTTTCAGAGATGCGGATAACACTGTGTGATCATTGCAACGTTCAAAAAAGACCTACATCATATTATATGCGTAATATATGCTAATTACAAAAAGACTAAAAGACATACATCACACATTGACAGTAGATGGTAACGCGGTAAAACAAGTAGAAAAATATCAAAACTTGGTAACTTTTATAAATAAAATCAATGATGTAACAATAAAACACTGAAAACTTTGTTTTCAAACTTCCACAAAATTTATTTTAAATCTTATCACTACAGCTGTTTCGGCTGATTGCCTTTCTCAAGTGATCTATTTTTAGCTTGGGTTTACAAATTTATAGTCTCTAATAAAATAGGTTGAGGAGGGGAGAACTGTTTGTCTCAAGTTGGTCATTCAGAATTATATCTGTGTTTTTTAATTTGTTGATTTCCATAGATTCTAACAAAGATAGCTTAAGGCCTTTATTTTGAATGTGAAGAATTTTAAATTTGTCATTAAAAGAATGATTATGATTTTGAAGGTGAAGTGCGTATGTCGAATCTGTTTTTCTATTTTTGAAATCCCTTTTATGTTCTGTTATTCGTTTATCAAAGTTTCTACCAGTTTGACCGATGTAAGTTTTTGGGCAGTCGCCACATTGAAGTTTGTACACACCACTATTTAAGTGTTTTTTATTTTGGCTCTTGTTATTTTTAATATATTTGCCTAGGTTGTTATTTGTTCGGAAAGCTGGTGTTATTCCTTTCTTTTTTATGTGTTTGGCGATTTTTGTTGTTATTTTGCCTGTATATGTAATCGAGCAGAAGGTACTGGGTTTTTTTTCTGGTGGTGGAAATACTAATTTTAGGGCTTTCTTGTGTAGTTTTTGATTTAACATTTTATTAATTGTTTGTTCGTTGTATCCGTTGTTTATTGCTATTTGCTTAATTATATTTAATTCTGTCTCAAAGTTGTATTTTGACATAGGAATTTCTGTTAATCTATGTAACATACTATGATAAGCTGCCAGTTTATGTTGTGTTGGATGGGATGATGAGTTGTGTATAGTCGTGTCAGTATGGGTAGCTTTATGAAATTTGGAGAAGTTATGTTTGTTTTGAAATCTGCTAATTTTTAAATCTAAAAAATTTATGGATTGATTTTGTTCTATTTCTATTGTAAATTCAATATGACTATGAAATGAATTAATATACGCTAAAAAGTCCTTCATAAAAACTTCATAGTCATACTGAATTTACAATAAAAATAGAACAAAAACAATACATAAATTTTTTAGATTTAAAAATTAGCAGATTTCAAAACAAACATAACTTCTCCATATTTCGTAAACCTACCCATACTGACACGACTAGATCAACAGAAATTCCTATGTCAAAATACAACTTTGAGACAGAATTAAATATAATTAAGCAAATAGTAGTAAACAACGGATACAACGAACAAACAATTAATAAAATGTTGAATCAAAAACTACACAAGAAAGCCCTAAAATTAGTATTTCCACCACCAGAGAAAAAACCTAGTACCTTCTGCTCGATTACATATACAGGCAAAAAACAACAAAAATCGCCAAACACATAAAAAAGAAAGGAATAACACCAGCTTTCCGAACAAATAACAACCTAAGCAAATATATTAAAAATAACAAGAGCCAAAATAAAAAATACTTAAATAGTGGTGTGTACAAACTTCAATGTGGCGACTGCCCAAAAACTTACATCAGTCAAACTGGTGGAAAATTTGATAAACGAATAGCAGAACATAAAAGGGCTTTCAAGAATAGACAAACAGATTCGACATATGCACTTCACCTTCTAGATCATAAGCATTCTTTTAATGACAAATTTAAAATTCTTCACATTCAACATAAAGGCCTTAAGCTATCTTTGTTAGAATCTACGGAAATCAACAATTTAAAAAACACAGATATAATTCTGAATGACCAACTTGAGACAAACAGTTCTCCCCTCCTCAACCTATTTCATTTGAGACTATAAATTTGTAAACCCAAGCCAAAAATAGATCACTTGAGAAAGGCAATCAGCCGAAACAGCTGTAGTGATCAGATTTAAAATAAATTTTGTGGAAGTTTGAAAACAAAGTTTTCAGTGTTTTATTGTTACATAAAATGAATTTCCATCAAGTATCGGTCGAATCCGACAATTATTTAAAACCAATGATCATATAGCAAAAATAAACAGACAAATAGAGCTTTCCAGATCAGCAAGGAGATCTCTGTCGGCCGACGCGACGGCAAAATTCTTGTTTGAATAATCTACGTGATCTGTATCAATGCAACTCAATTGATTTGTTTAGAGCAGCAAGTTTAAAAATAAAACTAGTTCTTATGATACGCCAACCTCTGTAGGGAGACGACACTCTAAGAAGAAGAAGAATTTTACGATTTTGTATTAGTATACAAAAAATGGCACAAGAAGAAAAAGAAAATTACGCCTGCTTCCTAGTAATTATTCTGATTGCTGCAAAAGTAGTTTAAATGAGTGAAAAAAAAACAATGTTTATTTCTGATCCACATAAAAAATCCCATCCCGTATATTATTCAACGACCTAAAAATTTTGTTTTTAAATTAAGTAATATAAAGAAAACTGAAAATTGGCCGTATAAATTTCACGTCTACTTGAGCTTAGTTAAAAGCACATAAAATCATACACTAAGTAAATTTCCCGATAATATTGGGAAACCATAAAACTGTAGGCGGAAGCGAGGCTAAAACTAAATCTAAATCATCGCCTTGTCTTTACTTTAATAACGGGCACAAAACCGAAACGAATATATATCTTTCATGTATTTTAAAAAACAATGTTCAAGACGATATAAATTTTAAAATGTTAAATTTCGTTTCCTATTTAAAAGATACGGTTGTTAATAATTCACAAAGAACAGACGGCACACGTTGTTTCAAACAAAGAGGTGTGGGTGTTTATGACTAATCAACCTTAATTAGGAAATTAAAGCCAACAGAAGACTTTTATTTTTCTATTTATGTCGTAATTAAAAAATAGGAACGAATTATAATTATTTCTTAATAACTCCTCGTATTGAATAGAAGAATAAGTTTTTTATTGAAAGATTAATCTCATCAAGTATTAATAAGTTATTATTCGAAAATACTACAAACCTTTACAGAATTAGTGGCACAAAATAGTTTTTTATCGTTGGGATATTGTATCATTTGTATGTCTGATAAATACACTACGTTGTTGCTAAATTATAGCAACATATAATTATGCCAATATTAACAAATATTGGAATAAACAACTGTAATCTAAGAATTATTAGCAATATTTACTGAAATCAAACATCGTCTATCCGTACAAAGGCAGGAGAATCTTTTGATATCAAAATCAAACGTGGGGTCTGACAGGGATGTATACTATCGCCCATGTTATTTAACATATACATTGAGAAAAGCTTTCATTAAGCAGTAGAAGATGTTAAAGAACAGTGGGAACAGATAAAATATATGAACTAGTTTTAGCAGACGACAAAATTAGAGGCGTGAAATCCTGCAAATATTTGGTAGTCATTTTCAACAAGAAGGGAAATAGCGCAGATGAAATCAGGGAAAGAATAAACAAGGTGAGAGCAGCGACGCGTGCCTTAAACTCTCTTTTCTGGCAAAAAACAATTCGACGAGAAACCAAAAAACACATTTAGGGTAGTATAGTCCAAAGTATTACACTTTACTTCAAAGAAGTAAAGTGTAATACTTTGGACGCTACTGGAAAAACGTTTCAAAGAAGAACTTCAAATAGCATTGAATTATTTAAAACCAAGTCCAGCAGAAGGGGTTGACAAGATTGCTGCAGAGATCTACAAGTTAACAAGTTTACACGTTTACAAGACTTACCTCGTGAATATAAAATAATAACATTTTAAATGTGTTCCAAGCAGGATATGGAACCGGCTATTCAACTAAAGATAACATTTTTAATCTTATGAGATATCTAATTTTATGTCAGATTTAAAAATATATTAAAAAAGTTCTGGGATTTTCGCATGATAGGTTGCCAAAATCTCTATTGAAAGAAATGATAAGGTGGAAAGATTGGATGAGCATGGGAGAAAAATTTGATATTGAGGTAAGGTAAATGGGAATGAAGAAATGAAGAGATAGCTGGTCTAGTATGATTACGAGTATGATAGAAAAAAAAGAAACAGGACATACAGCGTCAAGCTGTAGGGCGTTCGAATCAAATTTTTTTGGAAACTACAAAGAACTACGGGAAGAAGGAGTAAACATTCATCATCTATTGGAAATGAAAATTTTTGGAGACATTCGATGACTGTTTAAATTAAGAAGTGGATTTCTATATTTGAATGATGAACACAAAGGAAAGGGAAGATCTAATACATTTTTTTGGGAAAATGTACGGTGATGTGACAGTTTAGCTTACGGTGGCTAGGTAGTAATGAACTTAGTAGAGTGAAAGTAGTTCCTATAATAAGACTGGGATGGGCTGAGTTAGTAGGTTATTGTTGGTAGACGTGGCCGTATAGGTATGCGTTAGTAAGCTTATTTATTTACTAAATCCATTACCATGCTGTTAGTTGAATATGATGCAAATAAAAAAATTATAATCCGTTCACAAATTGTTGAGAGCACGAAATGTGCCACAAAGTTATAAAACGGTCGTAAAATTTGTATCATCATAGGGTTCATGTTCAATGTGTTTTAGATATATCCATTTTTTTTTTCAAATCCTGAGAAAACTAAAAAGCATTTTTGAAAAATTTAATGGTAGAATGAAATATTTATTAGAATAAATAAAAAGTTTCTTTTGCATGCAATATTTTCAATTAAAAATTATACTATATTTTCTCTTTTATTTTCACCCCTGTTACATAACATATTAAAATAAACATTGTAGACGTTTTCATGGACTTTCTGCCCTCAGTAATAACGTAATATTTCATTCTGCGCTTAAATTTTTCAAAAATATTTATTAGTTTTCTCCGAATTCGAAAATAATGGATGCATTTAAAACACATTGAAAATTTTGCCAGGCGACATTTGGCGCCTTTCCCCTTGGGGGAAATTAAATAATTAAATAAATGTATCTACTACAAATGGCAAGAAACTTTTTATTTTTGAATAAAATAAAAAAGTTTTATTAAAACAAAAATACAATTTACATAAGTACAATTTAAAAAATATATTTATTTAGTTCAAAGTAATGTTTCAGTCATATACTCTACGACACTGGTCGGTCATCTGTAATCAAAATACCTTCGTAATGTGATTATAATGTTGACTGCTGTACTGTATTCCTTCAGATACAAGGTGGGTTAGTCGAAAATATCTTAAACCGTCAGTTTCAGGTTGGTTTTTACTATTATATGTTATTATCTATCCTCTCTCTATTTCAGGTCTCTAATTAGGGTTAAAATTGTAGTGAGCTATCGTCAAAATGCAAACTGATTATAAAATTAATGATTTGTTTACGTACAGCAACCATCTTTTTATCTGTTTTGTCTATCTTGACTATCTTATTATTACTTTACAAACCGCTTTCACTGCCTCTAGGGGACAAATTTACTCATTTCAAATGTATGTACTACCTAACTGTTATACATTGTTATTATTGTTTGGTCTATTACACTAGGTCTACTCAGTAGGATCTACATATTTAGTTTATTACTATAACGCCTGCTCCACACATACGGCTCAACGTTGGCCCCAACAGCGTTCGTCCAATGTGTGTACCGACAAAACTGTGTTGGAGCCAATGTTGGCGCCAACGTTTTTTTGACAAGTTCCAACGTTGGGAGTTTTCCGTGAAGTGTCAGTTTTTGCATACGCATCAAAGGGATTCGTGTTTATATTGGTGTTACCGTTTATACCTCAACCCAATTTGTTGATGCTTCACCAAACGTGAGAACACAGTTTACCCAACGTTAGCGCCAACGTTGGATCCAATGTGTGGAGGCGGCATAACATTTATATGAATACTTATTTAATTTATTATTTATTAATTTTAATAACCTTGTTAGGTAGAATTAGCATTATTGTATTTTTTTGTATATTAGAGAATAATATTTGTTTTTTGATAATATACAAGGCAAATATCGAGCACAGTATTAATTTAATCTTGTCCAAGTACTTTCGATCACTAGATCATCTTCAGGGGCATCTGAAATAAGCCAAGAAACGTTTTTTTTTGTAACTAGAAATATTTATTAACTTCGATAAAAACTCGAAGTTTATGATTGATAAAAGTTTTTATGTGATTAACGTTTGTAAACTGACTTCGACAATTGCGGCCCATCCGACAAGAGCGGATGTCATAAATATAAAATGGGACATAACAATACACTAAACAAAGACAAACAAACACTTTAAAATTTTGAAGATAGGCGAAGCTACATGGTACATAGAAGCCGAAGACAGAATGGCTCACGGTCTCGCGGAAATGTTGAGATGACATGTGACAAATGACAGCTTGGAAAGGGCAGTTACAATCATAGATATGCGATCTGCACATAAATATGTGAGTATTTCCATATTAATTTTATAGTTTTCCATTGACTGTGGATTCAACTGAACTACTTGGATTGTAACTCATTTATATATTTTGCTTTCAATTTTGATATAATTTTAGTAATTTAATCGCATATTCAGTATTCTTCTTTTATACAATACTGATGGTGCTTGGTAGACCATTTTATTATAGTCAACCACCTACTGTCTAATATATTGTTTAGTCTATTTCTTGCATTCATACTTTATGTCGACTTAAGTTGCTCTCAAACTAACACCCTAATTATTATAGACAGGTTTGAGTGTGAGATCTGGATTATTCAATCTACTTAAAAAATATTCTATATAATATTTCATCAGTTGATTTCCTATAGTGGTGTGAGTTGGACCTTTGGTCAATACTTTGTTTCATAGAATTTTGAAAGGTGCAGATCGCATATCTAGACCGTGAGCCATTTTGTCTCCGGCTTCTATATACCATGTAGCTCCGTCTATCTTCAAAAATTTAAAGTGTTTGTTTGACTTTATGTTATGTCCCATTTTATATTTATGACATTCCACTCTTGTCGGTTAGTCCGCAATTGACGAAGTAAGTCTATAAACGTTAATCACATAAAAACTTTTATCAATCATAAACTTCAAGTTTTTATCAAAGTTAATTAATTTCTTTAGTTATAAAAAAACGTTTCTTGGCTTATTTCAGATGCCCCTGAAGATGATCTAGTGATCGAAAGTACTTGGGCAAGATTAAATTAATACTGTGCTCGATATTTGCCTTGTATATTATCAAAGTTCATTTATTCGAGCACTCAACCTTATATCAATAATATTTGTTTACCAAACCTCCTGATAGCATGTGCCAATGAGAACAAATCGCTAAAAGAAAATGTACCTATTATATTTTTTTTAATTAGAAATAATGATACATTATAAATAGGTAAATAATTTATTGACTGATTATTTTCTCATATTGTTGATTTCCTTGTAACTTTTGGATTTTTTGTGTATGTTTGTTTTGTAGCTATTCGATATAAATGTACCTTTTCTTATTCATACGTCTTTGTAAGAGCCACAAATCCTCAACCTCTCAACTCATTAGCACCTATATAAATAGTACAATATTTTTTATACATCACATAAGGTAAATAATGTTATGCATCTAAAAACTGTAAACGTATAAAACAGACAAAAATACAAAATGTAAACAAGAAGAGTAAAAAATGTTTTATCTGCATCCATTTTTTCCTTTTTGCTTTTTTTATTAGACCGTATTTATTGAGCTTTGATGACATTTGTTTACCTTTTTAATTGAAATTGTTAGAATTTACAGTCCTTTTAAATGCATGATACTATTTTACGATAAACATACACGTATTTTTGTGTTTTGACTGATAGACAACATGGAAATATGGGTGGGTCTGGTCAACTAATTGAAAACAACAGTTGGAACAAACATCTCTAAACTTGATAATTTTACGATCAATAGTTGTCTCTAATAAACGCTGAAATGCGTTTAATTTTGCAGGTTATTTGATATTATACATTTTTTTATGTGATTCCTTTTGATTTGTTTACTTGTTGCAGATACGTACCTATATACATTTTGATTTCGTAATTTTGATAGGTATAAAATATAGGTTTAGATTACGAACGACACAATCAGAGGTCATAAAATTAAGAATAGCTTTTTAGAATATTAAAGTAGGGTAATTTTATGTAAATTTCATATTTTGCATAACATTAAGCTTAACCCTGGTATTCTGTTCGGGTCTATTTGGCACAAAAATAATTATTTCTTATTTTGGAAATTATTACGCAGCGTAACGCTTTGGTGTTTTGTGACTTTAGAGACAAATATCGAAATATTTGTTCTTTTATTCAATCGCATTTATGATACAGGTAAAATACCCCAAAACTGGCTGGAGCCAAACCCACAACACTGTAATGAGTTCCGTCTGATAATCCTTGAGTCATGCAATAAAAGTCCTAGTAAAAATCGTACATAATCTATAGAAAGTGCGAAACAATCATCGGAGACGATCAGTTTGGATTCAGAGCCGGCATGGAAACGAGAGAAGCAATGTTCAGTTTACTAGTTCTCGCCCAAAAATGCTACGACCAACAGAAAGATATATTTATATGCTTTATAGACTTTTGCGAAAAAGCATTTGATAGAGTAAGACACGACCTACTATTAGAACGTTTGCATGAAGTCGGTTTAGATGGAAAAGACATCAAATTCTTAAAAAACTTGTACTGGAACCAAAACGCCAGAGTTAGGATCGAAGGTTCCACATCCGCAGAAGTAGAAATTAAAAGGGGAGTTAGACAAAAATGTGTTCTGTCGCCTCTGCTGTTTAATCTTTACTCCGAGTTTCTATTTAAAGAAGCATTGGAGGATTCCAAGGATGGAGTCAATGTGAATGGCATAAATATCAACAGTATCAGTTACGCCGATGATACAGTGTTAATTGCGGATTCCGACTTAGGTCTACAACGACTCATTGACAAGATCAACTCGACCTGTGAGCAATTTGGTATGAAAATAAACATTAAAAAAACCAGAGTGATGTCAATCCGAAAAAACCAAAACGTACCTCAACCTTGCACAATATATGGGCACATTTTAGAACAGGTCCATAGATTTAAGTACCTGGGATGTTGGATCGATAGCAGCCTAAATCCTGATCTAGAAATAAGATCGAGAATAGAACAGGCCAGAAAATCTTTCGAAAAAATAAAAAAAAAACTGCTTTGTGATTCTCGAATAAAACTCGAAATTCGACTACGTTTATCATAATGCTACGTCTGGTCGACTCTTCTATATGCAATTAAAACGTGGACCCTTAAAACATCAACCGTAAATAAATTGGAGGCCTTTGAAATGTGGATCTACCGGATAATACTCAAAATTTTATGAACATCGCATACCTCAAACGAAGAAGTGCTGCATAGAATATACAAGGAAAGAGAACTTTTTAACACAGTAAAAGTTAGAAAAACATCATACCTAGGCCACATACTGAGAAATAATAAGTACAAATATGCCCAACTTATAGTGAAAGGAAATCTCGAGGAAAAGAGTGGCCTAGGAAGGAAAAGACTATCGTGGCTCAGAAACATCCGACAATGGACATGGCTGAATTTATGCTGTTTCATTTTACGTACAATATCCTGTAGATCCTTCTGTAACAGTTCCTTCGAAAGACGGTAATATTCAGTGGTCTCTTGATCCTCCTTATCAACGCGGTCGTTTTTCCACGGCCAATGTTATAAATAATGGTCCAGGAGTTACAAGGTATGCATGTGCACGAATTTTCGATATCAAAAATTCTTTTGACGTACTCTTTTCTGACATAGTTGCAAAACAAATTATAAATATGACCAACATGGTAGGACCACGTGTTTTTGGAACCAACTGGAAAGACTTCGATAAAATTGGTTTTTAAGTATACATTGGTCTTTGATTGTTAGCTGGAGTTCTTAAGTCTCAGGGAGAATTAACTAAAACTTTGTGGAATGAAGAACAGGGTCGTAGTGTATTTCGAGAAACCATGTCCCTGGAAGTATTTAGAAAAAGTTCGCAGCTAATGCGTTTTGATAACAAGAGTAATAGACAGAATAGGAGATTTACTGATAAACTTACTGCAATACGTGAAATTTTAAAACAAATAGTGGAAAATCTACCAAAATTTTTTAACCCTCAAGAAAATGTTACCATCGACGAGCAACTAGTTGCCTTTAGAGACCGCTGTTCCTTTCAGCAGTACATTCCAAGCAAACCAGCGAATTACAGCATAAACATTTCGGCTTTATGTGATAGGTCAAGTTCCTATGCTCTAAAATTGCAGATCTATACAGGGAAGGAAGGTGCCACACCGAAAGACAATCGGGGAATGCGTGTGGTGTGCGACTTGTGTAGTAATTTGAAAGGCCACAATAATACTTGTGATAACTATTTTACATCATAAAATTTAGGATAACTTTTTCTAAAAAGAAAAAAATACAATGCTGGGGACTATAGGAAAAAAATAAGCCAGAGCTTCCAGTACAAATTGCGAATAAAGAAGTTTATAGTTCATTGTTTTACTTCTTGCAAAATACCACTATTGTTAACTTTATTCCTCAAAAAAAATATATATATAACTTTTATTTTCATAAGTACTTTGCATCATGATAAGGCTATTATGAATAAATATTAAAACTTCTGGTGTACTTTGGGAACCCAAAAATATGCAAAAAAGTTTACTACTTCTATCTCCATCTTCCCTATATTTTAATAAAAAATTAAGCTAAAATAATTTTAAACAAAAATGTTTATTAGCATGTGTTAATAAATAGTGTAAGTTTTGAGAATTTCACGTTTTTATTATAAAGTTTAAAACAATAGCGATACACAAATAATTTTAAATTGTCTTTATTCTTCGAAAGCTTGTAGTGGACTGTGTCTTTTCTCGGTGAGTGGGGGAGCAACCCGCACCCCTCGTACCATCGTCTGGAATTCGGAACAGGTCCGGTTTGGCACTAACATAGAGTCCCGGCCTTGAAGCACTGTAGGGGTTCGAAAGAAAATAAACTAATTCGGCAATACACAAATTTTGGTCACGGAACGTTTCAATTCACTTGTAGAAGTCCTCACTGTGACGGCACGAATAACTTGATCGTCACCAGTATGTAGTTGGGAAATTCGTCCTAATTTCCATTTTAGTGGTGGGATTCCATCTTCCTTAATAAGGACCATAGCGCCAATGTTAATTAATTGTGGAAAATTGGTCTTCCACTTGATACGGGCTTGTAAGGAGGATACATATTCCTTGGACCACCTAGTCCAAAAATGCTGCACCATTGACTGTAGTCGTTGAAACCTTGAAAGTCGGTTTTCGGCCAGATCAAGTATCTGGCTATCAGGTGGCGCCATCAGGTTGTCTCCAATCAGAAAGTGTGCGGGTGTAAGAGGAGTTAGGTCATTGGGATCATGAGAGAGAGGACAAAGAGGACGAAAATTAAGGCAGGCCTCTATCTGACACAATACTGTATTAAATTCTTCAAAAGTTAGTAAAGCATTTCCCATTACCCTTTTTAAATGTTGTTTTGTGGATTTAATTCCAGACTCCCAAAGACCCCCAAAATGGGGAGATTTGGGAGGTATAAACTTCCACTGAATACCATCTTGTGATAAACCATTTGCGATGCTATTCGCGCGAGAAGAAAGAAATTTGGTTAATTCGTTGTTAGCTCCTACAAATGTAGTCGCGTTGTCAGAATGTATTTCATTGCATTTACCACGTCTCGAAGTGAAACGACGTAGACATGCTAGGAAGCACTCAGTTGTGAGATCGCTGACTACCTCTAAGTGGATAGCCTTAGTGGCGAAGCACACGAAAAGTGAAACGTAAGCTTTAGTTGTTTTGAAATTTCTACCCTTTCGATCACGCAGTAGGAATGGACCAGCATAGTCTAATCCAGTTATCGAAAAAGGCCGAGAGGGAGTGACACGAGAAGCAGGAAGATTTCCCATGAGGTGTGACTCAGGTCTGGGATTTACCTTAAAACATTGTATACATTCACGAACCACACGTTTTACCAGGTTGCGTCCCCCTAGAGGCCAAAATCTCTCTCTCAAAGCTGATAAGAGAGCTTGTGGTCCGGTATGTAAAAGTCTAATGTGTGGAACGTGCTATGATGGTTGTAAGGTGACATTTTGAAGGGAGAATAATTGGGTGTCTTTTACCAAAATCAAAATTGGAATGTTGTAGTCGACCTCCAACACGTATTACATTGTGTGTGGTGTCGAAGAAAGGATGTAGAGATGATAGTTTGCTTCTTCTGTTAAGTGGTTTAGAAGAAGACAACTGATAATAATCTTCAGATAAATGGTATTGCTGCATAGTACGAATCAAAAAGAAAAGCGCTTGATTCTGTTCAAGGACAGTTAGAGGACCCAGCTGTCTAGAGGAGCTCTCAGGAATTTTAAGATTGCTTATATACCTTAAAACATAAGCGAATATACGCTGTAATTTCAAAAATGAAGAATGTTTGTTGATCAACTCAATAGTATGGGCGTCGAATTTGTTGACAGAGTTAATAAAAGAACAACTAGTGTTTCGAACTTCTGGAAGGTTTTCTGAAAGAATCATAGTAGATTGTTGCGCATTGTTTGTTGGCCACTGACATTCAGTTTGAACCAACCAAGAAGGTCCATGAAACCAGAAATTTGAGGAAACTAAATTAGAAGGTGTCATCCCGCGTGTTAGTAAATCTGCAGGATTATCCTTAGTATTTACATAATACCATGAAGTGACATTCGACAGTTGCTGAATGTTTGCTACTCTGTTGGCTACAAAGGTCTTTAGTATGTGTGGGGATGAATTGATCCATGATAGGCAAATTGTGGAATCAATCCAGTAGTAAATGTTTTGGAAGTCAAAATGACAAGAAGAAGATACTTTGTCAACAAGTTGTGCCAGTAAAACAGCGCCAGAAAGTTCCAAACGTGGAATAGTTAAAGTTTTGAGTGGAGCGACGCGTGTTTTGGCACAGTACAAGTTTGAAGTAAAATTTCCCAATGTATCACAGCAACGTATGTATATTGATGCACCGTAGGCATGCTGTGATGCATCGCAGAACCCGTGCAATTGTACTGAGGTTGGATTTGGACAAGACACTTGTCGTGGTATTTTGATAGAATTCAGTAAATGTAATTGAGTATAGTATTTAGCCCAAGTTGTGTGTAAGTCAGCAGGTACAGTTTCATCCCATGATATTTTAAGCTTCCAAAGCTCTTGGAGTATAATTTTAGCAGTCACAGTAACTAGTGATAAAAGTCCAAGAGGGTCGAAAATCTGTGCAGTTGATGATAAGATTTGCCTTTTTGTAATTCTGAAAGGATGAGTTGAACCACTAATCGAGTATTGTAGGCAATCAACATTGGGGTTCCAAAGTAAACCAAGTGTTTTGGTTTGGTCACCTTCACCAATATGCAAAGGAGTTTGGCTGACATTGGATAATGAAGCTGGATCGTTTGAAATCCATTTTCTCAAAGGAAATCCGTAACTTAAAAGGAGGCTAGTGATTTGTTCCTTAATTTGTATAATCTCATTTACAGTTTCTGCACCTGTTAGGAGGTCGTCAACATAAAAATCGTGTAAAATGATATTAGAAATTTTAGGAAATCTATTCATGTTTCTATAAGCGGCCTCTTGAAGTGATCTAATGGCAAGAAAAGAGGCAGAAGCTAATCCGTATGTCACAGTGTTTAGTGTGTACACTAGAATGTTATCATTAGCGTTGAAACGCCATAGAATCTTTTGCAGGTTACGTTGAGATTCTTGTACCAGTACCTGTCGATACATTTTTGCTACGTCTGCGCTCAACACATAGTTGTGTTTTCTAAAGCGGAGTAATATGTAAAATAAGTTGTCTTGAACGTTTGGACCGACCAACATAAGGTCGTTAAGTGAAACACCGGTCGAGCTTTTAGCTGAACCATCAAAAACGACACGAAGTTTTGTAGTAGTGGAGTCAGCCTTAAGCACACAATGATGTGGAAGAAAGAAACCATTTCTGTCATTTTGATCTTCAGCCAAAGACATGTGTCCAAGATCAATGTATTCCCTGATAAATTGATGATATTTAAATCGCATATCATTGTTCTTAAGTAATTTATGCTCCAATGTCAAGAATCTGTTAGTTGCTGCAGTTTTGGAGTCTCCAAGCTCAGAAATTGATTTTTTGAGTGGAATTGTGACGATAAAACGTCCATCTGCGTCTTGAGTTACATTTTCTTTAAAATGTTGTTCACAATAATTTTCTTCATCAGAAAAAAATTCAGTTTTTGGATACTCTTCTATTTCCCAGAATTTGGAAAGTTGATTGTCCAAGTTGTTTGTTGCAGAACAGTGCAAACTTGTATATGTATTGTTTTTGGTGTGTATAGGTCCAGATATTAACCAACCTAACTTGGTTTTTTGTAATATGGGTAGATTATGTCCCAGTTTAATTTGCCCTATGCTTATTAGATCCCAGAATATATCTGCACCTATCAGTAAGTCAATAGGAGCAGGTTTATTAAACTCAGAATCAGCCAAAGTAATATTTTCTGGAATGTTTAGTTTGTCAGTACTAATTGGCAAGGATGGCAAGTTACCAGTAATGCGAGTTAAGACAACGCAAGTTATACGTCTTTGAAAATTGTTGATGTTGGATTTGAACAGTAAAGAAATGGAGTATGTAACCTTAGTTTGCAGTTGATTTATTCCGGATATGGAACTATCAATTCGAATTTTAGGCAATTGTAGGATATTTGCAAGTTTGTCAGAAATGAAGTTTATTTGGCTTCCACTATCAAGGAGCACTCTACACTGATGTGGATTGTTGAAGTTGTCAAACACTGTAATGCAAGCAGTTGAAAGGAGTGTCTGAGATGGTGTGGAAAGACTAGATGTCAAGCTGACAGTTTCATTTGAAGTGCTGGGGATCGATCCAATATCGTTTTTTGTGCTATGAGTAGCTTGAATCTGCTCCCTTTCATTATTTTGAAAGTGAAGCAAAGTGTGATGTATTTTTCCACATTTTCTACAACCAGAAGACTTACAGTTTCGTGTTATGTGATTATTGCCTAGGCAGTTGATACATAACCTCAAACGTTTCGCAGTATTTAATTTTTCAACAGGTGTTAATTTCAAAAATGTGTCACAAGTGTACAAACTATGACTAGCATTGCACAAAGTGCAAGTAGTTGCAGTGGTAGAAACAAATGATTTTGTGTGCCTATGTGATTGTTTCAATCCAGTGTGTTTCGTGTGATCTTCGTCCTGATGCTGGGTTAATGATGATAAGATACGACAACGTTCTTCCAAAAAAGTGAGTAAATTTTGCAATGTTGGAATGTTCTTTGCATCAGTACGCGATTCCCAGGCTCGTTTTGTTATGTTATCAAATTTATTGGTAACAAGGTATACAATTAAATCATCCCAATGTTCAGTAGGCCGTTGTAGCACTTTTAATGCGTTCAAGTTCTTCTCGATTCCATCGCGAATTGATGTTAAACCATAATAAGATTCTTTTGTCAAAGAAGGTAGATCAAAAAGAGCCTTAATGTGATTTTTAATAAGAATCTGTTTGTCCTCAAAACGATCTTTAAGTAGCTTCCAAGCAATGTCATAATTTGCGTCACACAATTGTAAGGATTTAACTTTGTCTGCTGCTTTTCCTTGTAGGGAAAGCCGCAGGTAGTGAAATTTTTGTACTTTAGACATAGATGAATTTTCATGTATAATGGATGTAAAACTATCTCTAAAGAAAAGCCATTGGTCAAAAGAACCATCAAATGTTGGTAAGTTTAACTGTGGTAAACGAATGTTTGAAAAGTTACTTTCTGCAGAGCTAATGCTATCATTGTTATCAAGTGTATTATTGGTATTAGTAAGAGAAGTAGTTAGTTTTTTAGTAGCTGCAATAATTTTGTAAAAATCGTTTTCAAATTTCTCTCTCTCGCGGGAATGAACCTCACAATTAGCATCAAAATCAGTATCTTGTGCTTCGATTGTTGATTGAGCTGTGTTGAAATCGTCTAGCAGTGTTTCAGCTTTATTTAATCGCTGTTGCAGTTCGTATAAGTCGATTTCATCACATCTCAAATCTTTAATCGTGTTAAAATAGTTACTAAAACGAGTAAGGGTTGCTTTAATTGAAGTACGAGTAACTTTAGCAGAAGACATCTTAAATTTGTATAATATTACACCCTGTATATATGTATTTTAGTAAAAACAAATTGAAATATATCGCTATATGTTTAATGAAAAAAATGTTAAAAATGATTATTGAAATGAAGTTAATCTATGTGATTGTAATAATTACTGTGTCGTTATTCTAAAATGAATGTAAAATTGAGTAAGTAAAATTTCAAATTAGAATATGAATAAAATACAGTAAATATTGTCAGATAGAAACGAACGGACACCAGAATGAAAGAGCACACTAACCTGTTAATGACACGTCCAGCTGTTAAGTTAATCCGCTGTCGTCAGTAAAAGGTCCAATGCAGGTATTTTTCTGTTGTTGTATTGAATAAATGTAACTTATTCAATACAAGTAAAAAGCGATTTGTCGATATTAAATCGGGTTGAAAACTAATTTGTTTTAAATCCGGTCGAAGAACCAACTTTTATGTTAATAAATAGTGTAAGTTTTGAGAATTTCACGTTTTTATTATAAAGTTTAAAACAATAGCGATACACAAATAATTTTAAATTGTCTTTATTCTTCGAAAGCTTGTAGTGGACTGTGTCTTTTCTCGGTGAGTGGGGGAGCAACCCGCACCCCTCGTACCATCGTCTGGAATTCGGAACAGGTCCGGTTTGGCACTAACAGCATGTTTATGCAGAATGCACGTTCTCGCAGAAACAACGCTTGAAGCGACCGACGATTTTGAATGTGCGTTACAAGCGAAATCAATTATAAAAAATTGTATCAATTGACGGTAAAAATTTCATGTACTGTCAACAGTGTCCTATTGACAAAAATCACAATGCCGGGAATGAAGAATGAAGAGTATGTATGCTTTTTTTGCATTTTGTCGAAAATTAAGTCAGTATTTGGGCGTTGAGCTATTTTTGTCATTTTTTACGATTCCCATGAGATCACTAAAATGACTCGCTGAAATTATTTGGTCACTGTAAAATTAACATTGGAGCCCAATATTCAAAATTAGAGATTAAAGTTAGGGCCTAATCTTCAAAACCTGTACATTAAATGTTGATTTTGAGTTTTGACAACAAATGGTAACATTTTAAATATTACGTCTAAAAATGCTGATTTTAAACTTTCACACTAGAAACAATCTGGAACGTTTGAAACTGCTTCTTTTCGATTACACAAGTACGTTTTTTGACATGACATAGCTTCGGCCACAAATTCCTCTCAATGCCGTCTTCGTGTAGCAATTTACCGTGGCGTTTGATCGTTTGTAACGTGAAAGTTAAAATTTAGCGTTTATTACGCTCATTTCTAACGCCTCATATGTGAGTATTATATGCGCAAAGAAAACTCTTATTATAAGAAAAGTATTCTTACAAAATATCCCAAAATAAAAATATCTTAATATCTCAATTGACGGGTATAAACACATACGGCAATGAATGTTCACCTCGCTGTGATTTTTGCAAACAAATTGTTGGCATGAGTCACAGGAAGTGGTTGTTTTATTGTTTTTATGCGCACTGCATGGCATCATCCACTTTGACTTTGGTTTACCATGCTGGTGGGTTTTTCGGCAATTTAAAAAAGCAGAAGAAATTCTGTTGCATCTTGTGGAAGTGGTCTTACCTTTGCTTAGTCTTCTAAATGATCCCGTATTAGTTAAAAACCTAATTTAACCTAAAATTTTTTCTTTCTTTGTGGCGACATATTTGGCTTGGTGTAATTAAAAATATTTTAAAATTTATTCTAGTTAAATCTAGTATGCGAAAATATATTTCTAATGGCATTCTTCTGGCAATCCTTTGTGTTGTGACAAAAGGACATTTTTGGTCAACCGTATCGACTCCACGTTTTGTTCTGTTGTATTCTAAAATCATAAATGGTTTTCCTGCCACTTCGTCTATTTGGTCTGTATCGATTATGGTACAGAACAACATAACAGCTTTATGTCTTTTGGAAACATACGAATCTAGAGACATATTATCTTGGAACCCGAATATTGAAGATCCAATACCTTGTAATTTATTCGGAAGAAATTGGGAAGGAAGTTTTCATGTTCTCTAAAAGGGTGAAGTATTTCGTTTACGGTGAGGAATTCCCCAAGTAGCAATTACTTATACAATTATTTAGAAAGTCTGTATATATTTATTAGTTTGTTTAAGATCTTTTGTTGTTTTATCATCGTCGAAACGGAGAGCACGAAGGAGAAAGAGTAATTTTTTGTAACAAAATGCAGCTCTCACTCATATCATACCGGTCCCGTCCTTTGCCCATATTTCTTGAACGCCCATATTGACATGATATTGTCAATTCGAGCTGAAGTTATAAATAGAAGAAACAAATCTAGTGGATTTAGTTCATGTTTTGCATTAACTTTTCGTCCAGGAAATTCTTTGATGACAATTTTTCTTTGGTTTAATTGCCTTGAGCTATTGGGGTACTTTTTTAAACTGCCTCTTCATTCATTTGATAATATTCATCGTCTGGCTCTTGTAAAAGACTTATATCACCGTTCTCTTCGCTATCAGATAGTTTCGATTTGCTATCGTAATTATGGTTTTCAACAATTTCTTTTTCTCCACTTGAATCAGTAAAATCAGCAATGTCAGCTTCAAAATAAGATTTTCCGCAATCTCTTGCGACTCAATATCTGTCAAATACTTTATTGGCCTTTTTGTACCCCTAAAATTGCAAAAATTACGTAAATTAATTTAAATGCAAAAAATTCATAATAAATTGTACTTACATGACCAGTTCCACTGCGGTACAAAATTGAATTATTTTGAATAACTCCCACTTCAACGGTCGATATCGGATACAACACCTCAAAAAATGCGACGACCGTAGGTAATATTTCAAAGATAGTCACTCGCACATTTCTAAACTGACAGTAGCGTGTACGAAAGAATATTGGTAAAACTTAGTAAATCATTAAAATAAGGTACAGAGTACCGCTGCGTGGATATCGTAGAGTTAATTAAGATACACGATGAACGAAGATGTGGAAATTGTTATCGACATGTACTATGTATCCCTGAAATCAAATTAAATAGAGCAGATCTCCGATGAGAAAATCGGAGAATATTAATACAGAAGAATATACCACTACCTTGCAAATAAAGTACCATGCAACAACCATCGAGAAATACAATCCTCGTCTAGCGAATCACAACTCAATAATAACTGCACAACAAACATTATACTGTCTCAAAAGACAGAGTCGACTGTGAAATCAACACAAACAACAAGATATCTCTTTTGTTTTTAATAGTGCGTCTTTTTTATTAATTATCACAACTATATAACAATAATCAATTAGGTAAAAATTGTTCAATCCTGCAAAAGAGCAAGAAATGACAGCCCCAAAGACGATAAATAACTAAAATGTAATAAGACGATAAATCTAAAGTATAATAGATTTGCTAGATTAGATAAAGTACCTACTAAGACCAACTAAACTGAATCTGGTACAGAATTTAACCCCTACCTTTATTTGTTACAGATGTAGGTGATGAAGGTATAACATTTGTTAGAAACAATATCCTCACTGTAATACTTCATCAAATAACTATATAATAACAAGGTAAAAATTAATTTCACAACCTCTGAATATTACTGAAACATAACCACAGCACTCAATTAAAAAACACCCACGATTATATCTACCAGACAAAGAGAGAGAAAGAACATTTCAAGTGATGCTTGGTAATATGTATTAAACGGCAGATAAAGATGCTTTAGAGTTAGGAAAATTAAAACACAAAGTAACCAACATTCTAATATATATAGGATGTAAAATAGTGCTTCCAATTTTTATATAGTATTAAAAACTAAATCAAATAGTAAAGACATATATAAAGTATTTTTTAAACCACCACACCCCAAGCGTCAGGTACCACAATGTGCCCATTGTCAACGCTACGTCCACACAAAAAAATTCTGCCACCTGCCTGCTAGGTGCGTAAAGTGAGCAAGTAATCACCAACTTAAAATTGTCCACGCGAGAAAAGCAGCAATAGAGTACAGTGTCTACTTTGTATAAGAAAACTCCCAGCAAACTAGAAGGGCTACAGCGTTTACAAACAAATACAAGCTACTGTAATCACAAACCGTTAAAGTAATATCGGCTCAAACCATTTAACTATCATTGCCAACCTGGAAAACATGATGGCAAAACTAATGCTACTTTTTCGTTGTAAAAAAAATATTTAATTTTACAAATTTTGCTAAAACTCATTCCAATTCATGCATTATTTTTGACAACACAGAGTCATTACCAAGTTAAAGAATGGTCACTAAGAGATCAGTACATTCCAGGACAAGCTAACGTAAAGAATATACCTTTCGTTGATCTCAAAACCGTTCTGTTACCTCCGTTGCATATTACTCTGGGATTGATTAAAAATTTCGTTAAAGCATTAGATAAAGAAGGAGATTGATTTAAATAACTACAACAAATTTTTCAATAAAGTTAAGTGACGCGAAGCTTAAAGAAGAAATATTTATTGGACCACAAATCAGAAAAATACTGAGGTATCAACAGTTTGATGAAAAATTAAGTGATGTTAAGTTAGCTGCGTGGATTTCTTTCAAAAGAAAATTACCAAAATATTGTAAAGAACTACTTAAAAATTACTGCAAAATGGGCTGTCGCATGTCTCTAAAAATACACTTTCTGCACTCCCATTTAATTTTTTTCCCAGAATATTTGGGTGCGGTCAGCGACGAGCAAGCAGAAAGGTTCCACCGGGATATTCTCACAATGGAGCAACGCTACTAGGGAAGATAGGATGCAGCAATGATGGGAGATTACTGTTGATTCCTCATGAGAGAAAGTGATACAGAGTATAAAAGGAAATCAGCGTTTGCAAAGAATTTGTGTACAAAAGACTTGAAAGAAAAACCGTAGTTTTTGTTTCTAGTTCTAGACTTATTTATATATAGTATATAGGAATTTTTATAATAAATACCCTTTATTTGAAGCATTCCATAACTCAAAATATATACGTGGTGAGAAATTTTGGTTTTTGAATTCGCAATCAGGGTGCTTTAAAGCCCCCGGTACAGCTATTTAACATCAGTCGCAACTTTTTTTTTTAATTTGTTGACTACAATTAATAAATTTATGTAAATGACGTATAAAAATTAATGTGTTTAAAGGACTTAATATACTTGTAGCGGCCTAATAGTTATTTTTATTGTTATTAAAAATTTATGAAAACTACCGTTTCAGTATGGATATTAATTATTTATATTAAATTTGAGATAAAACTCCATTGAAAATTATTTTTAGTAATAAACTG
Organism: Diabrotica balteata; assembly: GCA_918026665.1. Lineage (NCBI taxonomy): Eukaryota > Metazoa > Arthropoda > Insecta > Coleoptera > Chrysomelidae > Diabrotica > Diabrotica balteata. The sequence continues at coordinate 41,439,978 of OU898282.1, read as the reverse complement.
TATTTAATACTTTAACATTAAAATGCCGTGCATATAAATATTGATATTTAAAATTTCAGTCAATTGTGCAATAGTGCATAAATCAGAGAATTGACAAAAATAAAACTCATCTCCATATGACATAAAATTTATATAAAATAATAATCAAAAGCACATACAGCTCATATTCAGTTATAATGTAGTTGAAAACAAATAAATAAATATTTATTAACCAACCTGTCGAAAATACCTAAAAGGGAGCTATAAAAATAATTATAGTTCAAGAGCTCACGATATCGAGAATTAGTTATAGTTAGCGAACACCTGAGAGCCACTACATAGTGATCTACTTTAGACATGGAATTCGTCAGTTATCTTATATTCCAAGACAAAACTTCCCCTTTGGTTAATTTATTACTTAAAATAATAGGCAACTTTAGGGGCTCCATTCTTTCCATCCAGATTTAATTTTTATTGCAATATACCACGATGGATAAAATTGGTATAGTGTTATATTTTCTCTAACCTTTTATATGAACATTGACGTGGACAATTACACAAGCGAACATTAAAACCCTAGAAATTTTTTAAAATGTGGTGTTACTGACGTATTCCAAAATATCATGTAGGGTCGCCAAACAAATGCAAAAGTTCTTAAACAACTAGAAAAATAATGTGAAGTTTTGAACTTAATAAAAATCAGAAATTGCTATCAACAAGTCCTCGTAGACACTTTGTCTCAGGACCAAATAACCTCATCTATAGTCTTACGTTACCATGTTATCAATTTCACTGGTAATTTTAACATCTCAACATATAAGATCAAATAATGTAACAGAAATTTAAAATTATAACATTTAACGGGTTTTTACACAAATATTTTAGTGGCTCAAAACATGTACACCTAGTTACATTGATAATGCAATATGGCTAATCAAGAACAGAAGTGATCTAAGTGACATTTTGGTCAAAACTGAGATATTGCCTATTCTGTAATCTAAAATTCATAACGCAACTTCTGAAAAAGTCATATAACTGAATTCGCATTTGCGGAGGCACTGTTTCACAAAAATCCCTTCTGCAATTTGACATTTTAAAATTTATTTTTCTGCAGAAGTGATCTAACTTTTTACTGTTACTTAGATCAGTTTTTTATTTTTAAATACTTAGTGCAAAAGTAATCTATTAGATATTTATGTCACTTGGATTAGTTTTACACGTAATATTTTGTGCAAAACTGATCCATCTTGAAAAAGATAGATGATATTCTGAACTTTTAATCCAGCTGAATGCTGTTTAAAGAAGAAGAAGAGTATTTTAGGTTATGTATTGTGTCAGAAAATCATACTGTTGGTTTGCCGAATTTAAAAGCTTTTAAAATGTCGTTTGAAACACGAGCTCACAGAATTGTTAAGGCAAAATTGAACGTGAGTACACCTTTAACGGTACGTATTTAGAATCGTATTAAGAGTAAATAATCATAGGCAAGGTGGCAAGATTGTTTTTTATTACATTTGAATAATAACAATTTTATTATAACCAACATTTTTTGTATGTGAGTTAGATTACTTCTGCTCTTGACGTTAAAACATGTTGGTATATAATTTCAAATGTAAATAGGTAAAAAAATGTATTTGGATCACTTTTGCTCTTGCTTTTTTTAATTTTAGTTGTTTGAATTACCTTTTTTATTATTTTTTCAAACGGGTAATTTTAAATGCCAATACTATTTTAAGTAAAAAAAGTTGTGTTTTCTTTAGGGGTCAACTTTGATTATTTAAATTATTAATTTCGTGTTTTATAACGATTCTTATAAATTATTTTAACTAATTTTATTTTATTTTTTTTTTTTAGAACATAAAGATCCGGAATACAGTGCTGATAAAAATATTACTGTGGAACAAACCTTTGATTCTATCCAACCAGAATTATCTGGAACTGAGTCTGAGCCCTTTGCCGATAGTGATGACTCTTATCAACCTTCAGGAGAGTCGTCGGATTCTTCAGAGGATGTAAGTGTCAGGGAAAATTTATTCCAGGAAAATGTTGATACCGTGCAAAATATGGGTACAATAAAAGACCTTGTACAACGAAAACGACGTAACGAAAATGCATGTAAACGAAACGTAATTAAAAATAAAAGAAATAAAGGAGAGGAATATACAAACTACAAGGGAAAAGTTATTCCTGGTAAAACTTTTGCTCCAATAATATGCGTGTGCCGGAAAAAATGTAGTGACCAGGTAACACACCAGATACAAAAAAATGTTCACGCTCAATTTTACTCATTGGACTGGAATGGTCAAACAAATAGATTCCGAAAACGTTTTGTAATTGTGATATAGCCCGATTGGTTATTTTAATTAATATACCTTTTATGTACTGATGTACTGGAGAAGATGTTCCGGATTAACTTTGTTTGACAACAAATGAAAACATAAGAGAGAGAATGAAAGTAAAGAACACAATAATGGATACGATAGCCGAAAAACAATTAAAATGGTATGGACACCTGAGACGGATGAACGAAGAAATGATACCACGAAAGGTTTGGAACTGGAGACCTACACAGAGAAATAAAAGGGGAAGGCCAAGAAAGAAATGGATATCCAATATTCATATAGAAATGGAAAATAGAGGTCTTCAAGAAGGAGACTGGGCCAATAAGAAATTATGGCGATTGGGATGCGAGAAGCGACAAAATTAAAGTTGCAAACACTCGCTATATATATATATATATATATATATATATATATATATATATATATATATATATATATATATATATATATATATATACCTTTTTTGAAGGATTTTAAATAAAAAAAAAATTAAAAATCAGAAAGTTGGAATACTTGGGACACAATATTACTTTATAAAGGATGACAAATATGGACTGTTAGGGAATATCATGCTGGGTTAAGCGTAAGAAGACGTAAAATTGCGCGGCTACACAATATCCATTAATGGTGTGGCTATAGTTTAATTAGCCATTATATGGGAGGTCGTACTGGCATCTCGCCAGAACAATGATTAATGAGGAAAAGGTAAAATGGGCCATATCGTGCTTCACCCCTTTCAAATCACCAGGGCCTCACGGCATATATCCAGCCCTACTACGGTGGGGACTGGATATCCTTCTGCCGCACCTCGTGGAAATATTCAGAGCCTCTTTGGTTCTGAGATATATTTCTAAGAAGTGGAGAGAGGTACGTGTGGTCTTCATACCAAAACCAGGTAGGATGGACTACACCCTACCAAAGGCTTTCCGACCAATAAGCCTAACATCCCTTCTGTTAAAAACGATGGAGAGGCTATGCGAGAGGTACATAAGGGATGAAGTTCTGGTTCATAACCCACTTCACCCAAATCAACATGCATATACTTCGGGAAGATCCACCGATTCTGCACTGCATCATGTAGTGGGAAGAATTGAAAGATCGTTGGATAATAAAGAATCCACCCTAGGTATATTCATAGACATTGAGGGAGCGTTTGATAAAACAACATTCCCAACTATCACCCAACAGCTCAACGTTAGGAATGTTCCCCTGGCCATAAGCAAATGGATATTTAGTATGCTCTCTAGTAGAGCAATAAGCATAAATGTAGAAGACGTTTCTGTTAGAGACATGGTTACGAGGGGATGTCCACAGGGAGGGGTGCTATCACCACTACTATGGAACATAGTTCTAGACACCCTGGTTGACCAACTCAACAGCAACGGTTTCTACACAATAGCCTATGCAGACGATATTGTTGTCCTGCAAAGCGGTAAGTTTGAGAACACACTATGTGAGAGATCACAAGTTGCTCTTCGACTAATAGAAACATGGTGCAAGGAACACTCACTATCTATAAATCCTAAGAAAACAGAGATGGTCCTCTTTACCAGGAAAAGAAGAATCACGGGCTTAATACCCCCAAGGATTCTAAACTACAGTCTAAATTTTTCTGACGAGGTGAAGTACCTTGGTATTACCCTCGACAAGAAGTTAACATGGTACTTACACCTAGATGGTAGAGCTAAAAGAGCATATATTGCCTATGAACAGTGTCGACGAACGGTTGGACGCACCTGGGGCCTCACGCCCAGGGTGATCGCCTGGGTCTACACCGCTGTCATTAGGCCAATGCTAACTTACGGAGCTATTGCTTGGGTACCAAAAGTGCTACACAGGCAACAGCGATTAACAAACTAAACCATATTCAGCGGATGTCTTGCATAAATATAACAGGTGCCATGAAAACAACAACAACTGCTGCAATGGAGTTGATCATTGGCATCACGCCTCTAGAATATATGTCAAAGAGATGGCTTTAGTGACAATGATGCGACTGCGCTCAGCTGGTGCAAACCTTGATGTAGGAATGGGACAATTGAGAACTCGTTTCTGGCGGGGAGAGCTGGATGCGTTACCAGTACTACAGGCAGGCTGCGACTCAATTGAACCAAAGTTCGTCTTTAACAAACCCTACAAAATTGAAACAAGACAGTGTATGGAGACAAACGTGGCAAATGCCTATTGCATATACACCGATGGCTCCAAAATGAAAGAAGGCTCAGGATGCGGGATATACTCCAGATCACTGAACCTAAGAATAAAGTGGGGTATGGGCAAAAATGCCAGTGTAGTTCAGACAGAACTAACTGGTATTTCCATAGCCGCAAAAGAGATAACCCAAAAAGGTATAGCAGGGAAAACTATAATGATCTGCACAGATAGCAGACAAGCGCTACTAACCTTGAATATACCACGTGTCACATCAGGTTTAGTAATGGAGTGTCACGAGTCACTAACTCAAGCTTCGGATGGTAATACCATCATCCTGAAGTGGGTTAAAGGACACAATAGGAATAAAGGCAACCGCATTGCTGCCAATTATCTAGGAAGGCGGCAGGCCTAAGACTCCTAGCACCTGGGGATCTTTTTGGTTGGTCAACTACAACAATCGCGGAAATTGTCAAATGTCACTCCCATACGCAAACCGTAAAAAGATGGGAAGAAGGGAAAGGATGTAGACTTGCCAGGGTAACACTAAGTAACCTTGAAGAGTCAACATCAAAGAAGTACTTGGGAATGACCAGGAAAAATCTACGTTTGGTGGTTGGTTTTTTAACTGGTCATTGTCAACTAAGCAAACACCTCCACACACTGGGGCTAGTAGACACACCTCTATGTAGGAAGTCTGAACGAGAAGACGAAACTGTAGAGCATGTCCTATGTGAATGCCCAGAGTTATCGTTAATACGAGAGTACGCGTTCGGCGAGTCCTGGCCTACACCTGCCCACATAAGTGAGATGTCTCCTGGTGACTTGTCCATCTTCCTAGAAATGGCAGGATGGACAATGAGCTAAGGGTGACAGCTCCCTGGGAGGATGCACAATGGGTCAATTGTGGCCTAAGTGCTGTGAAACTTAACTCGCCCTCCCTACTCTACAGATACAGATACAGATGGGCAAGGTCGGTCCAATGGACCCGAGGTGCCACTTTATTTTTCATGAATATGATAAAAAAAATTTACTGAATTTTATGCATTAACAGGTTGACTGCGTTCTCAAAATATATAAACCACGGAACTGTGCATTACCTGTCCTCCGGAACCGTGAGCTTCGAGCGAACAAGATGCGCTACTGACTTTTAAAACCAATTATTAAAAGTAAAAACATTTAAAAGTTTACCATTGCCATCCGATTTTTGATCAGGTTTCCTGTTCTGAATGTTTTAAAGTGTCGAGGCAGCCCAATATTTTTACAGAGTTAAACTATAAGATTAAATAGCAGAAGATTTCTTAGTATTTTATTAGTATAAATTATATTTGAAAACAAAAAATGTGAAAACTAAATGATATATTCTTAGTTAATAATCAAAAAACAATAAAGTTTCGGAAAAATCCATTATTATTATGAATGTTATTAAAGCAAGATAAACACATCCGGCTGTCCAGAAAAGCAATAACTTGTTACTTAAGTTACCATATTACTTGCCTATAGCTTGAACGTGTTTTTTTTTTAATTTATCATAGCATGCTTGTTATTGTCTTCTTCTTTTCTTTGCAGGTCCCGACGCGACGGTTTAACAAAAGTATGTAGAATTCTTTTGGGTGTAGTGGTTTCTTCGTGCGCAACAAGTAACAAGTAACTCCCGTGCCAAACTTCTTTTAAATTTAATTATAGATAATTTTGTGAAACAACTAATCTTGTTATAAACAATCCAGGTATTTACAATAGCAGTTCCAAGCAATTCAAACGGGACCATAAGGTACCGTGTTGTAAAATAAGAATGATAAATGATAAAAGATACCATGAACTTCATGGTATCTTTTATTACAATAAATCTACTGACCATTAGCACAATGTATGGGTAAAAATCCTGTTAGAAATTCTAATTTAAACTTAAGTATACACCTAATAACTCGAATTAACTTTCTCAGGATAGGGACGTCAAATCCAGCATTCAAGCATATCTTGAGTTTCCGACGATACACTTTTATAGCGCAAACTAACTTAGACAACATACCTGATTATATTTTAATTAACCATGAGTATAACAACTATTGAATTTTCTTTGTTATCGAAAAGCAATATTGCTACTTATGTAAGCAGCAGCGACATTTTGCATCTCAGTGTCCCAATAAAAATAATCAGACTCCTTCAAACAACATCCAAAATAATGTTTATCTAAACTCTTTACAGGAAGGATAGCAATAAGCACTTCTTTCGATAATTTCTTCTACACTATCCTCTCCTACTAAGACTGAAACTACAGTACAACAATCAGCTTCTTTGTCGATAAATTCCTCTACACAATCCTCTCTCACTGAGGCTGAAACGTCTATAAAAATCATTACCTCTCAATCAAATAAGCATACTTCGATAAGCTGCGACTACCCAATGAGACTCAAATGGATACCCTTAATCAAGATACACCCTCATCCCAGCACCCTTAATGAAACCTACCTGAAATAATATCGCCCCCAATAAGAAATAACGAAAATGCCTTCGCTGAACCAAAGCCACCAGGCAAAAAACCAAAAACTCAACAAGAAAACAACAGAAATCTTACCTAATGCACCAGTCAATTCTTCAAGGAAAACTCTAACAATGAATTCTTAACAGAGGACGAACTTCTTTGAAACTGACTTCTTTAAAAATGCGCATGGTTCTTCAGATCCTCTCAATATCGCCAGGACTTATTCGGGTGATATCGAAGAATTGACAGACTCTCTAAAGAAAATACATACTATGTTAAGTCCAAAATACCTTAAATCCCGTTGTTCTGGAATTAAAAACAAAACTAGAGAATAAATTTTAAGTAATACTTCTACCGAGGATCGTAGCGATTCCTCTGCGGAGACTTATTAATTAAACTATTTTTAATTGTGTTATTCAATAAAACCTAAATGGATACCATACCCATTTAGAAGATCTTAAAATTCTTATAAATAAGTTTCATCTATCCATCCAATGTTTGCAAAAAACGCATTTCAAAGGAAATTCTTGTCACAATCTGAAAAACTTATGTGATGTCCAGACTAATTAGCATCAAAATCACATATGATTTCCTACTACAAAAGTACCTAACCCAAACCTTTGTGATACGCATGTGATAGTGATCTAATATCACATATCTTATTAGTGGAGTGTCCTTTATACGCATTTAAAAGACAATATGAACAGTTACCTACAACAATAATAGACATTCTAAGTGAACATCGTGACCAGAATCGTACCATACTTCTTTTTTTATTTTCTCAGGACTAATTAACACAATGTAATTGTATTCTTAATTTTTATATATATATATATATATATATATATATATATATATATATATATATATATTATATATATATATATATATATATATATATGGTATCTATAAAATCGACCCTTGCTAATAACCCTTGTTGTTGAAGCAGTTCCAAATAAAAAAATTGATTATTCTGTTGTTTTTTTAATCAAGACAATTTAAATTTAACTTCAATAAAAGATAAAAAAAATAAAAATATACAGGTAAATATAAATATAGCACATTCAATAAAAGTAGTGGGTCCAAAGGAACAGAGATTGCCGGTTACGTACGCAAAATTTATTGTCCAGGCAAGTGTTAAACATAACAGACAGAGGCATATTAAACATAATTATAATTTCCAGAATGATATCCAATTTCTAATAGAACCGAAACTTGAATAACAAGAACAACTTCTTGATGTTGTTGCCTATGGCGTTAATTATATTTCTTATAGATGTGCATGTGCAATTGTTTAATACAATATATTATTTATATTTGCACAATTTAAACCAACTGAAGAAATAATTTTTCATATAGAAAATACTATTTATTATAAAGTTTAATTGAACTCTATATTATTGAACTAAGGAGACAGTCATAAATAATTTACAAAGCGGTTTAATAATATCTCAAAATAACCTAAATAGCCCAAATACATTAAAGAATGAAAAGTAAATGTCACAAATGTTTCCATTTAAATCAGATAATGGTCTATCATTATCTATCCACAAGCTCTTTGTATTATGATCATTATAGGTAATATTTCTAACAAATGCGAACATGACTTGTAGAATGTTTTGTACATAAACAAACATTTTTTATTGAATAGTAGTAGAAAGTGGAAAGAAGTAAAAAAATCAGGATAGTAGGTAACAGTTAAAAATGGAAGCATTTGCTACTCATTAACTAGATATTTATTACAAGTATAAATAATTTTCACGGCAGAGATAGAACCAAATATTCTAAAGTCAGAGGTAGAAAAAGCAATCAAAAAGTTAACAAATAGGAAATATTCGGGCTCAGACCAGATTACCGCAGAAGTTTTAAAAACAATTGGAGATGTTGGAGTAAATGTTATGCATATGATCTGCAAAAAGATTTAGAGAGTGGCCCAACGACTGGACAACATCCACTTTCATCCCTATATTCAAAAAAGGAATTCCGCTAGATTGCAGCAACTATAGAACGGTAACCCTAATTCCCATGAAAGCAAGGTTTTACTTCGTATAATACATGAAAGACTAAAAGCTTTTCTATTGCCTCAGATATCAGAAGAATAAGCAGCTTTTGTCCCAGGAAAAGGCACAAGAGGGCACATTCTTAATGTCAGACAGCTAATCAAAAAAACTCTTCTTCTTCTTCTTCTTCTGGTAGCACTACAACCCGAGGTGTGTCTTGGCTGACTGCACAACCTGCTTGCATCTCGAACGGTCGTCCATGATGTTTAAGTCAGTGGGTAGCCTCATTGTTCTTAAATCTGACCATATACTATCTCTCCATCGCATTCGTGGATGTCCTAAGGGCCTTCTCCCTGTCGGGACTTCTTCCCAGATTAACTTGGTAAGGCGGTTATTAGGGAGCCTATGAACATGACCAGCTCATCTTAGACGTTGGGATTTAATATCTTGGACTACGTCGCTAGCACTATACATTTGTTTGACCTCGGCATTTGTTCTCATTCGGTATTGGTTAGTATTCGGATCGTGATAGGGACCAAAGATCTTTCTGAGAATTTTTCTCTCAAAGCATCTGAGTTTACTTTCCATTGCTTTTGTCAGCGTCCACGTTTCACACCCATACATGAGCATCGGTCTAATTACTGTTTTATATATTCTAATTTTTGATGTTCGTGTTAGGCTCTTGGATTTAATAGTGTTGTGGAGGCTATACATACATCTGTTTGCTGCCTGAATTCTCCCTTTTATCTCTTCCGTGATATCGTTATCTGTGGTGATAGTCGCTCCGAGATATTTAAAACTCTCCACTCTTTCAAAGTTATAGGGGTCTATTGTTACATTTTGTCCCATTCTATCTCGTCTCTTTTGTCTGTTAATGCACATATATTTAGTTTTCTCTTCATTGACCCTTAGACCGGTATTTTTTGCCTCTCTCTCTAATTTATTGAAGGTTTCTTTTACATTGGTGACGGTATTTCCTACAATGTCAATGTCATCCGCGTATGCTTGTAGTATTTTATTCCATTTACTGTCAGTAGTTCTGTTCTAATTTGTGCGGTTCTTACTACTTTTTCCAGGATTATATTAAAAAAAAAGGTGACAGCGCGTCTCCTTGTTTCAGTCCACTGTTTATTTCAAACGACTCTGAGAGCTTGTTACCTATCCGCACTCTAGATCTACAGCCATTTATACAAACTTTAACGAGCTGGATAAGTTTTTTTGGAACTGAAAGTTCTGCCATTGCATTCCACATCTGATCCCTTTTAATCGAAAAAACTCGTGAATTCAAAACTCCTATGCTTATGTGTTTTGTGGATTACATAAAGACCTTCGATAAAGTCAAATGGAAGCAGCTATCGCCCATACTAGCGGAAATAGGAATACCCCACCACTTAATTCAACCAATTAGAAGTCTATATGAAAATAATAAGTGCACAGTACAAATAAATATTACCCATTCCGATCATTTCAGAACAGAGGCAGGCAAGTGTCAGGCAAGGATGCATAATCTCACCAACTCTATTTAATATCTATAGGTAACACAATATGCGAAAGGTACTAGACGGATGGAAGGGTAAAATATCAGTAGGAGGTCAAAAAATTAGTAATTTAAGATATACTGATGACACTTTATTAATCGCGGCAAATCAAGAGGAAATTAAAGACATATTAAGATGTCTAGAGGAAAAAGGCAAAATATATTGACTAAAGCTAAATAGGAATATTAAAGAAATGGACTAAAAGCTTGAAATAATCTTCAATACATTAAAGAAATTTGAGGCTGTAAAGTAGTAAATAGTTTCATAAAGCTAGGGTCCATCAAGTGACGGAGGGTGTGACAGAGAGATACGTAGAATGTTGACTATTGCTAGAATAGCTATGATAAAACTGGTAACAATTTGAAAAAATTCTAGCATTACAGTACAAATAAAACTAAGGCTGGTAAGGGTACTCATTTTTCACATAGCCACATATGCATCCGAAACATGGAACTTGAAGAAAGCGGATAAAAATAAACTAGACGCTTTTGAAATGTGGGTATACCGCCGCATATTAAGAATATCCTGGATTGATCATCGTACTAATCGCCCGACAATCGATATACTACGACACTAAACAAATACAACATTGCAGTATTTTATACACATTGCTAGAAGAACAGATAGGATGGAAAAACTAATAGTCGAAAGTAAAGTTGAAGGAAAGAGATCTAGGGGAAGATATCCAAGCCGTTGGGTAGATCAAACAAACATATTAATTAACCAAGGGTTAGGTGAAGCCGAACAGCTAGCGCAGGACAGGGAAGGATGGAGGGAAATCGTGAAAAAACTGTAAAAACCTGATGGTGTCACCACATCCCAAAAGGGATTAGGACTGAGGAGGAGGATAATTAATTTAGATTATAAAAAGTAATATTTTTCTTTATATTTTATATTGTTACCACTTTTGTCATTTTCATGAGCATCATTGTACCTTATGTTATTTATTTCTTATATTATTCCGTTTACTTTACCGATTCCACAACAGATTGAAAATATTTACATATGTATGTATGTGTTTTAGTTTATCGGAGTGGTTTATCGTTCAGCATCTCTGATAGTTTAATTATGTTATTAATTAAACTATCAGAGATGCTTATTATATTATTATATGTTATTAAATAAAAAGACTGATATAAAAACTTGACCATAGCTCTGACGATGGCCTTGTAAGCGGGAAGCGCTCAGCTCAATAGGAAATAAATTTTTACACACTATAAAAATACTGTTCTTTTTTTATTATTTGAAATGTTATATGTACCGTTTTAGTATGCTATTTGTTGAGAAGATTTTTTGCAATGCCTGTCCATCGCTATGGAGATCCCTCCCTTGTCACTCGTTCTATGATCACCAACAACCGCTACATTTTATGATCACTTTGGATATGACCAAAGAACTATAAAATCTTAACGAAAGCTGTTTTAGGAAAAGGCTAATTGGGTCTAATTTCATCTAGAACTGGGACATTTGTGCGTAGAACTGTCCATGGAATTTGAGGTATTTGTTCACATTTCAAAATTTTCTACTGGTCATCTTCCTAATCATTTCACTGTTCAAGTCTCGCATCTACATTTACATAATAAAAAGACTAGAAATAAAACTATTGTTGTTTGTCACAGTAACCAGACGACCACGCCAAATCCGTTTAAATGAGTCATTGCCTATCTTGCAAGGCGTATTGTTAAGCAGAGCTCCAAGATATAGTACAAAGGGAGCTACCTCGCATTCCGCGATAGTTCGTTTCTTTTGAAGATGTTGCTGGTGATCGATAACCATAATTTAAATTTTGTTTGTGTTTAAAAATATAACACTGTGATACATTTTTTTTCTGTCAACTACAACTTTATTTCTTCTTTTGTCCATCTGCTTAAAGGAAATCTCTTTCCTACTCTTGGATGCAATATGATGCAACATTCAACACTAATACGGATGGTCGCTCAAAATTTTTTTAACAAATTTTCAAAGCATTTTTCAAAAACATTTGCATCCACAATTCCATGGTAATCACCTGTATTCTTTGTAGACGAAAAAATTCAACCAGGAATAAAACCCTCATTATTTCCAGCATGAAGTATAATGTAGCGTTTACCATTTCCTAAAAGACTAGAAGAATAACATTTTTTAAAAGTCCAGAAGAATAAAAATACAACTTGCCTCAGACTATCATACGTTTTATTGTTCATTATGTTTTCTTAAAAAATGCCACAGTTTTGATATAACATTAGAGAGTTCACACAATACTTGTCTATTCTTTGTCTTTTTATATCAAAAACCTAAATGTTTTAACACTCTCCACAAACTTGTTAAACTAATATCACACAGTTCCTTATCTTTTATTTTTGTAACACAGCACTAATTAATTGTCACATGTTCTTTGGCTTTATACATATTATATATAATATTTTAAGTTGCACGTTTAATTGAATGGTGCAAATCTAAAGGTTTTGAATGTCGACGATTTCTCTTTCTTAGCTTCTTTATTTCAACCACACTCATGTTATTAATTCTTCGGAATGTCCTCCCTAAGAAACCACAAGCATCGCATGTGCGTTTCTGAACTGCCATAAAAGATATCAATAGACCCATATTATTATTTTTCAAATTGAAATAACTTTTGACTTTTAAAATTAAAATGCCATTCTTCTGGAGATAACACTCTTCGTTTCGACTGTATTAAATTTTTTTCCAAATTATTCATTTTGTTTTAAAGTACCGCTTTACTCCACTACTAATAAAAAATAGGTACTTATATACAACTGCTACACCCTTAAAAAGACGAGGGTTGTACAACAGACGAAACAATCGAACACGTGCATTTTGCTAAATTATCAAATAACACCAATACAACCCACGACCATCAAATAATTTTTAACGATAAACAGAAGTGTAATATGACAAGATTAAACTTGACCTACTTTGTAGATAGCAGTGTCGTTAACAGAAAGATATTTTTAAATAGTAGGAATCATATTCCAATGATTGTGTGGATTTAAGAAATACATTACCAAACATATCTTTACGGTTTGTATAAAGGAGATTAAAATTATTATGACACATGTTACTTCTTAGTTTTCAAATAATATGTTCTTGTAAAGGCATAACTTTAATTATTTTGTAAACCTACATTAAACGATAAAGTAATAAAATTACCAGCATTTAATTGCAAAAGCGGTCTTCTTAGGTAAAAAATACTTTAGTTGTTGTGATTAAGAACTCACATATTACGTGGTAAGTTGATAGTCTGCTTTTTTAATAAATTACAATATTAAGAAATTTTTTTTTTCGGACATTTACTAAAGATTTCAAGTTTCACATTTTTTAAAAATTCCTTTTTCTTAATGTCAAAACCAGCCGATTTTGTCAATATTTTTGACAAAAAAGGTAAAAAATAGAATCCAGCAAATGGTTTCATGCTCTGGATCTTAACATATGTTCCCTTCAGATACCCAGTGACTTTGTCATATTGTAAAGGCCATAGATATTTTTTTTTGTTTTTGTGTGCGATTGATTTATGGTATTTTACATTGTAGAGATAATATATTTTTTTTACAGCTCATTGGTAAATTTTTATGATTTTTGTTGATAATTATTTGATATGTTTTCTGACGTATTTCCTTAATGTCTTTGACTGAAATGTCGATAATAATCGTAAAAATATTTCCCCTAAGAACTTCGTTTTAACAGAACATATTTTACTAGTTTGTAAATAAATCAAATCAAAATTTAAAAGAAAGTAATATTTAGTATTTTATTTCAGTATTTGATTTACATTGTTTAGCGTATAATTTTTATTAATCAGTTGTGCTTGTCTTAAATAACACAGAGAAACACAGCAAAAGAATAAAATAACGGTGACAGGCTCTGAAAGAAAAATAAAAGTGCAGTAACATTCTTTCACAATAACATTTCTGATATTATTGAAAGGCGTTATCGGAAAATGTGTTCCATACTTTCACTCACCTTCTGACAAATGTCGTCCAATCCATTTTCCCGCAACAAAGACTTGTATAAATACCGCACCTGTAAATTACTAGTGAGGAACAGAAGATACGTATGCTGTTGTCATAATATTGTATCAATTTATGCAATACAATAACGAACGTAAATATTGTCATAGCCTACACTACATACAATCGATCAACTCATCTAAATGCAATATATGCACCGAACGCTGATTTACAAAAGGGTAGTGTTGATATATATCAGTGTTTCTATGTTCGTAATTTAGTGTACAAATAGGTCCAATAGTTGTTTTCTCTTTTCAGATAAGCTTTGAAATGGTACAATTTTGTTGGATTAAACCAACACTCTAAACGTTTTAGTTAAACTTAAAATAATAGCGACGATAACCAAGTTTGGTTTTTCCAAACTTGCCATTAGAGGCAATACTTGGAAACAGTTCTAATATTAGATCAGTCAAACACGCCCCGCTGAAAGCACTTTCTGCGAATAATTACAAGCAAAATCTGATTTGTTGTGGGTGTTTAACAGATCTAATTTTCTTAATTAGATGAACTTCAAGTTAATATGGACGAGCTTGTTGAGAGTGTGTGTGAGAGAGAGAGAGAATTAGGCAGAAATAATTAAGTTGTTCTTCCATAAATTTTGGCGATTTTTATATTGCGGTGAAGTAGCGAAGTCTGTAATAAAATAGACTAGAAAACAATACAGTGGGTGGTCAAATTATTAGGGACACTACATAATATATTTTTGTATTTTCTACTTTAAATAATTTTTAAACCAAACAAATTGGTGTTCAAATCTATATTATATTTAGCAGTTCTTCTGCTATGATTATTAAAATTTTTGATGAGCGGCAACACTGCTAGACTGCTTCTGTATGAAATAATAGACTACCCTAAAAACAGCTCCCTAACTTTCGCGTGATTGGTCACAGCATAAGAGATATCTATTGGTCGGCGTCTTCATCTGATTTTGAATTTTTTAAGGTTATGTATATCTCTGTTTGGCGGTTGTTTGGCCACATTTGGCGCTTAAACATCTATGATTAGGCGGTTTTATACCAATTTGCCAATAAGCAAGCACACATAAAATTTCAATTTAAATTTTTCTCATTTATTTTTAAAAATCTGTTCGTTAGAACACCATATTTAATTACCTAAGACTTTGTTTTAGCAAGCAATTATGGATTCTGTCTATCCATCTACTTCAACAAGTTGTGAAATTAACTCAGGAGCCTGCCATCTTTGCAGCAAAATATTAAAAAATGTGGAATTACGAAATCGTCATATCAAAAGAATACATAACATAGATATGTCGATTAAGAAAATTAATCACATGATTTGTCCCTTATGTGAACAAGAAACTAATTTCAAAAGCCATGAGAACTTACGAAAACATCTAAAGGAGAACCACCAGGTGAGTATTGAATTATTAACTTTTGAATTTTCTAGTTTACAAGAATATGAGACATGGAAAGACATGCAGAAATTTGAGACAAGTTATAGAATAAATAGAGTTGTTCATAAAAATAAACAGAAGACAATATACTATGACTGTAACAGAAGTAACATCACAGGTAGGTGCAATACTTTGTTACTTGTAATACTTAAAACTTATACTAAGCTATATTTAGGATATAAGTCCAACTATAAAATTAGAACAGAGAAATCTGGTGGATCAATTAAAATTAAAGGAGTGTGTCCCTCCAGGATGATTTGCAAACTGAGAGATCAAGGACAAGTTTCAGTCAGTTATTGGAAAACACATGCTGGACATCAAGAGGAATTAAGAACCATGCATCTGTCAAAAGCAGAAGAAAAAATGATTGTAGAGAAGTTAACATCTGGGGTGCCATTTAGAAGAATTTTAGAAGATTCAAGAAAATCAGGAACACCAGAACTAGAAAGGCTTAGCCTATTGACAAGTAAAGATCTTTCAAATTTGTCCAGGAAGTATAATACATACAAGAAACGAGATCAGAATGATATGGTAGCAACAGCTTTAAAGGTTCAGGAATGGAATTCTAACAACAAGAATTATGCTTTCTTATTTAAGCAGGAAGGTAAAGACCAATCATTTTTTTAGGCCTACTACAATTATAATTAATCCTATACCAAATTTGACTTGTGTTAATTGTTGTCACTTGACTCATGTAACAAACCTTACTCTTAGCAGAATCAACAAAATCCCTTTTTATGAAACATTCAATATACTTTTTAAATAATATATCTCTTAAGATTGTATTTATTGGTTTTTTACATTAAAACTAAGTTTGTAATGGAGGTGCTGATTTATGGGGCAAATTTACTAGTTTTTTATTTTACTAGACAACCCTTTTTGGTTCTTAGTCTGTTTAAGAATACTTCTCCATTCTGATCTATTTCATACTTTGCTCTTCCAGTTTTTGATTTTTTAAATTTTCATGTTTTGCTTTATTTGTTCCTTATAATATCCAGATCCTGGTATTCCCTTCATAGTTAAAATGTATTATCTTCTTATCCACATACAATTTTCTGTTACTGGTTTATATATTATGTGACTCAACATTTGTCTTTCAGAATGAGCCTATTGGCTTTCTTTACTTTTAGTAAGTGTGCATTATTACCAGACCTTTGTTGTTCAATTAAGCCATGGTAACTCTTATTGGCTATGAATATCCTTCTACCCAATTATTTGTTAACACTAGTATTGCATATAACTAGTTATCCTATATAAAAAATTTTACATTTCAGTGCTATACTGTCCCATAGTTAGGTGTTGTAATCACTGATTACCTGCTGTTTTGCTGCTACCTGTATTTTATTGCTTGATTGGTTTTCAGTTTACTTGTCCATGCAGTTTATTCTATCTGATTAAGTTCCTCTATAATATTTTATATTGTTTTTACTATTATGTTAACATCATTTGCAAAAGCTAGTTGTCTGCCTACTTATTGATTATCATTCCTGATGAATTTACTCTTTCTATCTTCTTAAGTAACTTCTGCTTCTACTTATCGTTTTCCACATTGCTGCTACTCCCTTTACATGCTGCTTTTTTTTGTCAGTTATTAATTTATATTCTTACTCAAATCATTAAGTTCTTTGTTTTTTCATGCCTTGCTTTATTTTTTAGTCTGTTGTTGAAGGTTCTTTTGTATTCTTTATTTTTGTTTTAATCTTAGAGACCTTCTATATGCTACCTTTTCCACAAATCACATATTCTAACATATCATGGGCTCAGTACTATACTAGAAGACTCAAATTTTTGGAATTTTAAGTTATCTTTCTTAAATAACAACTCAACTCTGCTCAAAAATAGGATGAATGATTACCTATTTAAATATACAATAAAATTTCAGTCTCTTACCATTAATTTATCTTTAATTATCTCTTATCTCTAAACTATAAATTATCAGTAAACTATAAATTGGGTGTTTTATTTTTATTAGGAGAAGAACATGATGTACTTAAAAAAGAAGATTTTGCCTTAGGATTCATGAATTCGGTAATGGAAGACAAATTAAGAGAATTCCCCAGCATAATTTGTATGGATGGTACACACGGCACAAACAAGAGGGGAATGGATTTAACAGTGGTGCTTATTAAAGATGACAGGAATGCAGCATTTCCAGTTGCGTTCTTACTGTCAAACAGATTGGACCAACTAGTTCAAGAGGTTTTTTTAGGTATGTATTATATGAGTAGTGGCAATTTATGACTGGTACGTAAAAATAATTTTCAAAAACTTTTAGGTGCCCTTAAGAATAGAATGCAGACTTCAATTCATGCGGAACATTTTATGAGTGATGACGATGGAAAATATTATAATGCATGGGTAAAGATTATGGGCAACCAACCAAAAAGGCTTTTATGTACCTGGCACGTCGTGAGAAATTGGAATATTCAAGGGAAGAAGAAGATACAGGATCCAATTTTGAAGAAACAGATGAAAACTGAGATGAAAAGAATTATTAATGAAACGGATGAAGATCGATTTATGGAGTTGTGTAACAAATATATAATCAAATTACAAGAGGCAAATGAGATAGATTTTTTTAATTATCTGGCAGGGTAAATAAATATATAAAATCATACATTTTAAGTCATCCTTAAGTATATATTTTTTGTAGGTATTACTTTCAGAATGAAGAGAGAATCAAAATGTGGGCCCATTGCTACAGAAGAAATGCAGGAATCAATACAAACATGGCGATAGAATCTTTCAATAATCTACTGAAGACCAACCACCTTAGGAGAAATGCAGCAGTATCAATCGAAAAGTTGTTGGACACCATAGAGGAACTAGTGGACATAAAAATGTGGAACAGGATTATTAACATTCAAAGACCAAATGCGAACAATTACCAAGACAGGATTATAACAAAAGCACACAAATTGGGAGAAACGATGAAAAACAAGGTGGAGGTTAAGAAAAATGTGAAGGTATATGGTCAATTTCAGGTAAAGTCATTTAGAGATCCTAATAAATTATATAATGTAAATATAAAGCAAGTATGTGAAAATGAATGTAAGACATTGTATTGTAGAGTATGTAAAATTTGTATTCATCGCTACCAGTGTGAGTGTTATGAATATGTGGTGAGGAATACCTTGTGTAAGCATGTGCACTTGGTAAGAATGCATGAGGAGCACGAGGGAACTAACTCTGTTTTAGATGATGCTGCAAGGTGTTTGGCAGAAACTTCAATTATCAAATCAAAGTATCAGGAGGAAATTAATGCGTTTGTCAGAGGGAAGGTAGAACAGACAAATGCGATCCAGGAAAACACCAAACGATGTGTTCAAAAAGAAAACTTCAAAAATGTCACACACAGCTTAGATGACTTAGATGATGAAATTTATACACAAGTATATGACAAATTTATGAGAATGGTTCAAGGAGCAAAGCGTAAAATGAAGGAAAAATATCAGGAAACCACTAAGGATATTATAAAGAAGCGAAAAATGGAAAAACAGGAATATTTTCCTTCCAATAAAAAAAGAAACTGATTAAAAATTAAATTTGAACCATTCTTGTATCTCACATGTATTTTGTGTTTTTGTATCTGTATTGAATTTTTATTATAGTTTTATAGGCTTATTTACAAGAAAGTTAATTTAACATTGTTATATGTTTACTTTATTAGTAATTATATAGTAAAATTTCATAAAATATATGTATAAATGCTTAGCTTAGGCCTGGATTTTAAAGCTGTGTCAAGTAATGATGTTATAAAGCTATTTGTAGACTTTTATATTAGAATTGTATTTTTAAATCGGGATGTACTGGGGCCTAGGCGAGGTTTAGAGGGGTTTTCCTTCGCCATTGCACCAATAACGGCCTCCCCCTCCTTTGATTTCCCAGATTTTTAATAAAGAATAAAGACGTTTTAGACATAGCTATTTAGTGTTTTATTTGGTTTGCAATAGTTATTTCCAGTAAACCTCTGCTTTATTTTGTTGACAATGACAATTTTTCATAGCACTCAATTCACAATATATCTTTTTATTGTCCTACATTTGTGGTAAAATCTAACAGAATTCAGTGTAAGGTTCTAAAAAATGAAAATGGATAAATGTCAATTTGGATTTAGGCAAGGCAGGTCTACAACAGCAATTTTTATTAAAAGCTAATTTAACAATTTAGAGTGAATTTACATAGTATAATTAAACTTGAGAAAGCACATGATGAAGATATCAGAAACCTACTGTGTGTGTAACAACTATAATAGTGTTAGAAAAACTATTATAGTGTTAGAACGATTACTGGATTGCTGGATAAAACTAACCTCCTGGGTATTGGTAGAAAAGAGTAGCGGAGACAGGTCCTTGAAGAAAAATGATTAAAATTAAGTTGGATACAAACAAAATATTTAGAATATTCTTTTAAAGATGAAATTTCAAGACCAGATAGAGTAGTTGGCTTGGATAGACAAGAACTCATAAAAGATGATAATGTTCGGCTTTTAGGATCGGTATTACCGTTTTATCTCTAATATTTTAATTAAAGGTAAAGGAAAGAGGCAAATTGACTGATGTGTGATAAAAAAAGGTACCAAGAAAACTAAAAGGTAAATTGTATAGGACCATATAGGCCATTAGACCAGCTATGATGTATGGTACTGAATGTAGGGCAGTAAAAAAGGGGATGAACAGAAATTACATGTTTCTGAAAATCCATATACTCATACAAAAAGCGGAGAGGTACTTAATCCCTGGAAGAGAACAGAAAAGTTTAGAGGAAAATACTTAGAGAAGCCGATTCCACATAGAGAAAGCTAATGAGAATAATAATGGTAATGAATGTTTTAGAAATAAAAATAATAAGAGGAACCTCTCAATCTTAGTAAAAAATTACCTAAACAAAAAAATTAAAACAATATCTATGTATCTAATAAAAAAAGCATCACTAACATTTTAATTTCTAATAAAACTGTACTAGTCAGCTTAATCCTAAAATGTGAATATCATCCGCTTTGTACCAATACAACAATATATTGCTAATAAATTGTTTACCGACATACTGTGCCACAATACCTCAATTGTCATTTTAATAAACATGAAACCCGCCAATTTTTAAATTGGGACCCACCCACCAACCAATCACGCGAAAGTTAGGGAGCTGTTTTTAGACTACCCTTGAAATAATAATTGCTGTTGCATCTGTATCTCAGTTGGCCATCGGCTGTTATCGCAGTGAGGCTTAAAAATGTTTGCAAGTTGTTTAAAACTTTTTTAAAGTGTTTCTGCTAGGTTTTCGTGTCAGATATATTTAACAGATAAGCAATACTTCTTACTTAGTTGTTTTTGCTGCCTATAAATCGTGTCATTAAGGCACTATTTTGTTTTAAAACATTGTTCAAAATCAAAATTATTTTTTTAAGATGAGAAAAATTGCAGACTATCTCCAGGGAAAATTTGATAAATAAGAACGATGTTACTGCACTCTACACTTTCCCAAATAGTATTAGCAACTACTGCAGGTGTTTTAAAGTTTGTAGTAAATCGAAGTATAAAAAAATTTATTCAAACGAGTCATGGGAGCTGGGCCATGTTGGAAAATGTGGTAGGAAAAGGATCACTACTCCTCGTACTGACAGTAAAATCAGGGACACTTGTCTCAAAAATCGTAATAAGAGAGTGGCACATCTGACTACGATGATAAATACTGAAGGAATTAGTGGTTCCAGAAGAAAAGTTTAACAAAGATTGGCCGAAGAGAATCTGGTAGGTCGCTGGCCTATAAAAGAACCATGACTCACCGAAGCCATGAAGAGTAAGAGACTCCAATGAAACAAGCAGCACCGAAGTATAACCGTTGAAGACTGGTGTCGAGTGAGTACAACTTTTTTTAACGAAAGGAGTTCGTGAACAGCAAATATTTTTATTGTTTTATGTAAGCTTCTCCGACGAACTTACATTCCAGATTGTGGTGGACAAAAGTGCATTCGTCCGACGACGTCCTGGGGAGCAGTTAGTGTCATAGTCTGGTCTGTAATCTTTTTCAAAGAGTATGGGATGCTTATACATTGTGGAAGGGACAATGAGATCGGACCAGTATAAGCGAATACTTGAAAACTCGGCTACTTCCACAGCTCAAAGAATGGTTCTCTGTTTAAAAAATTACATTTTTATGTACGATTCTAAACCGTGCCACAAAGCTAGACGTGTAACTGCATTTCTGTCCAAAGAAAATATTGCAGTTCTGCCCTGGCTGGGAAACTCACCTGGCATAAACCCCATATAGAGTATCTGGGAGTTAACCAAACGGGAGATCGCCAAAGATATTATTACAACGAAGCAGCAGTTGATGAAATCTCCTATTAAAAAATGACATCACAACCCAAAATTAAATCACAATGCAGAAGTTTGTATTCAGAGGCATCACTTAATATTGAAAATAGTGATTTTGTCTAACAATTAATTTTTGCTAAAAAAAAAATGGTTTGACTAACAGAACTCATTATTTTTGTAACCTTAATACCACAGGCTTTTATACAAAAAATAATTGCAAGTCTTAAAACCAACAACTTGCTAAAAAAATCGGTTAAACTAAAAAATTAGTAAATCATCTTACTGCCCCTAATTATTTGGTCACCCACTGTATATTGTCTAAAATATAAAACTGTGTTATGTCAGGAAACAAGCCGTTCAAATTTTGTTCTCTTACAGGAGAAGTTAACTATAAACTTATATAAAAATATAATATAAATTTGATGAATTCGACCGTTACTTGATGAAAAATCATTGATGATGTAACAATAAAACACTGAAAACTTTGTTTTCAAAACTTCCACATAATTTATTATAAAATCTTTTACTACAGCTGTTTCGGTATAGTGACTTTCTCAAGTGATCTATTTTTGGTATGAGTTTACACTTTGTAGTCTTAGCGCAATAGGTTGAGGAGGAAAGAACTGTTTGACTCAAGGTGGTCATTCAGAGTTATGTCTGTGGGAAACACAGACAAAAGTTATGTTTGCAGAAACTTTAGTAATAAGATTTTATAATAAATTTTGTGGAAGTTTTGAAAACAACGTTTTCAGTGTTTTATTATTACAATCCATTATATCATTTTTGTCTGGCGTTTTCTTATAATTACTGATTTTTTTCCATTTTACTATTATTCCACTCCAGAAATATTGTAATGATATGGGATACAATTTCAGGATTCTTTTGTGAGTTCTGAAACGGCTCTACCTTTTAATAGTGTTCAATAGGTATAACAGAAATAGAAAAAAATAAAATAAATGTAAAAAACCGAATTTCCTTATATAACATATTGAAAAATGTTATTACACATATAAAACAAACTAAACATAAATATCTCTTTGTCCCTATCTTGACGACAATTAAAAACGGAGTAGCTAAATGTTATTTGCTTTATTAAATAACCTATATTACTTTACCACACTTATAAAAACAAACAAAATTAAAAATTTGATTAGTAACTGTTTTGTTTCAAAACTCTATATCTCCGTACTATTGTCCCCAAATTTTAATATCTTCTAATTTCTTAGGATACTAACTTGTCAACTTGCTAGTTAAATCTCTTCATATATCTTCTCCCAAAAATGAATCTCGATCTCACGTCCTAACCAAAGCACCTTTTTCCTTTTGGATACTAAATTCTTTTGGCTTAAACTTCTGCTGATGCAATGATAATTTATTTGTACTTATAAAAAATATCGTAAACAGTAACTTCTGCACTACTATCATTCAGAATATGTGGGATCGCTACAGCTACCACTTTTTTAACACTTTTCTTCTACCGTTCTCTAAAATCGACAAAATTCTTACCACTCATCAAAATTTTTTATCTCTTATCCGAATAATCAAAGACAGCATTACAAATAAATAGCAGAAAGTTCATGAAATTCCTTGTGCAGACTGTACTCGATCTTATTTAGGCCAAAACAATCATAGAATCTATAATAGGATTTACTAACATTTTATTTCTGTTCGCAAGTCCGATTTAATTTTAGCTCTAGGTCAACACCATCTTCGTACAGGTCACAAAATAAATTTTGAAAATTCCACAACCACAGCTCTCATCCGCTTCGGTAATTCAAGAATTATCCGCGAAGCCATAGAAACTGAAAAAAGCCAAATTGTCTCAATAAAAGAGATAACGACATATGGTTACCTTCGACATGGAGACCGCTCATTAAGAAAATATCATCCGCTGCACACGCCAATCAAAATCCAACTAATCGTCGTGCCAATCTCCACGATAAGCTACACGCCAACCTCCACCCAAACCACGTCACCGTCTACGAAATAAATGAATGGTCCTCTGTTCCCTGTAGCAGTAATAGCAGTTAATCGTACCTCTAGGTTTAATTATATATATATATATATATATATATATATATATATATATATATATATATATATATATATATATATATATATATATATATATCGGACAAGGAGTACGACCGTCAATCTAATATATTATAAGGATCACTCAGATGAGTGGTGGGTTCTTATATCGGTCTCAAGGTGGAGAAATAAAAGACAAAGTTGATAAGCTACTTTATCTATTTTGAAGACGTTTCGCTTTCGTATTCTGAAAGCATCATCAGTTCATCTAAAAAGTACAATATGAGAACCACACAATCATGGAAAAGATGTTATAAGTGTTACCTTAAAAAGACATGTAGCAGTCAATGATATTAACAAGTTTGTGAATAAAACTCAAGTAAATGGACATTATACGGTAATATTGTATAAACAATCAATTAACTAACAACATTTAGCAACTTATTAAAAAATTAGCACAGCAACTGACCATGTGGTCTAAAGTGTAAGTAATATTTTATTTTATCTTAAGTAGTGAAAAAGAACCAAGAAAATCATAGATTTACTTCCAACTATTTGATAATTATTTAGCTTTGATTTTAAGTTTAGGTAGCATTATTAAAGTGATTTTAATAAAAAATTATTTTAAAAAGTGGTGTAAATGAAGTTACCGATCAAAGCCTTACAGCTGCCGCCGGGAAAATGGCGTTAATTGAAACAGACCGAACTAAACCGTGAAAAGACAGCCAACCTTGAGGTCAAAAATTTGACAGAACAACAAGGTAGAAGTACCACCCCAAATAATTGGGCGGTCTATTTAAAAGTTTAAATGTGTTTGGATGACAACCCGCTTGTAAGAGACAAATCAGTGAAAGAAATTGGTATTATAACAGCAATTCCTCACATTAAACAGTTTAGAACGAACAAACAGGCGAAATTCATTCAACCTCATATATAAATAATATACGTTAAACAATATGGCTCGATAATCCGCCACAGGTGATCAACGAAAAGATAATTTCCACAGTCCAAGGTTCAATTGCTTGAAACTGTAATTTGTAAAGGATTCTATGAATCCATTACATTATTTGTATTATATTATTTAAGCAAAAGGTAATTCACACTAATCTGAGTATGAGAATTAGTGTACGTATACGCAATGTAAGTTGCATATGTTATAATGAGTTAAGTAAAAGTATTGGGTTATTTTATTTAATTATTGATTTATATCTATTTTATATATATTTTAATTATTTACTAAACAAATGTGTTCAAATTGTGCACCTTACATGACACTTATTTAGTGAAAAGATCATAAAGCCTAATTCTGCAAAATTAAAGCATGATATATTTTTCTCAAGTTCAGTTCAATATCAGTTCTCTTATTTAGAGCATTAGGGTGTTTAAGAATTACACACATTTCCAAAAACTGTCTTTTAACAAGATTGCGTTCAGTGCCAAGAATCTTAACTTCATTAAAATCTACTTTATGTTTAGTATTGATCGCCTATTGCGCCAGAGCACAAGTGTGTTTTGATAAATTAATGTCACTACGATGTGTAGTGAGACGACCTTTTAATGATCTACCAGTCTGACCAATATAAAATAAATCACAATCAGCACAAGGAAGTTGATAAATCGTGTTAACTTGTTCCAAAGTGGACAAGGGTGTTTTAGTTTTTGAAAACAAATTTCTAAAAGTTTTAGCATTCTTGACAGCAATTTTATCAGGTATGTTATTTTTTTTATACAGTTTAATAAGCTTCTCAGTAACTTGAGGAAAATAAGGTAAAGATGAATAATGGGTGGAAGGATTCTCAAGATCAGTATCAGGCAGAACAATGCTATTAATTTAATTATTTTAAATAGTTCTAAGTTCGTCACCATTTCGTATGTCATCAAATGAGGATCCATAGCTTTGTGAGTAAAGGTATTTATTTATGACAGAGGAAGGATATGAATTCCCAATTAGAATATTTCTTAATAACTTTAGGGATTCCCTTCGATTAATTGGATGTGTCAATTTATTTAATCGGCAGCTTAAAGCTTTTATAAGGTTTAATTTATATTTCATAGGGTGACAGGAATGGTAATTAAGGAACCTATTAGAGGCCATTGGTTTTCTATACCAACTTGTGGTTAGGGTGTTATCTCCCATTCTGATGACACGCATGTCTAAAAAGGGAATACTATTTATATACCAATTTTCTTTAGTGCTCTTCCATAAAACGACAAATCACTAGTATATTCTATTATAAGTAGCAGATTCGCTAATAACTTGAACAACACTGAACCATCGTCCGCTAAATCATTAGATAGTAAAGCGAATGCGAGTGGGCTGACTGTTCCGAATTTACCAATTCTTTATTTTTTATTTTTTTTTTTGAGGGTATACAAGGCAACTATCGAACACTGTGATTAATTTAATCTTGCCCAAGTACTTTCGATCAATAGATCATCTTCAGGGGCATTTCGTCAGTTGTGGCCTGTCCGACATGAGGAGAATGTCATAAATGTAAAATTTGGACATAACAATACAAAATACAATACACAAAGACAAACAAACACTTTAAATTTTTTTTAAGGAGAAGCTACATGTCGTATAGAAGCCGGAGACAGAATGATGGTTGAATTCTTTATTTATTTATTACCATTTCCATCTCAGTCAGTATTTAATAAATAATAAAAAAATTTAAAGTCAATGTTCTTACGAACAATCTTAACTTTAAATGCAAATGTCTTAAAATGAGTGTTACTTTTGCAATAATTAATATTAGTACATATATTATATAATTAGGTATAAGCAATGTTATGTTTTCTTCAACGCAACTATTTTAATAAACAAGTTAGATCAACTTATATGTAATCATATAAGTTGATCTAACACATCTTATTATCGGTCGTCGTTTATTGGCAAGTCTCAATAAATCCAGTAAATAGAAATTCTCTTGGGATCCCAAAGAACCCAAGCCATATTTTCTGCTGACGAATTCCACTCGAGATTCGGCTTTGAATAAAAGGATTGTGGATTATATACCTTGTGACTTTGTTTCAAAAGTATATAAAGATGATGATGTTGGTGCAGTATCGAATAATAATAAAAATTTAATATATTTATGGAATGTAATGTATACTGCACATTTTGTATTCTTAATCAAAATGCAACTATTTGCATTATATTTATATTTCAGTTTTATTAATGATTTTGAGTTTATATTAATGATTTTAAAAATATTATATTATAGAGTAGATTCGGTTAAAAGCAAATTAAATATATAAACAATAATATAAAAGAAAGAATAAAATCTAATGTCGAACTTATTTATTTTATACTTTAGTGTTTTTGCTGGAAACAAACCATAATTTAAGTTTAAAATATTCTTATTCTGACGTTTTGATTTTAGAAGTAGTAATTGAAACGTCAAAATAAACATATTTTTAAAAACCGTTTTATTTCCCACTAAAAATACGAAATTGTGTTAAGATATCACAAAAATATTACTTGTATCGAAATTATGACATAAATAGTAAATAATGTTTGGGAACTATATTATAATGGTCGATTTTACAGATAATAAAATAAAAAAAACAGAGAATGCAATTAGATTTTGTTGACTAGTTCTGAGAAAACCAAAAAAAGTATGGTACAATTGTGGTCACTATGTTCTAAAACTATGTGGTAACTGTTCATGTTGTCTTTCAAATGCATACAACGGACCCTCCACTAATAAGCGATGTACTGTTAGATCACGATCACACGCGTAACTCAAAGGTTTAAGTTGCTTCTGTGGTAGGAAATCATGTGTGATCTTGATGTGTCCTAATCGTAGTCTGGAGATGCTAACTTGACCTCCACTAGCATGACATCCAGTCGTTCTATTCTTAAAATATAACATATAGTTTTTAAGATTGTAACCCGAATCTCTTTTAAAATGTGTTTCTTGCAAACATAGAATGGATGGATGAAATTTATTTATAAGAATTTTAAGATATTTTAAATGGGAATGGTATCTATTTATGGGTATGGTACCCATTTAGGTTCCATTGAATGGTGAAATTAAACATAGTTTAATTAATAAGTCTCCGGAAAGGAATCGCTAGAATCATCGGTAGAAATGTTACTTAAAATTTGTTTTGTAATGTTGTTTTTAATTCTAGAACAACGGGATTTAAGATATCTTGGACTTATCATAAGATCTCCATATCCTCCAAGTAAGTTCTGGCGACACTTATAGGATCTGAAGAACCATGCGCATTTTCAAAGCAGTCAATACGTTCTTCCTGTGTTAAGTATCCATTGTTGGAGTTTTCTTTAAATAATTGACTGGTGCATTTGATAGGATCTTCTACTAGGTTTCTGCTGTTTTCTTGTTGAGTATTTTGTTTTTTGCTTCGTGGGTCGGTTCAACGAAGGCATTTTCGTTATCTCGTTTTGGGAGGTAATTATTTCAGATACGTTTCGTTTAGTGTGATGGGATGAGGATGCATCTTAATCTAAGAAATCCATTTGAGTTTCATTGGGTAGGCAGCAGTTTATCTGAGTATGCTTATTTGATTGAGAGGTAATGATTTTTCTAGATGTTTCAGGCTAAGTAAGAGAGGATAGTGTGGATGAATTTATCGACAAAGGTGCTGATTGCTGTAATGCAATTTTAGTCTCTGTTTGAGAGGATTATGTATAAAAAATTGTGGAAAATGCAGCTTATTGGTGTACTTCTTTTAGATAGTTTAGATCAACAATATTTTGGGTTGATACAAGGTTGACTTCTCGAATAAATGAACTTTGATAAAATGAAAGGCAGATATTGAGCACCGTTTTATTAGTTAAACCTTGTCCAAGTACTTGCGCTTCCTAGTTGATTATATTTTCTGTTGCCGACCAGAATGTAGCTTCGACTAATTATTTTAAATAATTTTAAACTGTTTGTACTTGTTTAATGTAACTATATCTACAATTTTATGTTTATTTTTATGTGTAACACATTCTGCGTTTGTTCATCATCATCATCATCTTTGGCTCGACAATCCTCTGTGGATCTTGGCCTGCTCTAAGATTCTGCGTTTGTTGGATAGCCCAAAATTGACGAAATGCCCCTGAAGATGCTCTAGGGAAACAAAAGTACTTGGGTAAGATTTAATTAATAAAACCGTGCTCGATATCTGCCTTTCATTTTATAAAATGTTTTTGGGTGTTGTTTAAAGAAATAATTTTTTTTGGGTCAAATAGACCTGAACAGGACAGCAGTGTTAATTGTAGTTATTCTATCCGCTCAAAGTATAATTTATCCGTAAAAAGGTGTTATGTAACGTATCCAAAGATTTTAACGTTGTTGTGCTGGCAGATGCATATGAAACACCTTCGTAATCAATTTTAAAACGAATTAAGGATCTGTATAACATAAGGAATGTTTTACCTTCGGTACCCCAAGTTTTGTGTGCTAGGTACTTTAACAAATCACGGCCATTTCGATATGAAAGAACTAACTGCTGGATATGACTTTTCCAATTCAACTGTTGATACTACTCCTAGAAATTTTATTTCATTTGTATTAACAGGATTTTGGTTTTCAAGCATAAGGTTAGGTTTATCCTCGATATGTCTTTTTGAAAATATTATATATTTTGTTTTATTAAAGCAAAACCTCAGACTAGTACTTAGGGACCAATTTACTAGTTTATTTAAGCGTTTTTGTAATATTGACGCCCTACGATTAACGTTCTTGCCATTGGTATGAATAATTAGGTCATCATTTTTAATGTGTTGTTTATTGCTAATAAAAGTAGAGTGAGACTGATAATCGATAATTGTAGGATTCCATTTTGTTGTTCTCTAAGATAGAATATAGCACCATTCGCTCGGACCTGATTTGAGTTAAGTAGGCCAAAATATTTCCTTGATATCACAATTTTTTAAGCGTATTCAATAAATGGTGTGTCCATACTGTATCAAATGATTTAGTTATCAGAATACTATTAAAGATAATATTATTAAATAAAAGATTGTTTTAAATTATCAATTATCTCGAAAAGCAAGTTTTTAAATGATTTTAACTTCTTATAGTTATGATATCAAATATACATTTAATAACACCAGCAGACAAAGATATATGATAGAGTATAGTTGCCATATTATAGGTTATCTGAATAAAACAATATGGAGAAATAAAAATAGCGGGAAAGAAATAAAAGATTTACACAATTTACAAAACAGTCACCAGAGAAATAATTACATTTACCGGAGGAACACGACCTCACACAGAAAAGACAAAAAGGATGTAAATAAATACTATTGGATAGAGCAAGAAGTACAGATATACGACGAATATGCCCAATGGAGAACATCACGGACTGGGTAAGAAATAGAAGAGTAGAATGGATCGATGATATGAATGAAAACAAAGAGAGTAGTAAAGACGGCAAGAGATGATTGCCCAATGTAAAAAAATTTCACGAAGACAGATATTTTATCAAGAGCCAGTAGAAACCAGGAGGAGAGGCAGACCAGGATCTAGATTCAAAACTCAAGTCGAAGATGACTTGAGGAATCTAGAGGTCAGAAATTGGAAACCAAAGGCAAAAGATAGAAGAGAATGGAGACTAATTATTAAACAGGTCAAGACTTACCCAGGGTTTTAGAGCCAAAGATGATGAGAAAGACCACAAAAACAATGGAACGAGAATTTACTAGAGGAGCATTAAAAAACAGACAGAGGCATGTCTTCATAAAAAGAAGAAGATAGTTATGATCTGCTACATTATCTTGCACTAAGCTATTACTTCGTTAATAGTAGAATACATTTTTTCTTACTTTACACAGATATTTATATATACGTATATACGCAACTGGAAGCTAGATCAAAGAAGGTGTTTGTGTTAGCAAGTTTTTTTTCTAACGAAACTGTATTAAGCTATTACCCCTTTTACCCCTTTTAGTACATCAAGTTTGTGCCTATGGTAAAGTCATATTTGTTAATTAGTATCATTGCCGAGTTTATCTACGTAGAATAATTCTAATTGTTCGTCGGAGTAGTGACATGTTGGTGTATAATGTGAATAATGTGAAAGTTAAACGGATGCCCATACAGTTTACTTTGATATTAGAGCAAAATCTTTAAGCGTTCCTCTTACCTTTTTACTCATAATGTTCTTGTCTATATGTTTGATTAACTTACTATTATCGGTAACTTCAAATGAAATAATATATACGAATGATAAATCAAGCGGTATTTATTCCTCAATAAATTGTATTTGTTAAAAAATGTGATAAAGAGAATTGAGAATTGAGATAAAATACACCAAGTTTATCATAATTAAGTCGTTTTACTTTCATAAAGGCTGTATTACAACAAAGCTACGTAAAGTAATACTACCCTAAAGGTATTTGAGCTTAATTGTGGGAAATTTAAATTAATTTAATATATTTGAAAGCCAAAATACTAAGGCTATTACCTTAATAATGGCGGCAATTTAGACAATTTTCGTTTGTCAACAAACATTATTCTTAAGCAAAAAATTTATTTTCTAATTTACAATAATACCTTTTTGTAATTTGTAAAACAAATCTGTTGATTTCTTAGATTAATCCTAGACATCTTGTAGTAGTTGCCTTTAAGTTTGTAAAGACATTTATCATAAGGATTCTTGTTACTGGTAATGTTGAGTCTTAGATATTTAAACTTAGGAAATTGCTTAACACTTTGGTAGTTTTTCACTAGTTTACATCACTTAATTTTGCAACCTCTTCCTGCTGTCTTAACTTTTTTTATGATCTCATCAATCACCAAGTTAGAAAGGGTTCAATTCAATTCAATTGCCTTCTCTAGTGTATCTGGCAGGTAATGAATATGGCATCGATCTTTGACCTGTTTCATCGGACGACTTGTTGTTCTAAAAACATACCGGTTTTTGTACGTCGAGTGGTAACACTGTTGTCATCAGTTTTATAGCAGATATTAAGAGACTTATTCGGCACTAGTTTCTGGGCTCGTCTTTTTCTTCTTCATATTTTAAAAATGCTTATATTCATTCTTGCGATGTTAGCAATCATTTCGACTTACTCTATTCATAGCAGTTTGATTGCCGTGGATAGAATTTTCCAAGTAACTACAGCATTTCTTAAGATTGGTTAGACAAAATAAGCGTCTGCATTCATGGCCTCTCATGCCATTAATCTTGACTTGTGAAATCAACTGTTGAGGTAAATATTTATTATTACACATAATGCGGGCTCAGTTAGCCAATGCCTGTCTTTGATAGTGTTTATAAGTTCCTTGTCTTTGTTTAGCCTCTGGAGATTATGTTAGTTGTGTGGTGTATCAGCGGCAACTAACGAAAGCGAGTTAAATGGTCTTCCAAAAAGAGTGTTGTACTTTGGATGGAATGTGCTATTTTATGGCACATACCTTAAAAAAGTCAAGAGCCATTAGATAGTTGCCAACATATAACATGGATATAACACAAATACAAAAAATAATATAAACAGCAACAAAAAATTTGAAAATGGAAGATCTGGGTCAAACTATAAAACAAAGGAAACCAAACAACAGAGATAAAAAGACGAGTTAGACTAGCATGGGCGGCATTTGGCAAACTAAGCTACATTCTTTAAAACGAAAGATATCCACAGCATCTTAAGACCAAAGTATACAATCAATGCGTACTTCCTGTTCTAACTTAAGGTTCCCAAACGTAGACATTTACCAAAGCAAACATGGACAAAATCATAAAAACCCAAGGAGCAAAGGAAAGAAAAATGTTGCACATAAGACTAATGGGTAAAAAGAGAAACGAGTAGTTGCGAAAGTTGCAAAATTAAAATGAAGATTTGCCAGATACAATATAAGACAAAAAGAAAACCGATGGAACAAAAGTTGGAGACCGTGAGAATATAAACAAAGCAGAGGAAGCAAACAAGATAGGCAGATGATATCAAAAAGAACTTGTGCTCTAGGTGGATGACTGTAGCGACAGACAGAGAAGAATGGAAAAGAAACGTTCGTCAAGAAGAATGGGTTGTGAAGAATACGTCAGTAGCACCACACTTCAAATGCAACTAACAGTTTTATGACATCTCCTGTAAGACTCTACATTTATACTACATATAGTGTTTCTGAAGGGTGAACTGTAAATGTTTTGTCGGAGTAAATCGGTAGGTAAATTATTGTTGGCTAACATCGTACAATAGTTTCCAGTAGAGTTGGACTTGCGGTTCACCTAATACACAAATGGAAGAGAACTCTCCTGACTTTTTGTTGTTATATATAGAGGTCGTTGCTAGTATACTTGGGAATGTTATGTTACTATAACGGCCAAATATATTGGTGATACCATTTCACTTTAGCTTGAATATAGCTAATTTTCTGTAG